>PVLA01000213.1:332806-685298 GCA_004027455.1 Hydrochoerus hydrochaeris
AGAAGGAGAAGGAGAAGGAGAAGGAGAAGGAGAAGGAGAAGGAGAAGGAGAAGGAGAAGGAGAAGGAGAAGGAGAAGGAGAAGGAGAAGGAGAAGGAGAAGGAGAAGGAGAAGAAAAGACTAGGAATGTCTAGAAGTCTGTGTTTGCTTCAACAGATATTTGAGCACAATCTCTTAAACTCACAAGGTTTTTGGAATGGCAAAGCTCTTTGAAAGATGTAAAGTGCCACGAAATAAGATTCTAAGACTGTCATCTGATGTAAAATAAATAGTGACAAATATGTCTTGGAGGATAAATTTGAAAGAAAAGTTGATATGTGTTTATTCATTTATTATACTATTTAGGCCTGTATACCCTAAAAACTATAAAAGCTGTATTTTTTCTCCTTTGAGTTTTTTAGCCTTTATCTCCTCTTAGCAGCGACCCAATTTATCTTCTCACAGGGCAAACCTGGGTTTTAGCAATCAGTAAATGTCTTTGCTATTCAAAATTGCTGTAGCTACTGCTTTTCAGGCACCTGCTTAGTGAGCATGTTCCTGGGCAAGTTCAAAAAAGGAGCCATACCTTCGTTTGCGGGATGCCGCGTTGAAGTCAGACATCAGACGCCTGGCTTTGTGCAGTCTCTTGGGATTTAGCTGGGCTTGAATCGCCTGTGACCTCTGTGCCCTTACAACATCACAGAAAACACCATCATGGTGCCCACTAATTGGTCACCTTGATGTCAGTCACAGCTTGGAGATCAAGCACACAGCCGGTCCTGGAAAGTGAACTACACACACTCTCGGAGGTGGTCTCTCCTGGTCAGGCCAGCATCCCGCTGAGAGCACAGTGCGAGGGAAGCTTACCCCAGGACTACTTGAAACGTGGCTGTGCTGTACACGAACAAAGGACACGTGGCCCCATGAGTGACCCTCTCTTGGCCACCCACAAAGTCCAAATTGTCAGCCTTTCACACCTATTATGCTTCCATTATCTGAGAAAAAAACACTAAGTGCCATGCTCTGAATATAACACACACACAAAGCACGCTCTTGAAATTAGTTTCTGCTTATTGGTTTCTAAAATTATTCACATTATTTTATTTTTAAGGCTGCAAATCAATCATGGATTGCTGGGGTGTTATATGCAAGGTGTATTTCAGCAGCACACTGCAATAATAATTAGAATTTTCTTTAGCATCCAAGTGCGATGTGTATTTTGCAAATAACTCATATGGGAGCAGGAAGAATGGGAAGAAACAGAGCATAAATTGAATATGTCTTATTATTTTCCTTGCATTGAAAACATGTGTGCACTGCCACTCTCATCCTTTGAAATCAATCATTTTAGATGGTAATAATGATTGATGTGTAGAAATTCTAAAATACTGAGAAAGAAAGAAAGAAGAGAAGAGGGAAGAGAGTAAGGATTGCAGTGAGGGAAGGAGGAAGGACAAAAAGAAGGAAAGAAGAAAATAACCACAGGGATTATAAGGTTTATTTTAAGTGTTTTATTCTGTGGCTCAATATATCAAAATCAGATATTTTCATTTAGGTAATATGAGATTTTTTCCTTAAATTTCCTAATTATTCTCAGACTCAGGAGTCCCTAGAATGGTTAATTTGCCTGTCTTTTTAAGGTGACCACTGCTGCTGCCAAAGTAAGAGAAAGATATCGGAGATTTGGCCAATTAATGGTCTAGACAGCCACGATCATGACAAGAAGCTCCCTGGAACTTGTAAGAAAAAGCAATGTTTAACATCTTGCTTCCCTGGAAAATGAATGAGGAAGTGTAAGTTTCCTACACAGACATACGAGGAACCCACAATGCCTCTATTTGTCTTTGAATGCCAAAGTAGTTGAACATTTTTTAGTAATTGAATGAAGAAAACACCATGTCAGGAGTTGCCTGGGTATGGTCTGCCTCCCTTTCAGATATTCCACATCTGAGGATGAGCATGAGAAGGAGGGTAAGAGCTGGCCTGTGGCAGATACAGTAGATGGAAAACTCAGCATGGCCGATGCCAATGTCAGAGGGGAGCAACTGTTTTCCAGCTGGAATCATGGCATCCTGTATATATGTTAGTGACTCATACACATTACTGAGATCACATTGGTAGCCAAGTCCTCACACTGAAATTATTTTTTCTTGTAAGATGCTTGAGCCATTCTTCCTCCCATAGTTAAAAACAAACAAATAAAAAGAATAGATTAGTTATTTTGAAACTTGAATCTCACCCCACTCTCTCACACACACATGTGCAAACACTCAGTTCTTTACTGTTAATTTCTTGCTTTCATCATTGGCTTTAAAAGTCATTAAGCTAAATAATAATGTCAGAGAGCCCTTCTAGATGTACCTCTGGTATCACCTCTGATGTATGGTAACCTTGGTAATACTATTTTTTAGGCGTGCTGAAGGCTTTGTCTAGTTCAATCTGATAACACCACTGACCCCTTTACTGGGATCTGCAGGAATGTCCAGTGTATTTTTTTTAATACAAAACTTCCACCATCATGTCACTAATGCCACCATTTCCCCCATGATGAATCATGAAGTTTGATCAGTTTTCTGCGGAACACTTGCTAATTCAAAGTTCCTCCCCCTCCAACCAACTTTGTTTATCTCTGCCCACAGTATGTCTTTGTCCTGTACATAACCTTAACTGTATCCTTAGGTAGGTGGGTTTGGGTGATGTTTATCCTGCCTCAAGTAGAAACTCGTTTTTGGTAGAGTAGGTACTTCAGGGCTCGGCATACTGAGTGGTAGATAAAACAAGCCCATTTCCATAACACAGTGGTATTAAAAATGTTTAAAGGCAGTTTTCTTCTATAGAAAACTTAAAGACAACAGAATTAGGCATCTGATTGGGAGCTGGCTAAAACAAAAGAAAGAGAAAATATAGTAATATATGAACTAGGGGGAAGAAAAAACTTATTATTGACATTCTGAAGAATCAGAGTAAATGAAACACTGACTTTCTGCTTTCTCCAACTTCTCTTTTCTGTATCCAACTAGCAAAGCTCAGGGAGTCATCCAGGAAAAATAACTAAGAAGGTAGAGATAACAGTTGGAAAGTGTCTGTCTATCAATTTAGACTACAGAAAGAGTCAAGGAAAGTTTATACTATTCTACATACTGGCCAATAAAACTGAGCAGGGAGCAAGAGGCCAGAAGTCACAAAGCTCTTTCCCCAAATTTGGGGCAAGAAATAGAAACCAAGATAGGGAATTGGCTGATATGACTTGCTTAACTAGTATCACTAGCTTTTTAAGTACCTGTCTATTTCTACCATTCTGAGATAAAAGATTCAAGATGTGGCCTGAGAGAGGGAAATAAAGAGACACTTGAGAAATTGTTTTGTAGTACGACTTCATTAGATAAGGGACCTGGAGTTCAGACCCTAATAAAAGCTTAGGTAACTTCCTAACATTGTGGGAATAAAATAAAGGGGCTGGAGGGCTAAATCCTTGTTTCTTATGCAAAAGGACTATTGAGGGTTCATCATCTCAAAAGTGAACTCTGCTGGGTAATCAGTCATCCCTATGGTAACCCAGCAACTTTTAATTGTCTTTAAATAAGGAGCCACAGAGGCAATCAGCTACATCGCTAGCACATTAATGAGGAAACCTGAAGTGCAAAATGGCTGCCTGATGTAGACGACACTAGTGTAAAACACAAGTCTTGACTGAATCTAATTAGAATTATGGCAGACGTTAAATCTTCAATTTCCTCCCCTGATTCTAGAGTAAGACAAGTAAAAGAAATTTCAAAAATTTGCAGGTGGGGGAATATGAGACTTAGGTAAAAGAACAAATAAGATGTTTGGGGGTAAATTAATAAAACAAACATGAGAAAGAATATCTAATTTTTAAAGATGAGAAAAAATAAGATGATGACAAAGTGAGCCAGTTAAGCAATGCTAAGGAAGACCGTGACTTTACCAAAAACCTGACATTGAATTCCAAAGTAAATCTGGAAAACTGCATCTCTTGAGGCCATCTTACAACTTCCCTCCTTCAAGAAGCTTTCGCTGACCACTGCAGCACATACTAATCATTTTTTAAATAAATCTTTACTGACGTCACATGTGTTTCCCTGATTGTAAGTGATTATATGGGCTCTGGGAGGGGAGCAGCCAACTCTTGGGAACTATTTAAGAAGTGACCTTACATATATTTTTGAGTTTTGTCAGCATCATACCCTTGTGATTTATGATGCAGCATTCACTTAATACCTGCTGGAGTAGCTAAGGAAGTGAGGCCCTGAACCCCAGCCTGAGTCCTGCTGCCCAAAATAGCAGAATTCAGCCTAGAACCTGACTCCTTCCCACTGTGACATACGTGTCAGAAGCGAGATGCCAGCTCTATGCTTTTAGCTTTCTGAACATATTGTAGAGATGCAGCAAATATTTTGGCCTGCTGCAGAAAAACTTTAATGTTTTTAGTTTTGAAATGGGAAGCAAAAGAAAAAGAAAACATATTTCCATGAAGATTATAAAAATGTAAACATGTATTTTAAGATTATTTCTTTTCACTGATAGTCTTGTTAAACAATCATAAATCATACTGCTAAAAATTAAACATAGTAATTTGCTGGGTACTGTGAGGGAGCTAGGAAGGAATAATAAGGAGTAAAAATTTGAATGAGTGTTTTTTAGGAGATGGGCTACTAAGTTTCCTCACTCAGAGATTGTTCCCAGCATCATTCGTGGGTCCATTTGTAGCAACAATAGGGCTGGTTTGCTTTGCGGGGAGGAGTACATTACTTATTCAATTAGCTGATTGTGTTCACATTTATTGATCAATGATATAAAAAAGTCTGAAATGCTATGCAAAAATGTAGGCTTTTTGACAGAGAAAAGTATCAAATAGGTATTGTTTTCAAGGATTTTATAGATTACTTGAAAGTTAGACCTATATAGAAAAATGCTAGCAAATCTATAGAATCTAAAGTTTACAATTTTTATGTTTGGATTTAGTAAGCTCTCATCAAGCCTGGTGGAAGTTTTTAGTGGGCTAACTTTTCAGGAATTATTTCATTTTATTGTTCATAACAGTCCAGGAATGTAGTTATTATCATTTATGCCATATCACATATGAAAATAATCACGGGGGGAGGGAGGGAAAAGAAAATGATCACGTCTCAATTCTGTACAGAATTCCCCAATTTCTCTTACTATGTCCAGTAATGGCAGCATTCTTACAAGGCTGTGTTACTTGAGCCAGTTTCTGGGTCCAGAAACCATAGCAATGAGAACAAACCCATAAGCAATATAGTCACAGGCAAGGACTTTCTACTGGGGTTTCCAACTTGTACCAAAGAAAGTCATTATCTCTGAACAAGGTCAGTCAGATAAGTAGTTTCTTGAACAAAATAAAGGCATACCTGTTAGAAAACTTGTCTGCCAAAAGTTTTCATGCAGGTCCTCCATGAAAATAAGGGATTGAGACTTTCAGGGACTGTCCAGAGTTGACTGGTCAGTCTGAGCTCAGCTGTAGGCTCCTCAGTGGTCGGATGAGTCTTAAGGAAGGCAGGTGTTTAGGATGCTGACCCGTGCTTGCATAGACATTTAGTAGTATGTCTTTGTGACTATTATTTTCTGACCTTTTGGGCTGTGTGTGAGCCCTGGGTCCCCACTTATGTTCATTTCATTCTGATGTGAAAGCATAAGACAGGCATGACTCCTGTGGGGCCTCTTCCTAAGCATCTGATAATTTTATTGCTACTTGGGTGATCACAGCTTCAAGCCCATTGGATGGGATCCTATGTCCTACCGTGAAGCCATGATGGTTCCGAGCACTCAGTCCCTGTCTTCTGCCACTCTTCATCATGGCGCACTGGATGCACTGGTCTCCTGAGCGAATCCAGAATGATAGCGACCTTGGTTTTACTGTGGACTCTGAGTGCTTTGAGACCTTCCTGCACTTCTCTGCCCAGACCAAACCTTCTCTGGAAAGCTTTTCTTCATTTCCACCAATTGAACTGTACGTACCACTTTCCAGCCAATGTGTAATCCAGCGTTTCTGTTCTCCACAAACTTCTCATGTTATATGTTTAAGTATTAGTTTATTTGTTATTTTCTTTCTCCCTGAGGACTCTTAAATTCAATAATTCTATTTGTCCCTATAATCTAGAAAAGGATGCGGCATGAGAAGGGACCCAGTAAATGTGGAATCCTATGGATGAGATTAATAAGGCCTTTAGAAGTTTTGGTAGTTATTTTAGTTAGAGTCCCATTAAAGAAAGGGCACAGAAGCCTTACACTACCTGCCCCACTATTGTTTAAGGAAGAAAGAGCATCTTGGGGAGTTAGCAGTGAGAATGCAGTTTTTCTCAGCAAAACTTTAGTCTTTAAACTGAATTCATGACAAATAGGACAGCATTAAGTTACTGCAAATGGGTCCATATTTTATACAAGTTTTAATCTCTAAGTATGTCCATCAATGTTTCCACCCTTATTTTAATGCCTACTGCCCAGCCTTTCAGAGTTCCATTTTTTCTTTTCCAGAGTGGACAGATAAAGGGTTTATTGATAGATAATACATACATAGGTTAACAGACTCTTTCAGTTGTACTATTACTGGCTCTTCATCTCTAAAACAAAGCACCTCCACAACTTCCAGTATCCTGAGAATATCAACAAAACTTTCAGATATTTATCCAGTCAAACCTCTGAAAGAAACTCATTTCCTCCAGTCCTAAGTAGGTACCTAATAAAGCTAAAAGTTATGTTATTCCTATTTCACATTTTCACTAACTTTTGCATTTATAGAGTTTCTGACAAGATAGCAGTAATGGTTGAATTTACAGTGCTATTTTAGGTCCAAGAAAAGATCTGTGACCCTTATATCATATTATAGTATGGTATGGTATGTAATTCTCTATCTAAACATAAACCTGGCTTTGGTCTGGTGAAGCAACTGATATGAAAAGAGGAAAATTAGTTTTATGGCTTAAAGGAAAATAATATTCTAAATTAATTTTCTCCCACTTTCTTGCACTATTCTATCAAGAGAAGAACAATCTTTCCCCTACAAGAAATAACCTCTCATTATGCATTGAAAAGTAGCATTTTTTAGTTTGTCTTTTGAAAGGTTTGACAAATTCTCAGGCTGTATGTGATGCAGCAAATTCTGTCATTTGGGGAATCTAGATAGTGCACAAGAGAAAATATAGAGTACGTCCTTTGCTATCACAAAGACTATTGTTTGAGTTTGTGGCAAAATGAAATACAAATTTATAATAACAGCAGTGGTAATGATCTTGCATAATCAATGCTGTTTTCCCATAGTTTTATGTTCATATCTTGTTAATCTAGGAAAGAAGTTTTTTGAAAAAGAATGCACTGTATGTATAAGTACATGATATGAAAGTGCAATAGTTTTGTTTCTTTAACTCTCTCCCAGTTAATTAAATTGAAATGGGCACTCTGCTGTTTGCAGCTTTAAAAAATAGCCAATTTAAATTTAATTGGTATCTTTTTTTCCTTTCGTATTCATGCCCTGAAGCTAAATTAATGATCAGTTATAAGCAACTCAGCTAAGAGACTATTAGGACCTTTGGACAGAATTAAACCTAGGACTGTACAGAGGATAAAATAACTTCTAAGATAAGAATGGCAACCATACTATAAATAACAAATAGTTAACACATGTCTCTGTTCCTACTCTCTCTCTCATTCTCTTTCAACGGTTAGAGAGAGACAGGAGGTTTAAGTGCATTCTAGGACCAGTAGCTGCTGTAAATCAAATTAATTACTTTTGCCCCAAACTGTCCTCAGTGGAAGATTTTTGGCCAGTGAACTCTTAATACATTTTTACTTAATCACTGTCCTATAATGCCATTCCCTTGATAGAAAGGATGAACTAGAGCAGTAGTAATCTTTTTGCTTTTTTAAAAGTCCCTGAAAGAGCCTGATTTACAGGATGATAGTGTTATGTATCATTTAGTTCAACATAGCCCACCTCTCAGAAGCCCCTTTTTTCTTTGGGAATTGAATAGAAATCAGGGGAGCCAGTATGAGAGGTGATCAGGTATATATCTTCCTTTTATAGTTGTACCCCTCTGCTAAGCAACTTGGAACTTGTTTCTTTGGCTGAATTTTAAAATATTCTTCATGATCGTATAACCATCAAGATTTTTGACAATTGCATATCTGATCAAGAACAACTTATTACCTCAGTGGTTTACACTAAACTACCTACCAGTTTAACACAGTTCATGAGGATGTGCATCCTCACAGGCAAGGCCATGTGGAAGACAGTGCACTGATTTGGGGAAAACGCCTCTTGTAACTTACCAGCACACTCAAGTCTGTCTCCATGTAGAAAATGACATTATTTCCTAAAGAAAATGGAGAAGGCCAGAGAGGAGCACAGGTCGAAAATAAAGCATGAACTTGTTTACTTCTGATATTTAAATTAAATAATTTTTATTTATTTTTATGTTATAGTTTTCTTTTTCTCATTAAGGAATCCTGATACTCACATAGTAAGAGAGGCCTGCACTTATTAATTTTTTTGTACTAGCCTCTGTTAGCTTGTCCAACAGTTTTCACCTATTAAATTAGAATGAGAAGGTGGAAGACAAATTAGGAGGAAAATCCCATGAACACAAAATGTCCCATAATGTATAGCCTCCTAACACCTGAGTTCTGGATGTATTGAAACAGTATTCATCAGTTTCAGTCCCCCCAAAGCCCTACTGCTTCTGACATTTGCAGGCTGCAGATGGACTGAGAAATTGTACTGAAGCCCTGTGGCTTCAGGAAAAAAACACAAATCCTCCCTCTCAGATCTTCCACTCATAGCAGGTTACACAAAGGGCTCAGTAGGACTTGGAAGAAGCAGATCTCTCAGAGTCACTGGGGAGATGACTCAACCCTAATTGCTTTGTTTTCCTGTTAATAGAATACAATGATGAATTCTTAGAATTCAGATTTGTATCTGATAATGTTGTTATAATTCTGTGCCTCCTGATTTCTCTTTTAACTAAGGTGAATAATCAGAAATTCCAGGGTTAGGGCAATTTAGGAAGTGACCTCAAACCATACCATTAAATCAAACAGAAATTTCATAAAAATTACTTCATAGGAATTCTTAAGTTGCAACTGGATCTTTGGTTTTTCATTCATTGTCTTTTTTTTTTTTTTTTTTTGCATTTTAAGGGTTAATGTCTGGAACAGGAATGGTGAAACACTGGAGAATGCTATTGCTTAACAAAATACAATATAAAACTCTAGCGATTGTTTTTGGTCAGTTTCTTGCAATCTGCAAGGTAATTTTTTTCAATTTATTTGGAATTAGTCAAGTGCACTGTTGAAAAGGCAGAGTGAATTGATGCTAAATAGTTTTTGGAACATGTAATTGTCTGATGATTTGTAAATAGCCAAGCTTATCAAAAAAGTAATTTAAATGTTATGCTGACAATTTTGTTCAGTTTAGTGTACTCTGTAAACTTGGGAATCCAATTTTTTGCCCCCATTAGCATGAGAATTATTTTTGCTTGGTTAAATAATCTGAAAGCCTAAAGATGTCCAGAGTTTTGGAATCTGAACTTTTAATGATTTATTGCCCAGCATAAACATCATCTGAAGGATAATAATGAGAGAGTGCTTTTTAATAATAAGTCTTATTCCCTATTTAATGATTGGACTATGTTCCAAATATATTCTGTAAATGTCTACATTGGAAGTGGAGGTTGTTGAATCTGTCTTTATTTCCACATTTCCCCCTTACACCTAGATCTGTGATCTTTAATCTGAGCACTCTGAATTCCAAAGTGTTCACTATCCACCAGATGAAAGAACATCAACAAGCTCATTCTTATAAACATGTTAGGAATTTGATTGTTTTAATTATTCATTTAATCATGGTAAAGTAATAGAAAATAATTATTTACAAGGTGATACATTTGCCAAGTTCTTTTTCAATCCCAAAATAAATCTGATGCCATTTTATCCTTAAATATCTTACAATAACTTGGGATTTGGCAGATGAAGTAATGTAGCCTAAGAGTTAATTTTCCATGGTCATACTTCTTATAAATCAATATTCTTAAAATCAAACTTTACTGTCTGAGTCAGGTACTAAAAACAATGCAGTATTGACATAAACAAATAAATGATAAGAATCAGATGAATAAGGGTGCATGTTCAGGATCAGATGAAATGAAACATCTTGAACAATCCTTGAAATGCAGGCCTTATACCCATAAAGCTCAACTTCATACTCACTGTTGTTTCTGATATTATTTTGGATCAGACTTAGGGAAAACAGTCTGCTTTTAAGGAGGAGTTGGAAGCTGCAATTTCACATTAGTTATCTAAAAATTGAAAATAAATATCAGACTTATAAAAGTGGCAATAGAGATGTATGGAATTTATAAGTTGACTGAAGATTCCCACTCACTCAAAATATCCCTCGTCAACACCCCTTATTATATATCAGATAAGCCATAATCCTGATGCTAAATGTCTTTGAATCAGGTTTATAGAAAAATGGGATGGATTGTTTCTTTCTCCCAAAGTTATTTCTTCTGAAACCTCTTAGAAGAAAAAATCTTAAGGATGATAAATATATATGTGCTGCAATATCTTCAGGTGTTAAACTTTTACTGCATTAACAGCTGAATCTAGGGATGGTACTAATTTTATCACCTGACAGTCTTACCTCTCATGACATTTGTCCCATGGCCAAAGCAATAAGAGAAATTGGAAGAGCTTGGACCAGGGCTTCTTGTATAGAGCAGGAAGCTTTAGAACACTTTGACAGAAGTTACGGAGAAGCCTTGTGGATAGGAATACAGAACTTCCCATGGGACATAATGGAAGGAATGAGTGCTGAAATACAGGAAGAAGGACACAAAAGTGTACACCTCATTTGATGCCACACCTTTTTCAATGGCTCTGCTACTGCAATTTCCATATATTTCAATTTTAGATTTGATTTGCATCTCCAGAGCTGGAGTGCATGTGCCACAGAAAGAAGGAACTGCTGCGCAAGTCGCAGGTGTAGCAGGCTCACTGCTTGGCTCTTTTGTTCTCCTGAAATGAATAAAATGAATCTTTTCAAACAAGTGAATTTTCCAACAGAAATGGCCCAAACAGCCTCAGCTCACTGAATGGAAAGTGTAATGGTGATCTAAACCTATTACCTTGGGTGAAGTCTGTGACATTTTCTTTCAGCATATTGATCAGCAGGAGAGAGGGAAAAAGAACTTTTTCCTCCACTCATTGTGCTGCGTCAGTCATTGTGATGCCACTCTCAATGCATTAAAAAGAATTGAGAATCAACAAGCCCGGTTCTTTTGTAGCAGGAGCAATCAGTGATTTTACTGGACAGAATTAAAATGCTGTTTAAAATCTACTCTGCACATAGTTTTCCAGTTTCTCACAAAAATGACGTCTCCTCCCTCCGCTATGAAACTGAAAATGAAAAGCAAAACTTTAACTATTTTCAGCAAGTATACATGTCTTCTATCAAAGATTCTTGCACACTTTTACAGAAAAGCTTCATTAATGACAGTTATCTTAAAAATGATTCCCCTCACCTGACTATCTCAAATAATCTGAAAGTTTGTTTTAGAAAATTCAAATTTATTTTACCTTATATAGACTGTACCATCTTCTGGGTAGAAATATTTCCTCATTTTTGTTATTGTTTAGCACTTATTATATTATTGTAATTGAGTAACACAGTTCTGGAGAGAGGTAAAAAGTAATCATATCCAGCCTCACTGCCCCAAAGTGTAACCTGTGGGGTCAGCATCAACGTGGCCAAAGTTTCTGCTAGAATAAGACTGAAATATTCCATATTTATTGGTTATAACTGACTGATTCATGTGATTTTGAACTTTTACTGTCTTATAATGTCTAGGTAAATATTCATTATTTTCAATGAAATAATAATTTTCTATGTTTGACATATTAACTTATATACAGGAAACACTACTATGAGTTTCTAAGGCATTCAGAGCAGAAAACACCTCAAAAATGGATGAGAAATGAGTGGAAGTTCCCTCTGTAGGAAGGAAACTACTGAATTATCTTTAGTATTATTAATGTTATTAACTTATATTGAACCCATTTGTTTTGCTTTTATCTTAATTTGGTCCATTTCAAACCTTGTCTCTAATATTTATATATACCTTTCCTTTCTCTTAGTATAAACCTATTGCATTTCATGTTATCTGAATTTTATAATCTTGCCTATTACTTATAAGCAATCTGCTGCTACAGTTGTGGCTAGGTGTTTTTATAAACTAATTTAACATCTGTTAGTACTATATAACATATCAACCTACAAATGGCCAGTGGAATTTAGCATTGTTGTGAATTACCACCTAGATAAGTGGAGTTACATTAATGATTGCAGGATTCACTCCATGTTTCATGGTAACTCAATGAGTAATCAGTGTTATTCTGGCTACTTTCTTTCTAGTACTGCATATAACCACATTGGCATCTAATTGCATCTAAGATAAAGGATCATTCAAACTACCTTTCTAGTAAATCAATTGATATTTGTACTGAATGGAGGAATACATATATCTAGTTCTGGAAAGTGAAGATTTTCAAAATGTGGAAGTAAAGATGAAACCACTAAAGAGAATATGAGTTGAAAGGGCTTTTGAGAAGTTCTGTTGTCACTTTGGTTTTTGAAAACTACATCCTTGAAGAGGTTGCTATCTTTGCAGAGATAAACAGGACACAGGTCAGCCAAGAGCCACAGGGCATCTGCTAGTGTAATCAGTTTTCCTGTGAAAAGGATATCTAGTCTTAGGGTGAACACAGGCTGAATATCCCCTGAAGGTTGCATGTCTTGGCTAGAACTTGTAGCTATTCTTCAGAGACAGCGATCTCAAAACCAAATTGTAGATAAATACAATGGCATAATATCTCCCTTGTACAGATAATGATACTAACACATACAGAGAGAATGATGATTTAGTTACTTAAGTTCTTCTAAATCTTCAAAATTAAATGTACACTCCCACAGTATACAGAATTCTGAGGTTGCATCTAGCTTTCTTTCCTCTGATATAGATACCCTGTATAGTCTTCTCCTTTTGAAGTGGGTATGAACTATGAAAATGATGGGATGAGGATGACCATCTCTTTAATTTGTGTGTGTGTGTGTGTGTGTTATTCAACTTTCTTGTTGCTAAGATGCTTTGGTTACTTTTCTCTCATTGTTGAGACAAAATACCTGACTCCCAACGTGAAGCAAGGGAAGGTCTATTTCTTATGGTTTTGGGGGTTTTGGTCCATATTTAGCTGGCTTCAAGGCACGATGGCATGTGGGACAGCCATTCATGGCCACTGCAAACAGCAAGAGTGAACAGAGCAAAAGAGAGCAAAGCACATCTCCTTCCTGCCCTTACACTGTGTGCTGGCTCTACCCCTGGGTGGGTGCAGCACTCCCACCATCAATCCCAGTGCCAGACAATGAAACAATCATGAATACCAGACTCAGCCACATCCATGATTACATGAGGCTTGGGGGAGCCATCTGAACACAAACCATAACATTGGTCAAATTACTTGACATCTGCAGTTTAAAGGAGGAAAGAGGTATTGTTTCATGCTTTCAGAGGATTAAGTCAATAATCATCTGACTTCAAGCAGAAATATCAAAAACAGAGGGAGTCTTTGATATGCTTAGTTCATGGTGGTAGTGAAGCAGAGCAGGGGAGCCTTTATAAAGGAGAAGGTATCAGGGACTAAAGAGATAATGCTAGCTTATATTTCTGTGGCCCATGCAAACACATCCAGGAGTATGCTTTGACTTTGCAAATCCCAAGACAAACAAATTCACAATCCCACTTAACCATCACACAATGTAGCAATGATGGCAAGATAGTTTTAGGTTCTCTAATTCAAAGTACCTGAAAGTAGAAAAGGGGAATGGACAAGGAAATTACATTTGGGAAGAAGTAATGTTCTACAAGTTTTCAGTTTATGCCTTTTGTCTCAGGTCATGATGACCAACAATTTTATGAAAATTCAAATGAGTTAGACTTGGAAAACTCTTGCTGATTTGAATTCACATGACTTCTTAACACAAACCATCAAATCAAGAAGAGCTTGGAGTGAAGTATTCCAAGCCCTGAAAGAAAATAACCTCCAACCCAGATGGATGTACCCTGCAAAACTGTCTCTCAAAATTAATGGAGAAATGAGACGTTTCCATGACAAAGAGGAACTGGGGTAGTTTGTGACCACCAATTCAACCTTACAAAAAATATGAAGGACATTCTAGAGAGAGAGAAAAAAATCACTAGGATTTTAGTTTGCTAAAGAGAAGAGACAGATCACCTATAAAGTAAAGCCTATCAGAATCACAGCTGACTTCTCAACACAAATAGTGAAGTCAAGAAGAGCATGGAGTAAAGTATTTCAGATCCTAAAGGAAAACAACTTCCAACCAAGACTGATGTACCCTGAAAAACTGTCCTTCAAAATGAATGGAGAAATAAAATGCTTCCATGACAAAGAACAGCTAAAGAACTTCCTGACCACCAGAATCAACCCTTCAAAGAATACTGAAAGATATTCTAGATAGACATAGGAAAAAAACACTAAGTAACCTGCTATTTACCTAAGTGGTTCTGAAGCTTTTTACTCCTGAGCTTGATCTTGAGCTATATTCCTTTACTTACTAAAGCCTCAAGGTTTTCCTTCCTTATAGCTGAGTAGTTTTCCACTGCACAAAACTGTCATGACTTTCCAACCTATCTGCACCTGCTGGACAAGCTGTCCCTGTTTCTCTATGGTTTCTGGTCACCTAGAGCACTGTGTTCTCATCATTAACCCACTTTCAGGTTGATTATATTTCCTATTCAAAGCATCACAATGGACCCTATGTAAACAGATCTAAAACAGTGCCTAATATTTAAGAGATACTATAATAGAAAATAAAAGTGATGAATGCATTATTTTACTTCAAATATTCTTCCCATATCATAAATTTGTTAATTTTTCCCTCAATAAGGAGTAAAGAAACAAAAATGTGTCTTTGCCTTTATAATTTAACTGAGATTATTTTTATTTCTTTTAATTTTCAGTTTCACTTCATATTTAATAGAATTTAGTTCATAAAATATTGAGCTATGCTCACTGATTCACATTACTATTCTCACATACAGTGTGCCTGTTAACACCCTAGAGATTTAGAATGAATAAAGGGCGTTAAAATAAATGAAGCAACTTATCACAGTCACAAGGTTAGGGAGACTCTTCATCTCAAATCTCTCCCAAGACATTTGGAAATATCATTCTCAACCTTTATAAAGAGTCATACTATCTGCTGGTATTGATACTATGATAGTCAGGAGAAATATTTTTTTCACTTTTTATCAGTACTTCTATAACTAAGTACTCATTTCTAAAAGTTGGTAATTTTTTCCTTTTAAAACAATAGATTATCTTTGTGGTACAATGTAATACAAACTCTTGCAAGCTTTTTAGTATACAGATTTAGCATATCTCAGAAAAAAAGTTATTTAAATTGGTATCTCCAGTGTTTTTCTGCTGTTTCTTCTTTAGTATTTTTTGTTTTTATACATTTCTGCTGAAAATTTCAAATCTAGCTCTTAAATTTTGTTATTAGTTTTTAAGCACTTTTAAAATAAAATTTATATAAAGTCTGAACTGAGCAATAGTGATGGAAAGAAACAATGGGCTAACCCTTTTGCAAGAAAAAGAACTTTCTTCCTTCCCAGAAAGTTCTTTCATGTCTTTTTCCAATCTGCTTTCATAATCTAAAACAAACTACTGTTCTGATTAATAGCTTTTTATAACCCTTAACTAGTTGTACTTTTTCTAACCTCACACAAATGAAATACTAAAATATGCTCTGAATTATTTTAATCAGTGTAATCAGTGTAATACATATCAGTCAATTTTCCTGTTACTGGAATACTCACCATTTAAAGGCAGAGAGATTTGTTTTGCTCAAAGTTCCAGCAGACTCAGTCACTGGTGGACTGGCTCCAAGATAGAAATTCATGGTGAAAGTGCTTGATAAATAGAAAGCTGCTCATTGCAGTGCTGTCAGGAAGCAGAGAGATAAAGGAGCTTGGGAAAAGAATATGTATTCCTGTGCTTCACACTCTCAGTGATCTGATTCTCCAATCAGGGTCCACCTGCTAAGAGCACATTCAGGTACAAACTCCTCAGTGGATTAAGCCTTGCTGTGATCAAATCACTTTCTCAAACTTTAGATCACATAAAATTTTGGTGGGGGCATTTTTGATCCAAACTACAGAATATATTTATTTGCAAGTTACATACATGTTGTGTGATTTTTAGTAGCTCATTTTTTTTCATACTGAGTAAACTATGTTACAGAAGTATAATGTAATGTGTTTATTCATTCTTCTCTTGTTTTACAACTGGGTTATTTCCACCGTGAGGACTGTTATGAACAAAGGTAGCAGCAAACATGGACATGTGAGTATAAACCTTTTACTAACTCAGTATACATTCTGTGTGTGTACATGTTTATAAATGGAAGTAGCAAATCAAATGCTATTAAACCTGCAAAATGTATAGAGAAAGAGGAATGGCTTTCAATAATTGCAATAATATGAACTGGTACAACAACTGCAAACTGTTTAGCACTTCAAGTTTTCTAAAAAGTGATATTCAAATTAACCATATAATCTAATAATTCCATTACTTTTTCTACCAAGATAAATGAAAATATATCTCCACACAAAGACTTATACACAAATGAAATATACCAAAATAATTCAATGAAAATAACCCTTAACAAGAAAATAGTCTCAAAAGAAATCTATTTTACTGGGGATTAACTGTCCTGTTTTTTTGCAGAGCCTAATAAGCCTGGTGAAAAAGCATCATTCAATTCTTCAATGAGTGGTAGGTGAAAAGACCAATTCTGCTTGCTGGAGACTTCTTGTGTCACATAGGGGATGTGGAAAGCTGGAAAGCAGTAGTGAGGTTCATCATTCAGGTCACTGACTCACTAGACAGCAAAGTTATAATAAAAGATTTATAGGGTGCCTCTCATTCCCACACCTTACCACATCAATTAGTCTCCTATATCTCAATACAGCAATGAGTTTTAGCTTCATAAATATCCTACAAAAATAAAAAATCTGTTACTTAAAGAGTCTCTATGGGAGGCAAAAGCAAGGGCATTAAGAAGAAATTCAGCTTCTAACACTTCAACTCCATAGTTAAATAATACCTAGCTTCTAGCCGGGTAACATAAACCTTTATATGAAGGCCTTTTTCCATCAGCCCTTTTGACGAATATGTTCTGTTTGCCTTTCAATATAAAAACAGGAAGGTATAAGAAAAGACAATATCTGAAGAGTCAGAATGATGATTATGACTAGCCTTAGATAATATATAGTTTTAAAACTTATAGAAGAAAAAAATAACTTTATTATGTGAAGGAATCTAAAGGAAAAAGTGAGCATTGTGCAAGAACATTTGGGTAACACAAGCAAAGCTGGAAGTTCTGAAAAAAGCTGAATGGAAAGACTAGCTTATCAAGAAAGTTGCAACAGGAATAAAGAATGATTTTTATGGCTTCATAAGTCAACTGAATATGCCTGAAGAGAGAAAGACCCAGCAAGCTAGAAGATATGTCAATACAAATGTCCCAAAAGAAAAAGCAAAGAGAGAAAAACATATTTTTATAGAGGAAAAGCACTATATTACAGCTATTACTTCAGCTGTTCATATTTATATTGAGAATACTAAAAAAGAATAAATATTTAAAATAATATTGTTCAAGAATTTTCCAAAGTTAGGCATAAAATTAAACTGCAGACAGCAAAAGTTTAAAGACCACAAAGCATGATATCTACCAACAATCTTTAAAAAAGCATATAATTTGAGAGGCAGAAAAGAAAACTCTCTAAGAAATAACTCTTGGAACAATTAAGGGCATTAATAAAATAATCTTATAGTAAAAGTATAAAAATTACATCAGATTATTTTTCGAAAACCATTTAGGTAAGAAGAAAAGTGAGTAAAACATTTCCAATTTTGGGGAAAAAAAGAAAACCTAGCAACTTGGAATTCTATTTCAAGTAAAATTGTCCTTTAGAAGTTAAGAGGTAAACAACACTTTGTGAACATTTGAAATTATTGGTTATAATAATAAAAAAAAAATCCCAATAGAGAAAAGCCCAGAAATAGATTGCTTCAGGGGTGAATTTTATCAGACATTCAAATAATAGTTCATGCGAACCCTTCTCAAACACCTCTGAAATATAGGTACGCAATATGTTTCCTAGTTTATTTTCAGGCCAGCTCTTTCCCTGATACCAAAACCGTAGGCTGCCACTGTAACAGTGAGCTGTCACCGCAAGAAAATAAAACTCCAGGACAACATCTCTGATGACATAGGAGCAAAATTTCTCCACAAAATACTAGCAAACAAAATTCAACAACATATCAAAAACTTTGTAAACCACAAATAGGTAGGTATTATTTCTGGGATACAACACAGTATTAACATAGTAAGTAAGTCAAGCAATGCGATACCTGACATTAACAGAATGAAGAAAAAAATATGATGATTTCAATAGATACCGAGCAAGCATTGAACAAAGTTTAACACCTTTTCATTTAAAAATGAAAGCTATTAACAAAATCTAATTTTCCAAGCATGATTAAGACCAGTACGAAAAGCTAATCATAAGGAAGAATAACTAAAAGCGACTGCTTTTGTTTCTTGTACAAGGCAAGAATGTCCACTCCTGCCCCTTCTAGTTAATACACAGCAGTCAGAAAAGTAAAAGAAATAAAAGGTATACGAGTTGAAAGGGACAAGTAACACTATTGTTTGTAGATAACATGGTTTATATGTGAAATACCTTAAATCCTCCGGACTCACTGCAAAACTGTTTAAATTAATACTCGGGACATAGAGCTTATTTTGAGGTTCTAGCAAGGGAACACAGCTACCCCTACGCAATTGAAGGGCTCCCTCTGTGGGGAAGGGGGTCCTCTTCTTCAGCACAAGTGTAGGATGTAGGAGTGGAGTCCATAGAGCAGTGAGGGGGGAAGAGGACCGCCCACCTAACCGGCCAGATCAGCCAAATCAGCCCTGGCGATCAATGGGGTGACAGATGCTGCTGCCAGATTGCCTTCATATCCAAAGGAGTTAGAGAGAATAGCAAAATAAAATGTCTAAAAATGTGTTACATTTCTTTATACCAATAGTGGTGTTTCTGGAAAAGAAATCAACATAATCCTATTTACCACAGGATAAAAATAATAACGTTCTTAGGAATAAATTCATTAAAGGAATTAAATCTCACAGTGAAAACTATAAAAAATTGGTTACAGAAATTTAAAAAGATATAAGTAAGTGGAAATATATACTGTCTTCACAGATTGCAATAATCCATACTGTTGAAATATTCATACCTAAAGAGATGCATAGTCCCCCCGCAAACTCTATCAAAAGTTTAATGGCATTATTTACAGAAATAGAAAAAAAATCTAAAATTGTAGGAAGTCACCATGCTCTTTTCACTTGACTGGTTTATGATTATAAGTTGTTAAAGTTGTTATCATTGTTACTCTGCAGTTAATTTCATTTGTCTGCTTCCTTGAGATAGGTAGACAGAGAGATTGACTTTTTTTTTTTCTTTCCTTTGAGATGACAAGGTCTTGCTATTTAGTTCAGGATGGGCTTGAACTCACTATAATCCAGGATGGCTTTGAGCTTGAAGTGAATCTCCTGCCTCAGCCTCCAAAGTGCTGGGATTATAGGTATTTGTACCATGACCAGGTCATAAAGTATTTTTTATCTTTGCTGTTCTATAGTCTGATAACAATATGCCAATGTTTAGTGAGGTTTTGTTTGTTTTTCAGTTTGTTTTTGTTCTTTTTGGTATTTTTTCTACCTGATGTAATCTGAGTTTCCTAGATTTGTGGATTAATAACTGTCATTATTTTGGGAGAAATACTTGGTCATTATTTTCTCTAATATTTATTCTTTTTGTCTTTGAATTTTCATTCTGATAGTCCCATTAGGCATGAAATATACCTTTTTAAATTGTCTCACAAATGTTTGATGTTCTAGACTTTTTTTTGTTCAATCTTTGATCTCTTGCTTTTGAATTTTAGAAGTTCATAGTGATAAACCCTCAAGTTCAGGGATTTTTTTCCTGTGTCCAGTCTATCATTCAGCCCACAAAGACATAATTTATAACACAGTTTTTTACTCTCAGTAGTTTTGCTCTTTATGACGTTACAACTTTTCTCTCAGCACGTACATTGCCTATTTGTTCTTGTTCGCTATTTTACCCATTAGAGCCATCATAATGTTAAACATAGCTGCCCTAAATTCCCTCTCTGATAATTTCAGTATTTCATCCATGTCAAATTTGCTACTTGCTTTGTTGCTCCACAAGGTAGCTTTTCCTGTAGCTCTAAAACTGTTTCTTGATAGACATGATGAACTAATAAAAAGTACAGTAACAGCTCAGTTCATGAACACTTCTGTTCATGAATAATACAGTTCAAACAGAAGTGTTCAGCAAATTTTACTCCCATTTCACAAACATGATCTCTTGACAAACATGATCTGACTCACCTTCCCTGCACAAACAGGAACGTGATCATCTCCAGAATCGTGGAACCAACTAAGTTCGTGAACCAAGGTACTCCTGTATTGTTACAAATAGTCCTTATATAATATAATGGTAAAGTGAAAGGCAGGGATATATTCTATAATATTATAATTATGTCTCATATTTTAAATGTGCCAGTGCCCCAGAAATGTGGGTTTAATTACTGCTCTTTTAGGTTTTCTCTCCCTTACATAGAGAAAAATGAGAGAGGTGGAGTCAGATATTTCCCTTCCTCTTGCCAGCTAGGCTCTTTTTATAAAACCCCAGCAGTTAGGTGCTAATAAAACCCCAGATTAACTAGTTTCCCACAATACACTGCTAAGAAGAGCACAATATTCTGTGGTATTTAGAAACTTTTGTTTCTACTACTACAGCCAGTCAAGTGGATTTTTCTCTAATATTAGTGTCAGAATGTAGGTGAGCTTGCCCGAGGTAAAATGTACCAAAAAAGTTCTCTTCTCTCCTTTTCATGACTGGGTGCCCTGAAGCTTTCACTTTCATATTTGTCCACCATCTGGCTCTAGTAATTCGTCAGTTAAAACTGAGATTGTCGCGCCCCAGCACTGGTTCTCATGGAAATTTCCATTCAAGTATGTTTCCTCTCTTTGCTTCTGCAGATCAGTTTCTTCAGTTTAGGGAGCCTCAGTTTGCCCAGTTAACACTTCTCTCATAGGCCTAATAAGTTGCTCTCTTTTTAAGTTTGCTCATTTTAGACTTGTTTTGAGGAGAAAATGCTAACTTCTGAGCTTCTTATGTGTGGGACCAAAAACCAGTAATTATTATTTTTATCCCTCTGTCCTTTAATTGGTGCCAACTTCTTAATTATTTTTAGTATTATACTTTGATTCTGTCTATGCAGATTGAATATTCCTTGGACAAGACGTGTGCCAGATTTTAGAGTTTTTAAAATATTGGGATATTGCCTCAAACTTTACCAGTTGAGCATGGTTATTCAAATAATTTGATATTCAAATGTTCCATAATTCAAAAGATTTTGAGCATAATGTTGACTCACTTGTGGAAATTTAAGATTTTCATCTTCAAAACTAGAGATATCTAACATGTAGTTTTTTTAGCTTTTTCGATTTTGAAATTAAGTTAGGCATATGTAATTTACAATAAGCCACTGAGAAGTACTGTTATACTCTTTATCTGTGTAAGACTCATTCACAACATAATTCTGTGTAGCACTAGTTTCTTTAAAGTGTAGTCATGTATCACATGTCAATACATTTACAGTGTCTCAAATTCCACAATTCTGTGCTGTGTTTTTGAAGTTGTCACATTGCTTCCAATAATCTATGAAAATAGTGGAAAAGATTTGACCATTGGAGCCAAGTAGTATTCCATTATATTTAAGTACCACACTTTATTTATCCAGTCATCAATTGACTGGTACACAGGCTGCTTCCAGGATTTTTCGATTATGAATTGTGCTGCCATAAGCATTGATATATATATATTACTTTAGTATGATGCCTTACACTCTTTGGGAAAGTTTCCTAGAAGGAAGACGGCTGGGTCATATAGAATTTTTAATTTTATTTATTTTTTCTTCAGAAATCTCCATACTAGTTTCCCTAATGGTTGTACTTGTTTACATTCCTACCAACAATGAAGGAAGTTTCTTTTTTCACCACAGCCATCTCAGCATCTATTCTTTGGTGATTGCCATTCTTTTCAGAATATCATGAAATCTTAATGTTTTAATTTACATCTCTTCAATGGCAAGAAATGTACATTTTTTAATCAATTTGTTGACCGTTTGTGTTTCTTCCTCTGTGAAGTGTCTGCTCATTTCAATGGCTCATTTCTTTCTTTTTTTAAATTATTATTTTGAAGGTAGTAAAATACAACAGAACAAGACAGAATAAAGCCAATCGAGACAATGCAGTGAAATTGGTACAGAACTTCACAGCAGGTTACCATGGTAACAGTAATAGGTACCATAGTATATCTGGTTATCTTCACAATAGTTGTCCTTTCAATCAAGTATAGCAAAATCAAACCAAATGCAGAACATCATAAAACCTGTAAAGCAGAATATTGAATAGAGCAATACAATTAATCAAAATAAAGCAAAACAGTGATAGCAATATTTTTCTTCAAAGAGATGGTAGAAGGAAATCCCCCCTATTTGCTATATTGCCTATGGTCATCCTCTCTAGAGATGCTCAGACCTCTGGTTCCCATTTGCTAATGGCACGTGGAAGGGATGTTTGATTCTCAGCCTGTGTGCCACTAGTCTCACGGTTGCCTACCAGGGAGGCAGGTGAGTCGCTTTGTTGTCCAGTGCCCTAAATTCCAACATGGAGCGGATCTCAGGAGATGCTGGCTGGCTGGTTCTCTCTCTGGGTTGGCCACCGTTCACTCAAGACATGGCTGCTTACCAGGGAGATGAGCGGGGTCCTTTGTTGCCCAGCACCCCAAGTTCCAACAATGTCTCATTTCTTAACAGCATCTTTAATTTTAGGTGATCATTTTTTTTTCTAATTCTCTAGATATTCTAGATATTAGTCCTCTGTCTGAAGAGTAGCTGGGCTACTTTTTCCATTGTGTAGGTTACCTATTTATTGATTGATTATTTGGCTATACAGAAGCTTTTCAGTCTGATATAATTCTGTTTGCTGATTCTTGCAGTTATTTCTTTTCAATTGAGTTTTCTTTCATTTTCCTACACTTGTGTCTTCAAATGTTCTACCTACTTTATCTTCAGTAGGTTTAACGTTTCTATTTTAATATTTAGGTCTTTGATCTATTTTGATTTTAATTTAGTATACAGGTAGAGATATGGGTCCAGTTTCAGTCTTTTGGAAACAGTCAGTTTTCTCAGCCTCATTTGTATAATTGTTTGTTGTTGTTGCTGAAAGACTACTTTTCCTCCAGCCCATGGGTCTTCTTTTCCTGATTTAGGAAACCAATGCATATACAAAATATAAGGCTGAATGAAATAAATCAGTCACACAAACTTGAAAAATGTATGATATCTCTAATTGGAGTAAGGCAAAGAACATATTAAGTGAAAAAATAAAGGAAGGATAGAACAAGACGAGCAGATGGATCTGTTGTAGATGGTGAGGTGTCAGGGTTACGAAGGGTGAGGGAGAAAGGATGATAAAACAGGTAGAGTTAACATATGCCAGAATCAAGGGACTAACCCCAGAGAATGTGGACACAATGTACCACAATATAAATTAAGATTATTAAAATCAGTAAGAATGAAAAGGGAGGAAGAGTAACTAGAGGAAGGTGGGAGGAGGGAAGGGGTAAAAAAGTGAAACAAGCTGTATCATGTACATGTACCAACTCCTCAGAATGACTGTAACGTGTGTGTACTACAAGCATAATAAAATAAGGAAGATTAGCTACACTTTTAGGATAAATATGTAGTTATTTTTATAATTTTTGGCTACACTAGTGCTTTTGTCATCTGATCTTTCCTAAGAACTACCCCATTATTTTTCTTTGTTTTTTCTGTGCTATTATTTTTTTCTTGTTCAAAAAGGATGCCTATTTTAAACTTTCACGTTCCAGAGACATTTCTCTCTACAACAATGAGGACGTAAGTGGAGGAAAGTGAAAGAATGTTTCCCTTTATACCTTTTTCTACGTGTTAGAGTTCCTCCATGGTATTCAGTTCTCTATTGTTACTAAAGAGAGTCAATTGTCATGCTTTCTTTGTTTTTCTTAACATCATATTCTAGGGTTAATTTCAGTGTTTTTTTTTTTCATTTTTCATCACAAATTGACTTTGATGGGACTGTGTTTCACATTTTCTGCATTTCCCATATTTGGGGTTATTAAGCTTCTTGAACTAGAAGTTGCTAAGTTTTTTCCAAATTAGGTAAACTTTTGGTCATTGTTCTTCAACTGCTTTGTTCTGTTCTTTGTTACTCTTTCTTCTTTTAGTGTTTAAATTATACATGTATTAATCCACATAATATTGACCTACTGTTTTCAGGAACCCTGATGTTTCCTTTTTGTCAACCTTCTTTTTCTCTTTGTTTCTCAAGTTGAATAAGTCTGATTAAACTATTTCATAAAGTTATTCTTTATTTGTCATTGCTAATCTTCTTTGAGTCATATCTAGACAATGCGACATTTAAGTCATTATATTGTCAACTCAAATTTCTGTTTGTTTTTTTTAAGTTTCTATATTGAATTTCTCCTTTTTCTTTTATTATGTATGTATATTTTAAGCTTTTGAACACATTAATATAAGGGAATTTAGTGTTTTTTAATAATAATTTTAGCATTTTGATCATAAATTCAACTCCTACTGAGGTCATTCATTCTGAATTTTTCTAAATATCAGTTAAAAATTTCTTCACATGTCTAATGCTAAGGTGCACTTTTGGTATTTTTTTCATCTTTATTTTGCATCCTATACACTATCTAGAGGTTTCTAATTCTGTAATAGTTCTCTTAAGGGTGATTTTCATGTCCAAAAAACAATTAAGATTTTTGGAATTAAACTCCACACTCTGCCATTGGAGTGTCTACTGGTTGCTTCACATCTCTAGGTCTTTTACCCTCCTGACTTCTGGGGCTTTCCCTGCTTCCTCACCTGTGCATTGAGCAGTCAAAAATTTGGATGGATTTTTACACTCACATTTTGGAGCCCATCCCTTCAGGTTCTTCTATCAGAACTGAACTCTGCTTTCTGGCATTTAAGTCCTCAGGGTCTGGCTTTAAGGGTCTGCCGGTTTGAAAATAAAGCAAATTTGTATTTTCACTTTCTTTAATGACTATTTCAAAAGTATATGCCCAATGAGTTTCTGAAAATGATTGTTCTAGGCATTATTTTCATTTTTGTTATAACTGCCTATGAGTAGGGTCTCTTGGTACTATACTATTATTTGAAGTTAAAACACTTATCATTTTCAAATGGGCTGTATGTCTAATATTTTGAACTTTATTTTACTTTATCTCCTTCCTTTGTGATCTTACTCATCCACTAAGAACTCCTTATTCTGCTTCATAAACCAAAGCTTTAATTTTATTTTCCTACATGCCTTATTATAGTAGGTAGGTAGTGTCTACATTTAGACAAATTGCTGGACTTGCCTCTATCTGTTAAGACAAATAACTGGCTTATTAGAAACATTTGCTTAGTTTTCAGATCTTCATTTCAAGTATTTGTGATCAAAGGCCCACTGAAGCTTTCTACTGTGATGTAGATATTTACCATTTCTTATCATTATTAGTCATTTCTGTTCATTAGTTCAAATTTATATGATAGCTATTGTTCCTATATTACAATAAGGAAATAGAAGACAAATAGCAATTTAGTAATTTTGTAAGATTCTAGAGTGCAAAATTTGTGTGTTTTGAGTCTTAAGGTCAGATTTTATTAAACTCCTACTAAACTTCCCCCTGGCCTGATATAAACATATGTGACTATTTCTATATAAACTTCCAAAAGAAGCTATATTTCTTAGTTATGTTAACCTAAATGTCCTTGATTATCAGGAGTCATTTAGCAAATACTTTTCAACAAGATGTTTCATTTGGCTTCTATGTGTAGTATATGTAGTTTGGATAAGCTCCATCTTCCTCACCTGCCACATCCTAATCATGACCTACCTGCACATGTCTAAGTAGCCCAGATTTATAAATGGAGAGGAAGAGGGAGTTTCTCATGATTCTGTGAGATCTGGGGATAACAGATGACAGTGATACTATCTTTCCCATGGGTCCAAATGAGGAACTTTTTAAAAAAGCATATTCAGGAGGCCTGAGACCATGTAGAGTTCCAGGATATAGGTGTGTAAAACAGCGTGTGGAAAAAGAGGACTTTGGGGAAGTCTAAATGATGCAATGGTAAGTATGTACTGCATTCTTTTCTTTGATAGTTACAAAAACTACTGCAATTCAGGCTGTGAACACCTGGAAGGAAATGCCCAGGCAGGCACCTGCCACTGAAATACGGCTAGAGAGCCATTCCTCTGTGTAAGAATCACCCTGTTATTTTATTTTGAGCTTATACCTGAAACCAATCAACCCGAGGCCTCATTCAAGAAGGCATCTTTACAATCACAAGCTGTGGGAAACTTGATTGGTTCACGGGAATCTAATTTGTCTTGGTTTCTTAAAAGATGAAGGAAGAGAGAGGGACAGAGAGAGAGAGAGAGAGAGAGACAGAGACAGAGAGACAGAGAGAGACAGAGAGAACTTGGAGCTGTGGGTATTGCCAGAATCAGAACTGACTGCATACAGCATGTTTGTGGTAATAAACAACAGTGTTATTAGTGAATATAAAGCCTGTGATAAACAATGCCATGATGTTCCATTCACCCTAATAGGCAGGAGCAGATAATTGGGACAAATAAAGTGCTAAAACAGTCTCTAACCACCTTTCTCAACATCTCTCCGAATGAGCGAATCACTCCGGATGCTGCACAACGCAGCGGTAGCCTGGGATACCAGCTTTTGTGTCTCACTAAAAGAATATGCTCCCTTTGCTAATGGAAAACAACAGAAGCTAAAGACAATTGCCAGGATTGTCAGATATCCTTTTTTTTTTTTTTCTCTAAGTGATAATGTGGTAATGAGCAGACACGAAAACAATTCCACACATTCATCAAAGCCAAGGGAGCAGTTTTTGGAATACATTGCCAATTGAAGTCCCAAACACTACCAACCGTGGGGACTTTGATGTCTAAAGGAGCTCTGCTGCTTCTTGTGGCAATTTCTCACTTTCCACCTTCTCTCCACAAAACTATTTTGCATCGCAATGGAATTTTTTTTTTGAATAAGCCTTTCTTTTTCTTATCAGAGCATTAATTTGACAGTTTCTTCTCTTTCCTCTGATTATTGGATTTACCCAGTAGATGGGAAGCTAGCACAGCTAAGAGTGATGTCCTTACTATAGCAGTGAAGTTAAGTAAACACTGGTCAACCATTCTTTTCTTTAGTCCCTTTTTTCCACATGTCTTATTAGAGGGTGTATAGGTTTACAATTCTGGATGCAGGCTATGAAAACATTTAAAAAACACAGTGAAGGCACTGAAGTAGCGCTGCTACTAAAAATCCCTTTCATTGTGTAGATTGATGAAGCAAACAAAACTAGCTGGAACTGGGCTGTGGATGAATTCATTCATTCATTCAGTCAGCAACTCAAAAAATATTTTCAAGTATCTATACTATACTGACCATCAATCTTGTTTTCCAATTTATATTGGGATTTTATACTATTTACTACACCAATAATCATAGTTTAATTATTCTATGTCAAAGGAAATACATTTATAGTTTTCATTTTTGGAATAAAGCTTTCTTATTTCAAATTCACCATGTCCCCACAAATTCAGACTTGAATCACCATACACAAAAGTGGATCATTAGATAGGAGGGAAATGAACTGGAATGAAAACCTATTCAGTTTCATAGATGTCCAATTTCTAGAGAGGACTCAAAGGAGAAATGAATAAATAAACAAATAAATAGAAATATATGTGATGTTACAATATGATTAGAAATACATACTCAGTCTTTGTCTCTGCTTCTTAGGAAAGAATTCTAGTAACTTCCTGAATGGCAGGAGTAAGATGAACATTTTTTATTATTCATAATTCTCTTTTAACCATGGCTTGCTTTATGATAATGAAGTCACTCTGGGAGGATGAGGCTGGTTTCCAGAGGAACCAACCATGAAATCGAAAGATTATAGTACTTTCAGCCTCATCCCTTCCCCTCACACCTCTGGGGAGGGGAGAAGACCTGGAAATGGAGTTAGTTACCAACGACCGATGAGCTCATCAATCTACATAAAAGAACCTTTAGAGAAACACTAGGTAAAACTGTTTGGAGAGTTTTTGGGCTGGTGAATGCATTCACATGTGGGACAGGTTTCCTAATTGAATAAGAATAGAAGGCCCTGTGCTCAGGACTTCGCTGGACCTCATAGTAGTTCTATGCTGGACCTTCGCAGTAGTTCTTATTCTTACCGTTCATTTATATTCTTTACTTATTTTATATACAAAAAAGTGTTAATAGCAAGTCATGTGATTTCCTGAATTCATGAGCTATTTCACCAAATTATCAAATACAAAATAAGAAGGTTGTAGGATCCCTCAATTTTAGTCAAGTCAAAGGGAAATGGAAGTCCCTTTGGATCTTCTCTCTACAATCTGTGCCTGAAATGGAGACAGTTTTCGGAGACATGCTCTCAAGTTGTGGAATCTGTGATAACTCTGATTAGATAGTGTGAGAACTGAATTAAGTCATAGGACACTCAGTTGGTGTCTGGAGAATTGACGGACTTGGTTGTCATAGGAAAAACACTTATACATTTATTGTCAGAAATGAGACTAGAGACATAGATTTTTTAAAAATTTTTGTTTTATACTGACAGCCCCAAGACACATTCAGAGGCTTTTCCTGACTGACTCAGGACATAAACTGGTCTCTTTCCCGTGTGACCTAGAGTTTTTCTGTTAGTATCACTCATTTGATATTGACACTATATGGCTCTGTGTTATATAATAAATCATTTAATTTAAATGTTTTCCCACTCCAGAACTTTCTCAACCAGGCATTATATTTATTGGAATGACACATTCACAGAAAATTCTCAGTAAATGTTTTATGCCAGTTACCATAACAAAAAAGACCCTCTGTACCAATGTACCGTGTCAGCCCAATGCTTGCGACTTTGGCCAGCTCTGGCCAAGGCCTCTGAAAAATGAGAATGTACTTTTCTTCTTGCATTCCCAGTTCAGTCGTTCAAATTAGACACAAATTGAATGTGAGTAGAAGTTTTCTCAATCTGACAGCTGTCCAGTGTCTTGTTTGTGGAGAAAGAAAATAAGAACATGTTGGCTGTGTTCTTGTTTCTGATGGGCCACAGGATAAAATGTGAAGCAAACAGGAAGGGCCCAACACTGCTGTGACAATCAGGAGTGTGACAGCTCAGAGCTTGGTGCCATGCTCAGCTTTGTCAAGGAAAAGGGATTGGCATTCCATCTGTCCTCTTCAACAAAGTGGTAACTAATTCTGACAGAATCACAGAGAACCCAATGATACTTTTGTGTTTTTTTTTTTAATTAATAGAAGGTATTGGTCTTCACAGCTTTCTCTTTACTAGCACTTTTCAGTGACACTAAAATTAATCTTCCAGTATAATATCACTACCAGAACAATTTACACATGGGATCTTAGTAGCTGAGTTTTTCAGTTTTCTTCAAGGTCTACATTTATTATTTTATTTTATATTCAGGAATGAAAAACTTGGCCTTTCTCTTTGCTTTGTTTTAGTATCATGGGTTAGTAAATACATTCTATATGTTCCTGGATGTCATATTAACTGCATTTTTAAATAGCAAATATGAAGGGAGAAAAACTATATATATATGATATATATATATATATATATATATATATATATATATATATATATATAAAGAAAAGTGCAGAATATCAGTCAGGCTTGATGAGGTATCCCCCAGAATAGATTACCTAGTCTAATGTTGTGGAAAAATGACTGCTATAGATCAGCAGAAGTCAGGAAATTAAATTTTATGTGTTCTGCCTGGAAAAAAGGTAAGACTTTGGCTGAAAAATAGAATTCTTCATGACTTGGTGTAAATTTTGAATGTTTCAATTCTATTGAAAAAGAAACCCTCATGGTAGAACCAACTGAAACTCAGAGATTGCAAAATATCTTCTAAGTGATAGTGAAAGAATAAGGAAATAGAATTTTTTTTAACTATCAGGTCAGGGAAAAAACTGTAGTCTTCTCTGTAGTAGTCATTAGTGTCTTTCTGAGGTGCTACCTTAGACTGGATGCTTGTGAAACAGAAGAAATATTGTTTAATTTAGAAACTGAATTATTATTTTTTTAAATATTACTCCAGTGAATAATTTACCTTTCTCCCTCCTCCTAATGACTCTGCTTTCTCAGGTCACATTCTGAACCATTCACTCTTTTCTGTATTCCATCATTTTTGCATTAAATTCAGATGAAGACGTGTTTTTTTTCCTTGTGCCATGGATATCTAATTGGTTTATAGCTCATATAATTTTATAGTTATCTATCCAGTTAAAGAATCTGGTCCATCAAAAAATTTCCCCATCACATTAAGATACTTAGTTTACCTTCCTTTTAACAATTTTAAGACCACAAACATAAGTGAGATGTGAAGAAAAATACAATGAATGTTGAATTTAGAAAGAATTAGCAAAAAAAAACACTTGCCATCAATCCACCTCATAGTCTCTCTTACTTAAACCACACCAATTCTGCTCATTCTTGCCAATTTCTGAAGCAATGCTGGAAGTCCTCTTTCTTGAGTGTCTTTAGTTGTGCAGTTATAACAGCCTGGATCCCTTGAATCAATTTAAAATGCTTTCCTTACATGATCATCTTGACACTGGGAAGAGTCCGAAATCACATAGTGCCAGATCTAATAGTCAAAATGAATGAAGATTCAATATAATATTTCATGAGATTGCTTTTCTATTGGATGGAACTCAGCAGCAATACTCACCTTATTTTTAATCATACCTAATAAAGACATTCATAAAAGAAGACATCCAGAACTGATTCAGAAAGTGGCAAGAACAATAGGATAACTGAGTTTCAAGTGAAGGAAAATATTGTATTTGCAACATGTCTTTTGAAATTTTCGCTTTCAATATTCACCATAGAGTTCAATTAAACTTCACACTTAATAATAGGAAAAACCTACATCATTAAAAAAACTAAATTGTCTTTCAAATTACTTCCTTAATATTTCCTATTTTGGGTTACTTAACTGGGCAAATAAGAAGAGAATTGTGGCCTGTACTTTCTCATCTCTTACAGCATCATTCAATGATTTTTTTTCTGTTTTCTTCCTGCTCTCAGTTTGTAAGATACAAGGCATTTATCTTTTCAAGCAGAATATCAAGAGTTGCATTATTTTCTTGTTTCCCATAATTTACAGCATTATTTGTCACTGCTCCTATCTTTATAAAGTTCTCTGTTTCTTTATTTCATAATACATCTTCCTCCTACTTTTTAAATGATCTTTTCTACTTCTTTTCTTTTGTTTATCTCAAACATATGCTTTCTTCATGGTGTACTGCCATATTGAATTGAATTCTTCCCTTCCATTCCTTTTATCTTTTTCTCTCTATTCCTTTTATTCCCTATTCCAAAGTTGAGATATCATTTCTAAGAGGTTCTATTTCTTGATGGATGGTGAAGCAATGAGTTTGGAAGCCCAGTAATAGAAAACAATCTATTTTAAACTAGTCTTACTGTGCCACATTGTAGCCATGGACATTTGACTCTCATAACATCCCTGAATTCACCTTCTGAATTGTATATAAATAATGGCTACATCTAGAGTATATTGACAGTGACAAATAAGACAATATGTAAAAAGTCCTTAGCATGGAGGCTCACAAAGCACTGTAAATTCATAATAAACTTCCTTCAGCTCATGCTGTCCTTTCAGTTCACACCATCGGCCATTCCAACAGGAAAGTTCTTGTGCTTACAGTTTCCCTCACACACTACACGAACTGTTTTTTGATTTGTTTGTCTTTGTACATAAACCCACAGAGTCCATGCCAAATTCTCAATCATCTTGCATTTAGTGGTTGGTAGTTTCTTTCTGAGTACTACTCAAATTGTATGCCACTCCGATCCTACTCTTTTTTTAAATTAAAAATCTGTATTATGTTTCCACTGCCTATAGAATAGTTTAAATAGTTCGATCTCTATTGTTTCCCAAGTGTGTTGCCAACTTTCATTCTCCTTTTCCCATCTGCGCATATCCAGTGTTACAGCAGAACTGGTTCTGTTCTCAGAACACACCGTGAACTACTTAGGATGTACCACAGGCAACGTTCCCTTGAGATCACATTTACTCCTACTGATCTATCAAGAACGTCCTGTGTACGTCTCAAAAGCCACTTACTGAATCACTTCAGATTCCAGACACTATCTCTCCCTACTCTTTCCTAGCATTTCCCTTGTTATATTGAAAATAATTATATGTAGTTCTTTTGTGTTGCCTTAATAATAAAAACATCATTAGGATTCCTTCAATATTTTCTAAGTTAACAACAATAAGAGGAACCTTCTTTTTTTAACCTAACTTAAATAAAGGAATCTCAGGTTATCCTATTTGTTGTTTCCCTCCAGTATTTTCCTGAATTGTGCCTGACTCAGTTACTATAAAAATTAGTACCAATTTATAAGTCACTGACAAAAGAAATAATACTTGACAACGATCAATATTTTCTGACTGGAACTGTATGAAGGCTTATGGAGACTGCATAGAAATTTGCTTATTATCATCATGTATCATTTGAACTAATTTTCATGATTAAGAGGAAGTTGAAGAGTAAAATGTTGAGAATAATACAGACCAGCCCCAGTTTTAAAGATTATCTTTGGATAGAAAGTTTCAAACTTAACCCCATTCTGCCCATAATGCTATGTCAAATGTGTCCTATAGGGTTCCATCTTGTAGATTATTCCTCAAAATCTTTTTATTCTGTAAAAAGAAGGAGACTTTTCTTTAAATTCAGCATTGACTGTTTCTCTTACAATAAATTTCAAAGTTCATACTTGGCTCACAGAACTTACCAGAACTTTCCCTTCCTTGTATTTCTGATCTTATTGGCTAAGGGATTCTTCCTCCTTTTACTCCAGCCATTATTGGCCAGTCTCCTTTACTCCTTTAAAAAAATCATCCTCACTTCACTTCAGTGTCTCAATCTGACATTAACCATTCCCTCCACCTGGAAAGCATTTCCCCTAGACATGCAGGTATTTTATGTCCTCTTTTGCCTTCTAGTGTTTATTTTGCTGTCATCCTCTTAGGTAGGATTTGGTCATTCTACCCGAAATACAGACTTTTCTCCTATGTCCAGTATGCTCGATCTCATTTAGCTTGTTATATTTATCCTCATAGTACTATAAATTATTTAATTTACTAATTTGATATAATTAAGTTAGTTTGTGCATTATTTATTTTTTTGTTCACTATTCAATTATCAACATTTAGAAATATACCTAACTCTGAATATACTCAGTAAATATTTGCTAAATGAATGTGCTAGATAGATGGATCTAGACATTTTTGTTACTATCTTCTGCTCTTTTTTCACATGTATTTCCTTCGAGTGGAAACTCCATACGTTAAACATCAAAATGAACACTAAGAAAAATGATCAAATAGACTGATATAGTATTTAAAAGATTATTCAGTATCTGGAAACTTGTAAACTTATAGATAAATATTCAGCTTCTAGTTTCTTCATAATAGAGAAACTTTAAAGTCCTATCACATATATGCTTTAATATGGTTGCTTATAAAAAAAGTTGCTTTTATAATGCTGACTTGCTGACTGTTTCACTTGCAAGGGAGGAAATATACACATTATAGGTGCCCCTAAGATATTTCCAGATGTCACTATGAGAGAGAATTTTCCTTGCAGCATAGTTACATGAAATTTACTAGCATCATTTTCAACCCAAATGCTGTCCATGTATGTCAGAAAGCAAAATCAAAGACTAACTAAAACTTTCAATTTTTCTTCAATTTTCAAATTTGCAACATAATTTAGATTAACAAAAATAAGACAATCCTGTTACATGGATGATGATTCTGATCTTTATGTTACTAATAAACACAATGTAGGTACAAAGTACTTTATAAACTGACTACTAGCCAAGTAAATTTTCTTACCAGAACTTTCAAAATTCGCTTTTTTTCTCTTGGTTTACTCATAACAGAGATAATTCCTGTGAATATTTACATGAATTCACATTTACCACATTCTTAATCATGAGTTTATTGTCTGGATTTCATAATCGTCTCTTTATCCTTTCTTCTACTTATTCACTCAACTTTTATGCCACACAATTTTCAATACACTAGGAATATGGAGGATACATAGGGATACAAGAACTTGAATTTATAAAACTTAGGAGCAATATTAATACACATAGAAATCTACAATAAAGTGATATATTTTTGAAGATTTTAACTTCACCATGATGATTTCAGATCCAGCTTTTCCAAATTCAGTGGTTCACACATGAAAAATGGAACTAGAATTTGACTGCTATATATAAAACTTAGAGAAATGAACAAAGACTTACCTGAAAATTATATACCTTTATTAGAAATTAACTATTAACTAAAAATCCCCTAAAACTCCAAAAAATATGTAAATGCTAAAACCATACTTTATAGTTTAAAATATTGTTGCTGTTAATGTATCACTCAAAATATATTGAGTCATTCAAAATCAGTAATAACCATGAATCCATATGCATAAAACCAAATTTCCTATACATGTATACAAATAACATGTGTATGATATGAGTAAATTAAAAACCTTGGAAAACAGAGCACAGAGAATCATATATCTCTCCCAGAAATTAATGATACTACATAATGAATGTTATGGATTGAAAACTGGCAGTCAACTTAACACCAGCTGGATTACATTCAGCATGGAGCTGGGCATAGATGTTCCATCTGAGGAAAGCTGCCAGCATAGAGATGTGGAGAAGTTATTCACGTTAGTTGCATTAAGATATTGAGGTGTTTTGGGTTCTCATATGAGTTGCTGTTTGAGCCATTGGTTCTCCTGGAGAAATTCTGGTCTTCACATTGAGCATTGCTCCCTGGCTCTGGAGGAGAAGACGTGTGCCGTTTGGTCTCCAGGATAAACTCGTCATGCTGGCTTCCTGGCATGTACTCAACTGTGCTTGATGTCGGAGGAGCTCGGGGCCTCCTTGTCACTAAGGATGGCTGTGGTGCTTTTCAGGACAGCCCTGAAGTTGTTGTGAGTGTGACTTGTCAGCTCCAGCGTAGAACCCTCAACCTACCAGCACAGCTCCTTCACCCTTCTGACATAGACTTTCTGGCTTCCATCACTGACCTTTGGGCCTTCCCAGCATGGATCCATAAAAGAGACTGGCGTGAGTCCTTCTTGTGGGATCTAGACCTGTTGGACTCGTGGGGGGCATTGTCATGAGCACTGGGTCTTTAACTGGACTCATGTGGGACATTGCTGTGGGATTCAGGCCCTTGGTTGAATATTCTGTTGTTAGCATTGTAGATAGAGTTCCTGCATTTTCTTGTATTAAGCTTGGGTGACATCATAAAAATAATATTGTAAACTCCATGTCCTTATTCTAATTGTTCTCTGTATAACTCATGACTTCAACAGAAATTGGTACCAAGAGAATGGGGTCTTTGCTTTTATGTTGCCTGGCCATGTGAGTTAAGAGCCTTGGAAATTAATTTGGAAAGTTTTTTAGAGACTGGCAAAGAGACAGCCCCTGTATGCTGTAAACTACATTGGAGATTCTGGTTCGGAACCTGGAAAATCAGAGTACTAATGGAAACGCTGCCAATTAAGACGAAGCTTGGGAGGCTTCTATTAAAAAGACTGCTATGTCTGTTGGAGTCCAGGTAGTATATTGTGCTTTAGTTGAAAGTTGGTCTTGATTTTGTTTGTATTTAGAGATACTCCTACCTGGTGGAAGAAAATTTTAATGCAGTCCCTGCTGGGATGGTAGCACAGTTACTTTTGACCAGATCTATGTGGAAAATTTAGAGCAAAGAGCCAGTAGAGTAATTTAAAACACTTGGACAAGAAGAAGGCTCCATTGCAACTGTGGGTTGCAAAGATGAAGCAAAGGAGAACATGGTTGTTTAGAAGAACAGGACAATAGAAAAATCAAGAATATATATTTGAATTGCAGGATATCCTTATATTTTAGTCTTTCCATGCCACATTAAAAGTTAATGGGAAGCAAGGACTGTGATTTTAATTGTTCTTTTATTGTGATTTTAATGTTTATATGTTTGTAACCAGGTTAATTTATCAAAGTACTGTGTTTTAATGTTGAACCTTGGTCACTCTTTAAATGTTTTGCTTTTGGTGCAGGAATTAAGTGTAAAAAGAATTGTATACATGTAATTGTTGTATTAATGTAAATCTGAATAGAACAAGATATGTTAACTTTCACAAATCTGCCACTAAGGACTATAGTTTAAGGAAATGTGTGTGGTTATTAAGTTGACCAGGGGTGGATTGTTATGGATTGAAAACTGGTGGTCAACTTAACACCAGCTGGGTTACATTCAGCATGGTGCTGGGCATAGATGTTCCACCTGAGGAAAGTTGCCAGCATAAATCGAGATGTGGAGAAGGAGAAGCTGTTCACGTTAGTGCGTTAAGGCATTAATGGGTTGAAGTGTGGGTTCTCATACAAGTTGCTGCTTGAGCCTTGGTTCTCCTGGAGAAGCTCTGGTCTTCACATCGAGCATTGCTTCCTGGCTCTGGATGGGAAGCCTTGTACCTCTTGGTCTCCAGGATGAACCTGTCATACTGGCTTCCTGGCATGTGCTCAACAGTGCTTGTCATCTGAGGAGCTCGGGGCTTCCGTCTCACTGAGCATGGCTGTGGTGCTTTTCAGGACAGCCCTGGAGTTGTTCTAAGTGTGACTTCTTGGCTCCAGCATAGAACCCTCAACCTACCAGCACAGCTCCTTCACTCTTCTGGCTTAGACTTTCTGGCTTCCACCGCTGACCTTTGGGCCTTCCCAGCACAGACCCATAAAAGAAACTGGTGTGAGTCCTTCCTGTGGGCTCTAGACTTCCAGTTGGACTCGTGGAGGCATTGTCGTAGGCACTGGGTCTTTATATGGGCTCATGTGGGACATTGCTGTGAGATTCAGGCCTTTGGCTAGTATTCTATGTCTTTAGTGGTGTGGATAGATTTTCTGCATTTCCTTGGGTGACCATCATAAAAATAATATTGTAAACTCCATGTCCTTATTCTAATTGTTCTCTGTAGAACCCATGACAACAACAATGAAGAACAAACAATAGTCAAGCATAGTTGACACTCACCAAAATAGAGTATCATGAACTGATTTAAACATATAATTTTCTCCACTATGGTTGGAAATGTAGACTGGTGCAACCACTGCAAAAAATCAGTGTGGAGATTTCTCCAGAAAGTAGAACTAGAGGTTCCATTTAACCCAGCTACTCTGCTTCTTCATATCTTCCCCCCAAAATTAAAAGCACCATACCACACTTTTGTATGCATCCCCAGGTTTATAACAGTGTGGTTTGTAATCTTAGGAGCGACCTAAATGCCTATCAATTGATGAATAGATGAAATAGATGTGAATTTTTATACCACACAATAATATTCAGTAATAAAGAAGAATAAATTTGAGACATTAATAGCTAAGTTAATGGATCTTGTGACCATATTCTTAAATGAAGTAAATCACATAAATATTGCATTAAATGCAATTAAATGCATTAAATGCATGTAAATATTATTTATCAAGTGTGAGATACTGAAAGTGTAAATAAGAAACAAAATGTATAATAGATATTGTGAAATAGGAAGACATTGTTCACAAATAAAGGGGAAATATCAAGGGGGTGGGAGAAGGAAGGGAAAAATGCAAAAGTAGGATAATATGGAAACAAAACTTTGTAAATAAGGCATGGAAGAGGGATTGAAGGGAGGGGAAGGGAAAGGGTGAAAAAGTGGACATCAAGGTATATCATGTACAGGTCCCTGTGATGAATGTGATCTTATGCATATCTAAATGGTACCAATAAATTTAATAATAATAGTAATAAATGAACATCAGTCAAAGAAGTACAGTGATTCTTGAGTGATGGGAAACAAATTACTTGAACTATAATTGTTCCAGTTTATTGTCTTAAAAGAGTTTCTGGATGACACACAAGTGGAATTTTCCTGAATTGAGAGCAAGTATCTGCAACCAAAATAACTGGGGTCTCTGAGCCAGAGAGGAGACAAATAATCAGAAGTAGACTGCAGTTATGTGGAATCTCATTTATATTCTGTTGTGTAATGAAAGTTCAGCTGTATAAGGAAACATCCCAAATTTTGGGATGGAGCAATAGAAAGGATTAGAGGTTCAATAGCCCAGTGCTTACACAGGGCCAGTGGTGCAATTGGAAAGTTTATGTGGTCTCTAATTCACATGTGAAAAAGCCAACTAGAAAGGTGATGCCATTCGGAGGTGAGGTTTTGGGGAAAATGCTTAGAATTGTGACACAGAGATCTCACAAAAATGATTAATTCCTTCATAAAATAACCTGAAGGGAAATTCTGGGGCCTCTTTTGTCATGTGAGGACACAATAAGAATATAACAATTATAAGTTAGGAAATAGGTTCTCTCCAAACACTGACTCTGCCTTAATGTTGAAGCATCTACTTTCTAGACAGTAACAAAAATATTTGTATTTGTATCAGTTACCTAGGCTGTAGTATTTTATTTTAGTTACCTAATAGTCTAAGATAGCCAGAAAAAATTCCTACTTCTTTTGGCAAGATTGAAAATTCTCCTGATAACAGGATAATTAGTAAATTTTACAAAATGTCTGAGTAAGCCATGAGAACTAATTTGTCCTATATCAATTACTGTCCTTGTTCCATATAATGTAGAGTAAAAGCAAGGTAAAAGAGAGCCAAATTGTTTCCAAATAAGTTAAATGTGGTCCAGACCAAAGTTCAAGAATATCTATACAAACACAAAAATACTAGTGCTTATAATATATAATTAATTATGTCTAACATCAATTCCAAACTTGTCAAATATTAAAAGAAACAAAATAATCTTACGTGAAATGAAAATAAAAATAAAACCAATCTAGACCTTTCAAAGTTATTAGTTAACACACAGTGACATGTAAGCTGTTAATATAACTGCGTTATATTCATTAAGAAAGTTAACTGGGGAAATGGAGAAAAACTAAACCGCAAAAAATGCAAAACATGCCTCTAATATCTATGATATGTGAAATGAAAGCTACACTGGTTGGAATGAGCAGCGGAGCAGACATCGCAAAAAAAATCAATACATTTTAATTTGAGAGCAAAATGAAATATAGTAAAAATAAATCTAAAAAATTGAATAGAGTATTTGTGAGCTATTTGGCAACATAAGAGATCCTAAAATTCATGTTCAAGAAAGTACGTATGAAGGGAGGGAAATAGAAAACATATTTAACAAATAATGGTTCCAAATTTACCAGAGTTGATGAAAACTTTACACTGACACATCCAACAAACTCAATAATCTGAATCACAAGAAAGTACCAAGACATAATTAAGCTCTCAGTTCTCAAATTAACCTATGTATTTAATGAAACATCAATAAAATCTTCAGTTTTTACAAAAATTGTCAACATGCTGCTGACTTTTATATGGAATTACAAAAAACTTAGTAGAGTAAAAATGTAATTTAAAAATAACATTGCTGTAGTATAAACACCAATTTCAAGTCTTTGCAGAATGCTGCAATAATGAAAAGATTGTGGTATTAAGCAAAACTCAAGAAAGTATGGTTTTGGAAGAAGAAATACGAGCAAGTGAGTGAATTAAAATGAATAGGAAGATGAGTAAAGGCACACAAAAATGTGGGAAACAAAAAATTCACAAAAGTATAAAGATAATGAAGCTGAGAATACATTGATATTTTTTAGATGGTATTCAGAGTCATTAGAAGTTTCATGTGCAAAAAAATAAATTGGATTCCATGTCATAATGATATACAAAATTATAAAACTAATTATAAAACCAAAACTATAAAATTCCTAAGTAACAGGATAAAATTTTGTGACTTTGGGTTAAGTAACAGTGGCTTACTTATAACACTATTCAGAAGAAAAAATAAATCAGATTTTATCCAAATTCAAATTTTCTGCACTTTGGTATTTGCAGTAGGAAAATCCAATATGAAAAGTATTTTCAAAGCATAAATCTGATAAAATACTTGCATAAGTAATGTAAGAAGAGCTCTCAAAACTCAGTGAAGAAAGAAACAACCTAGTTTTAAAGACAATGGGCAAAAGCATTCACTAAACAAGATGTACAAATTAAAAGCAAACACATGGTAAGATACTTAGCATCTGTAAGCATTGGTGAAGTAAGAATTAAAATCACAATGAGTTACAAAAATTCATCAGTAAAATGGATAACCTTGAAACAGCTGACAATATCTATGGTAGCCAAGTCTGCAGAAAAGCTGGCACTCTGTTACACTATTTCAGGTAATATAAGAAGACATAACCATATTGGAAAACAATTTGACAGTATTTTAGAAAGTTACACATTCATAGACCATATGATCCTACTATTCCATTACTACATATTTGTCAAAGAGAAATAAAAGCATATATTTATTTAATGACTTTACACAAACATTCATTGTGGCTTTAATATAATAACCAAAAAATCTGATAATAACACAAATTCTTATCACCAATGATTATTGAAGTATATTTCTATTATGGCTTGTGTTTGGATTCTTCCCACCAGGCCTCATGTAATCATGGGCACAGCTGAATCTAGCATTCATGATCGGTTCATTGTTTAGCAATAGGATTGGTTGTGTGAGTGCTGCACCCACCCAGGGGCGGGGCTGACATGCAGTGTAAGGGCAGGAATAAAGCTTGTCTTTTCGCTTGGCATGGTTCGCTCTTGCTGTTTTGCCGAGGTCTGGAATGGCGCCCTGTCATGCCTGTCTGCCTTAGAGCCAGCTGAGTATGAACTGAAACCTCTAAAATTGTAATAAACCTTTTCTTCCCTAATTTTGGCAGCAGGTATTTTGTCTCAACAACTAAAAAAAAGTAACTAAGAAAATTTCTCAAGAGAAAAATAAAAGGAATAATCTGTTGACATATTCAGTGGCTTACATAAGCCTCAAAATAGTAATGTTGATCAAAATAATTCAAACTAAAAAGAATATATGCATTATGATTTAATTTGTATACAAGTCCCAAAAATGTTACTTAATCTGTAGTGACAGAAATCAGATTAATAGTTGCTTGAAAGCAGACAATAATAAATGTGATTTGATTATTATGTAAGATAGAACAGTAGTCAGATTAAAAATTCACATTTTAAAATCATATAAGATGTAAGAAAAAATTAAAAGAAATATCAAAGATTTTCCAACTTTAATATTAAACAAACTGACTACAGTATAATATTGAAAATACTAAAAAGAAAGAAAATTAAAACTTTCAAATATTAGCTTAAAATTTACAGCTTTCACATCTGCCATGTACCAGAAACTGTTGTACAGTGGTGGTTTAAATTTTTGAAATATTTACTATTAGCATGGCAAATAATTTGGATTTTAACCATTCTTTTATTTTTTTGTTCCTTCATTTTATTTCTTAAGAACTTTATAAACATTTCACTATCAATTTTACCAACTCTTACATTCAATTAAAAACAGACCTGAGATATCAGTGGAGTTTTCAAAGCCGACTTATTGAATTCCATTTATTAAAAAAAATATGTAAATACAAATAATTACTCTCCTGTTACATTTTATTTCTTGTAAAGAAAATGAAACTTTCTTTGTTGTTCAAAATTACTCTTTTCTGTTGTAAAGTTTCTAGGAAGTGGATTTTGGAGTTATGTCTCCTTTAGGAAATTCAAGAATACATAAAGAAAATTCACCATGATATTTTGGGTTAATAAATGTCCAAATCTTATAAATCATAGACTCCTCAAAGACCTTTTATATACCTGGATACCTGCAACTCATTTCCAGTGTCTAAGGAAAAAAATAAAAAGAAAACATGAACAAAAATTTTATATTCAAATACTAAAAAAAATCAAATTTGGTGTTTATAGCATTGGAAATATACATTAAGTTTATATTTCCCTCTTTCAGTGTGCTAATTATGAAAAAATTTCCTAAGCAGCCTTACACTGTTCCCAAAATTTCACCATCACTTCAATATGTAAAACAACATATAAAAAATTGTCTGCTCCTAACAAATTTCCAGTTTTATACATACAGATAAAGTACAGGTTTCTAGTTGTGTAAAGATAAAAGTGAAATAGGAAAAATTCTATTTCTACTTCTAAATAACTTTTTTTTTCAGGGAAACACTTCTCTTGTGCAGTGCTCTTCTAAATTTTGCAGCTTGAACTGGATCCTGAAATAGGATTTGGCAAGTAAGGAGAAATAAAGAACCCCTCCAAAAAGGGGGAAACATGACTTGAGGATAAGAGTTTATGGCATCATGAATAAAGCTGTTAGCACAAAACTTGGTAATATGTTGAAGGTTGTGCGAACATGATCTTAGGTAGCATATCTGACCATTCATGGACAGTTTGCAACATAATAGCCTGAGTTAGGATTGGTAGCATGGATAATATGGAATTATTACTGGATCTCTGTAAGAAGAAAGGTTGTTTTGCACAACAGAAGTTATTTACTATTGAGGTTCACCATTTTCTTTGTCCTTTTCAAAACATTCCCATGACTACTGGGGATAGCAAACATTCATTATTAAACATATGTTTTCCATTTCCCAAACTGATAAAGGTGACATTAGGCCATTTCTGGCTAACGAAATGGATGTTGCTGTTGGTTAAGGGGCTTCCATTATGCAGGAGACCAAACCCTGGGACTTTGGTCAGAAAGAGTTGATGAAATTGTTGGGAAAATAGGAAAAGAGCATGACTGAATTACTTGTTATTATTCACATTTCAGGACTTGATGAAGGCAGAGATGCTTGAGAAAAGAAAACAAGAGGAAGACGACGATGACAATGTTGACAAAGAAGAAGAGGAAGAAGAAATGTGTGGAAAGAAAGAGGAAGAATGAGAGATATGTGTGCCCGACAGGCAGATCACAAGTCTGTAAGGATACAGAAATCAAGAAGGGAAAAATGCCAAATTTTTCTCTCACTCCAGAGAGTAGACTTGCCCTGAGTAGGGTCTGCAAAAGGCCTCTAAACATCTATGCTATTTGAAGATAAGGGGAGCCTTCATAAACAGACTCATTTGAGATAAAACACAAAAACAGAACCCATGCACTGTTCTGGCAATTTTGTTCCATCTCAAGTTGTAAGCTTATGGAATGCGGGATGGATTCCTTTTGAAACAATGTCCTCACACTCTACAGCATCATTTCTCTTTCAATCATCCACTAGTGTGTTTTAATCTTTGGATGTAACTTTTTAAAAATACTAGGAGAGTATATACAATTAGATCTATTAAACATTAGATCATAATTTCTTTTTGGGTAGTGTAGCCAAGTAGAAAAATGGTATGTGACATTAGATTGAATATATTCATTTTGTCTATTTAGCTTAACCTTGATGTTCTAATTCCTCAAAATATATAATAAACATGTATACATCCATATCTGTTTGTCATGTGTATGTGTATGCATGTGTATCTATGTATGTACACGCATATGCTGTGTATCTATATTTTAATTGAGAGCTTTATTCTGATGCCTTCACTACTACTGATTTAGATGTTGAGTGCAGCAGTGTTTAAAATGGCATTAAAATAAATAAGAAATTGTTCTGAGTTCAGCATGAAAATCATGCATAAAATAAAATGTCGTATCCTTGTATGAAAATGAAGCAGGTACCTACACACTGGCAGCCAACCTGTATAAGAACTGAATAAGACCAAGTAACAAATGTGCATGTTTTAGAGACAAATGTGTTCTCTTTTTGTTTTACTCTTATATTTTTTTCTTCAAAGAGCTAAAAATTTAAACAATGAAACAGACACAAAGGAAGACTTTCACAGATATTTTTAAGACTCCAATGTACAAGTGAGCTATACTCTACAGCCTACAAATCTATTGCTTATGAATGTGAAATATGTGAGTACAAATACTTCTGTTTTTTTGTTTGCTTGTTTGTTGCTACCTTTCCTTCTAGGGAAAGGGGAAGTAAAATTTAATAGTTCTCCAAACTACACATCTACATTTCAAAGTTGAATTTCTTCAAAGAATATTTACAGACCACTTCATATGTGTACTAACCTGGTTTAGCTTCAACATCAGCTTTTGTCCCACTGTTTGCTAGCCAAGGAAAGTGATTAGGATTGCCAGTCATAACTGAAACAAAAGTAAAGGCAAACATTATTTTGATGCATTATTTTGACCCATTGCTTTGACCATCTTAAGATAAAATTTCAAAGAATTTCATTTTGTATTAAAGAAAGAAGTTTCCATTTTACCATGGCTATATCATTAATAAAATATGAATTTAAAAAGACAAGAGAGGTAAGCAGAATAAAAGAGAAAGAAGATGTGGAGCAGGAAGAGAAGAAAGGAAGGAATAGAAAGAGAAAGGAATGAAGAAAGGAAACAAGGAAGGCAGAAGGAAGGGAGGGAAGAATGAGGAAGAAAAGGAGGAGAGAGGGAGAAAGTAAGATATGGAGGAGGGAGGGAGAAGGGGAGGAAGGACATGAGAAGAAATAGGGAAGGAGGAAGGAAAGCAAAACTAATGCTGAAAATGAGAAACTAATTGGGAAGGAGTCGGGCTGGTTAGTTGTAAAAAAGAACACAGTCTTTTGAGCTTATTGTTCGTCTGATAAAAGAACAGATATACAAGAAACGGAAAGATTAATAAGATCCAAAATGTATAATAGATATTGTAATAATGAAAGGGAAAGAAAGTGCTAGAAAGGAGAGAATAATTTATAGGTATACCCTTATAACTGTATGTATGTTCAAGTGTGCAAAATATATAACACTATTAAGTTTTTGACAGTTCATCAAACAGAATAATTTGTGTTGTCATTGTTTGATTTTTATTCTTGATGCTTTGATATCAACTAGTGATTTCTTAATGTTATCCTTTTGAAATTCTGTATCATTTCTACCTTTTTCTCTGTTTTACTTTTTTTAAATAAAAAAATAATGAAACATAATTCAAATAAAGAAAAAAAATTTAAGCTTTGGGCCCTCACTGTGTGCTCTGGTGGAATCCCAGTGCATGGAAAGGGACTTTGAGCCTCCTCCCAGGCATTAAGACCACCACTGCATCCCAGACCATCCCGGGCTGCACAGAGGATCGGGGGCCTAACTGGGCCATGCACAGTGACCACCAAGCAGCAAGTAGGACCCAGATTCCAGCTTTGGGCCTGCACCATGTGCTCTGGTGGAATGCCAGCACATGGAAAGGGACTTTTGCCTGCTCCCAGGCAGTAAGACCACGCATTGTGTCCAAGACCACCCAGGCCGCACACAGGGATGGGGGCCCAACTGGGCCACACCCAGCAACCACTAAGCAGCCAGTGGGAACCAGATATCAGCCTCAGGCTCTGACTGCGCACTCTGGCGGAATCCCAGCACATGGAAAAAAGTTGGAATTTAGCTCTCAGGTGGTGAACCTTAGACTACAGAGGATTAACTGTGCCACTGTGGTAAGAATGCCCCTAAAATAGAGGTGTAGAGTGGGTAAATTGGGCCAATAGTAAAGCCCCCTCCAACTAACTGTAAGACCTCGGTGAGTCTGAAAAAAGTGTGCATGACCACCTCCTACACACAGAAAACATCAGGCAGAGTGAAAATGACAAAATGAAAAAGCAAAATGCAGTCTCACACATCTAGTCCACCAGAAGCAAGTACAGGAGATATTGAAATAGAGGACCCCAAAAGTAACACACCAGGAACCTCTGAAAAGATAGCTGTGAAATTAAAAAAAAAAAAAAGAACTCCATGAGGCTATAGAGGAAATCAAATTAGAAATACTCTCCCATGTCAAGACAGAAATAACCTTAGTAAAGGAGTTGCTGAGCACAGCTAAAGAAGAAATAGAGAAAATAGTACAGAAGCATGGGAAACTGATTGAAACCTTGAATGAACAATATAGAAAACATGCAGAATTCATGAAACAAACTGAAAGAGACATCCAAGAAACAAGAAATTCTATTCAAAGCTTGCAAAACTGCATAAATGAAGCTGAGGATAGGATTTTGGACCCTGAGGAAAGGATCACAATTAGTGATCATGAAAGGATAGAACTTTTAAAAATAACAAAGCAGCAAGAAGTGACAATCCAACAACTTCAAGATGATGCCAAGAGCAATGATATAAGATTAATAGGCATCAGTGAAGAGGCAGGAGTCAAAACAAATGGTGTAGCCAAAATATTCACAGAAGTAATAGAAGAAAATTTCCCAAACAAAGGGAAAGAATCTGACATGCAGTTAAGTGAGGCATATAGAATGCCAAACAGTCACAATCAACATAAATCCACACCCAGACACATAATAATTAAGATCTCAGACATGCAGCATAAAAACAGAATACTAAAAGCTGTTAGACAAAAGACACAACTCACCTACCAAGGAAAGCCCATTAGAATCACAGCAGATTTTTCAGCACAAACCCTCAAGTCAAGAAGAGCTTGGAGTGAGATATTTCAAGCCCTGAAAGAAGACAACTTTCAACCCAGACTGTTGTACCCAGCAAAACTTTCATTTAAATTTAATGGAGAAATAAGATACTTCCATGACAAAGAATAACTGAAGAAATTCACGTCCACTGAACCAACTCTAGAAAAATTACTGAAAGACATACTAAAGAGAGATAAAAATGACCACAATCCCCAAAACAACAACAGAAAGAAACCACCAGGTAGGATAAGCCATTAAATAAGGGGAAAAGCAGAAAGAAAACAATTGGAATATAACATGGCAAAGTCAAGCCAGTACATACCAGTGACATCCATAAATGTAAATGGCCTCAGTTCACATATAAAAAGAAATAGACTGACAGAATGGATCAAGAAACATGATCCCACAATATGCTGTATACAAGAAACACATCTGATCCAAAAAGAAACTCATAGACTAAAAGTTAAAGGATAGAAAACAGTATTCCATGCAACAAGAACCCAGAAAAAAGCAGGGATAACTATTCTAATTGCAGACAATGTGAACTTCAAACCTAAAATGATTAAAAGAGGTAAAGAAGGTCACTACATACTCATTAGTGGAAAAATTCAAGAAGCAGAACTAACAATTATACATATATATGCACCAAATACAGGAGCACCCAACTATGTAAGACAGACACTAATGGACATGAAAACCAAATACACAAGAACACAATTATAACAGGGGATATTAACAGCCCATTGTCATAAAGAGATAGATCAACTAGACAAAAAGTCAGCAAAGAAATAACAGAACTGAATCATACCTGTGAGCAATTGGACTTAATAGATGATTACAGAGTGTTCCACCCAACCACATCAGAACACACATTCTTCTCGGCAGCACATGGGACATTCTCCAAAATAGACCATATGTTATCCCATAAAACATTCTAAAGTAAATGTAAAGGTATTGAAATCATCCCATGCATAATATCAGACCAAAGCACAACAAAATTGGAAAATAATGGCAAAAGAAATTGAAAAACCTGCACAAATACATGGAAATTAAATGACAACATTTTGAACAACCACAGGGCTACAGATCAAATTAAAGAAGAAATAAAGAAATACATACAATTCAATGAAAACACAGAAACAACATACTGTAATCTATGAGGTGCAATGAAAGCCATCTTAAGAGGGAAATATATAGCAATAAATTTTCATATCAAGTAAATAGAAAGAGCACAAATAAACAACCTAATGCTCCATCTCAAGCTTCTAGAAAAGGAAGAGCAAGCTAAAAACAGAGCTCATAGAAGAGAGGAAATTTAAAGATTAGAACTGAAATCAATGCAATTGAAACTAAAAAAGCAATACAAAGAATTAATGAATCCAAAAGCTGTTTTTTTGAGAGAATAAACAAAATTGACAAGCCCCTAGCTAACCTTATCAAGAGAAAGAAAGAAAAAACCCAAATCCACGCAATAAGAACTGAAAAGGGGGCAATTACTACAGACTCCATGGAAATTCAAAAGATCCCAAATACCTACTTTGAAAATCTCTACTCACATAAAGAGGAAAATACAGAAGAAATGGACAGATTTCTAGAAACATATGAACTACCTAAGCTCAACCAAGAAGATAAAGAAATTTTGAACAACCAAATATCAGCTATTGAAATTGCAAACGTAACTAAAAACTTACCAACAAAGAAAAGCCCGGGTCCTGATGGATTCACAGCTGAATTCTACAAGAAATTTAGAGAAGATTTGATGCCAATACTCCTTAAACTCTTCAATGAAATTGAGAAGAAAACAATCCTCCCTAAATCATTCCTGGAGGCAAGTATTACTCTGATACCAAAACCAGAGAAAGATCCAACCAAAAAGGAGAACTATAGACCAATCTCACTAATGAACATTGATGCAAAGGTTCTCAATAAAATACTGGCATACAGAATGCAGCAAATCATCAAGAAAATTATACATCATGACCAAGTGGGGTTCATTCCAGGAATACAAGGATGGTTTAACATATGCAAATCAATAAATGCAATACGCCACATCAACAGAGCCAAAAACAAAAACCACATGGTCATCTCAATAGATGCAGAGAAAGCTTCTGACAAAGTCCAACACATGTTCATGATAAAAACCCTTCAGAAACTCGGAATACATGGTGTCTACCTCAGCCTTATAAAGGCCATCTATGACCAACAGCCAACATTATACTAAATGGACAAAAACAGAAAGCTTTCACTTTAAAGTCAGGAACAAGACAAGGATGTCCACTCTCACCACTCCTTTTCAACATAGTTCTGGAAACACTAGCCAGGGCAATCAGACAAGAGAGAGAAATAAAAGGAATAAAGATAGGAAAGGAAGAAGTTAAATTATCACTATTTACAGATGACATGATACTCTATATAGAAGATCCAAAAATCTCTATTAAAAGACTACTAGAGTAATAAACAAGTTCAGCGGTGTAGCTGGATACAAAGTCAATGCTCAAAAATCAATAGCATTCTTGTACACAAACAAAAACTCACTGAGAGAGAAACTATGGAAATATTGCCCTTTACAATAGCATATAAAAAAATGAAATACTTAGGAATCAACGTAACTAAAAATGTAAAAGACCTATATGCTGAAAATTATACTATGCTGAAAAAGGATATTGAAGAAGATATTAGAAAATGGAAGACTATTCCTTGCTCTTGGCTAGGAAGAACCAACATTGTGAAAATGGCCATATTTCCCCAAACTGTTATACAGATTTAACGCAATCCCAATCAAAATATCATTGACAAACCTCACAGATCTAGAGAAAACACCCCTAAAATTCATTTGGAAACAGAAGAAACCTAGAATAGCAATGGCAATTCTTGGCAACAAAGGCAAGGCAGAAGGCATCACAATTCCTGACTTGAATCTATACTACAAAGCCACAGTGATAAAATCAGCATGGTACTGGCAAAGAAATAGATCTGAGGATCAATGTAACAGATTAGAAGATACAAGCACAACTACAAAGACACTCAGCCACCTGATATTTGACAAGCCTCTTCAATAAATGGTGTTGGAAAAATTGGCTCTCCACATGCTGAAGACTGAAACTAGATCCATGCATATCACCATGCACAAAACTAAAGTCTAAATGGATCAAAGACCTCAATATTAAAACAGAAACACTAAATCTACTGGAAGACAAGGTAGGTAGAAGTCTTGGAGACATAGGGATAGGCAGAGAATTTATGAACAAAACACAAACTGCACAGGAAACACTTCAAAGAATCAGCAACTGGAATCTCATATTGTTGAAAATTTTCTGCATGTCAAAGGAAATCACCAACAGAGTAAAAAGAAAACCCACAGAGTAGGGAAAGAATTTTAGCCAGCAACCCCTCAGACAAAGGACTTATGTCCAAAACATATAAAGAATTGAAAAACATCAAGCTCCCCAAATTCAAAGACCCTTTCCAAAAATGGGCATCTGAGATGAACACACAGTTCTCAGAGAAAGATATACAATGGCAAATAAATACATGAAGAAATGTTCACCATCACTGGTCATTCGAGAAATGCAAATTAAAACAACACTGAGATTTCACCTCACTCTGGAAAGAATAGCTACCCTCAAGAAATCAACTGATAGCAAATGTTGGCAAGGCTGTGGGAAAAGGGCACACCACTTCTCCACTGTTGGTAGGAATGTAGACTGGTGCAGCCACTATGGAAATCAATATGGAGAATTCTCAGAAGACTAGGATTGGAAGTTCCATTCAATCCAGCTATTCCCCTCCTGGGTATTTTCCCAGAAGAACTGAAAAGTTCATATCACAGTGATATATGTGCCCCCATGTTCACAGAAGCACAATTTGTAAATAAATCTTGGAAATAACCAAGATGCCCATCAACTGCAGAGTGGATGAAAAAGATGTGTTATTTTTACTCAATGGGATATTACTCAGAGATAAAAAGGGTGATCTTGAGGCCTTCATAGGTAAATGGAGACAACTTGAGACTATCTTCATTAGTGAAATAAATAAGAATCATATTTATAAATATCACATTGTCTCTAGTGTAAAAAGTGATAAGAACTGTAAGAGTAATAAAACCCAAAACACGTAATTGCTATTGTTAAAAAGAGAGAAACAGAAAGGGCTCTAAGGGATATAACTGAATATATGTTTGAGTGTGTAAAATAGATGAGAATATTGCTGAACCTTTGTTGGATCTTTGAGCAGAACTGTTTGCAGTCTCACTGTTTGAATGTCTACTATGTATCCTTTAATTTTGTAACTTGAACAACTACATCCAAGGTGACAATATGTAATTTATCAATTAGTGATTTCTTAGTTTTTTTTTCTTTTTTCTTTTAGAATTCTGTATTGTTGCTACCCTTTTTCTTTTGCTTTTTTTCTCTTTAAATAAAATTTTTAAAAAATTCATAATTGCTATTGTAAAAAAGAGAGGAAATAGGAAGTGCTATAAAAGATATAACTGCATGAATATTTAAGTGTATAGAATTGATAACCATACTTCTAAGTTCTTGTTGGATTGTTGAACAGATCTGTTTCCAGTCTCACTGCTTGAATGTCTACTTTGTAAGCTCTAACTTTGTAACTTGAACAACTATTTCTAAAAAGACAATATGTAATTATCAACCAGTGATCTCTTACTGTTTATCCTTTATTTTGGAATTCTGTAATATTTCTATTTTTGTTCTGTTTTTTTTCTCTTTAAATAAAAAATTTTTTAAGAGAAAAAACTGACAAAAAATTTTTAAAAAAGATATACAGGTAAGACATGTTTAGGAATTACATGAAAGACCCTGTGTTATCAAATGTAGTTGAAAATAGAGAAAAAGAGAAACAGGGTGAATAAATCTCACATGTCTTGGGCTAAGCTTGAGTTAAAATAAATCAGTAATAGGAATGCTAGGCAAATACTGGTTAAGCACAAAATCATATTTCATTTATGAAGGGTCCCATAATATAGCAAATTTCATTCTCTTTTTCACATCTGGCAGTAATTTTGGAGACTTCTGTAAATGCTGATTTTTGATGCCTACATAATCATGTGAACCACTTTCTCTGCCAATAGAAAAATACAGTTGTCTATTGTCCAATGAATCAGCCTTTTTTTCTGTTTATTTTTGGCTAGGAATATGTTTGTCAAAATTTTTAGAGAAAAAAACCAACTTTCGCTAAGCCTGTTATTAAAATAATTTAGTCAAATGCTTCCTAAGCAGTTGTTTTGGAAGAAAAAAAAACTTGTTTCAACTGTTTGAAATGTTAAGTTATGTATTACATTTGGGGAAGCATGAAATGATTTCAGAGAAAAGACTTATGGATCAGAGTTGGCACCTTGTTAATAGAACATTACAAAGAGATTTTAGAAGAAGAACCAGCACTGAAGTTTTCTCATTGATCAAAGATGTCAGGCTGAGAAACATGAAGGTCTCCATGCCATGTGAATTTATTTTTTGTAACTTTATACTATTTCAAAACTAAGAGTCAAATTCAAGAGAGATCCATATAATTCTGAAATGGAATATCACAATACAAGTAAAAAAATATTTATACATTGCTGTCTGCTGGCAAAAGTGTTATACAAGTTAACAGTCCTCAGAGTGGAGTCCATGAGCTGTGAATGTACTAAAACTTTCTAAGAGGGAGTCTATTTTCTTAAAAAACATATTTGGGTGAACCTGGGTCTTGTAGTAGAGGTCTATAATCCTACCAATGTGGGAGGATGAGGCAATAGGATTGCAAGTTCAATCCCACCGTGAGCAAGTTAGCAATGTGGAGAAATCTTGTCTCAAACTAAAATAATAAATAAAAGGGAATAGACCTTAATACCTTAGTGTGAAAATCCTGAATTAAATTCCTAGTACTGCAGAAAAATGTATATATGTGTATATGAATTTATATATATGAATTAATTGTATTGCTGTACTGACAATTGCCTTACTGTTGTTGTAATAATAATGCCTTGCTATGAATAAAGACTGTGGCACAAATATGGCTTTTTTTTTTACTGTTCTGAACATGAAAATAGGTGTTCTTAAATTATTTCTGCCATATATCAAGCACCATGATAGTTTTCTGCTACATATCAAGCATCAGGGTAGTTTTATGGAAAATACATGTACCATTGTTTGAGTTGTAAACTGAACTATCCTCTTTATAACGTAATGTCATTTCTTGACTATATTGAAAAGCATGACAAATGATGGCTATTCAGACATAAGTGTTGAATACATGTTTTCTTAAAATAGCTTTATGTGTTAGACATTTCAGGGAAACCATTGACAGTATTTTAATTTTTTGCCATTGAACACATTTGAGCTTTGAAGCAAAAATTAAAATTTGGAGAAATTTATATATGCCAACCCACACTAAATAGATTCCCAATACTTTATGTTTGTGGAAAAAATCAATGGTAATATTAATGAATAAATTTATCAATATTTAAAAATCCACAAAGCTCAGAATGTCCATACTTTTTAAAAATGAGTAATGCATAATATTACAAGATTATATCTGGGCAAAAGACTTGCTCAAACTATTCTATGAATAAATCTAGCAAAACAGTATGCAAAATTCACCAGTATGATTTTATGTCAAAAGTTATGGAAATATCACTCCCTTTTTAACTCACGTTTTTAACTTCACACATATTTGACTGAGGATAGATTTTTATTCTTATGCCTAAACAAAGAAAAACCTCATGCTCTCAGATGACAGAGGTAGATCTGACAATTCAGGCATCTTAAACAACCTCAACAGTGAAAATTAATTAATTTCATTACAATAAATATTAATGGATAAAACAGCCAAGTAAGTAGCTCTTTGGGTCCCTAAATGTATTTTCTGAGAATGTAAATGGTTAACCAAAGATGAAAATCTTGAAGAACTGATATTCGAAACTGTTAAAATATTTTGTAAGCAAGAGACCACAAGCTTCAGAATTTGCCAAACCTGGAGCCAACTACAAACTCTATTTCTCAATTGTGTTTGTCCTTGGAAACTCTGTTTTTCAAATAAACAGTTTTCATAGAAGTAAATTAGACATTAAGATATTGTCATTACAAAGCTTTTGTAAGAATTTTAAATAATCTAAATAATATACCTTGCATGGAAACTAGCACACTGTAAACTTTCAATCAATAGTGGTTATTTTAATATACAATTTTTTAAATGTCAGGCTGTATAAGAACACAGATATAGCATGACTTTAAAACAAAATTACAAACTTCATTTTCATTACCTTAAATCATCACTGTATCAATATGTGGAGACATGGAAATATGCTTCACAAATGAGACAGAAGCAAAAAATTAGTTTAAGCAAAGCAGTGCGTTAGTCACATATTTGAATTATATTCAAAAATTTTGAAGCACAAGTCACAAATAGTTTATGCTGATGGCTCCCAATTTAGAATCCATATATTTTAAAGTTCTTTCAGGTGCAAGGACATGTGTGTCTGAAGCTGAGCATCACCTGAAATAGTACACAAACCACATCACTTCGACTGGGACAAATGGTACTTTGAAGCTCTTGAGTTAGAAAAACAATTTCTGCTTGATGGTCAAGTTCTTGCAATGACACAAAGAACAATAACGAAATGAGTCTAAAACATAAACAAAATCAAAGCCACCCTTTACTTCAAGGTATCTGCTCCAAACAATGTGTTCCTTCCGTTAGTTTTTCGGAGAAAATCTTCAGGGTTCTTGCCACAGATCATACCCACATTCAGTCGTCTAACTAATGCTGTCATCCTTCATTCTACTTTATACCACATTTGCCCTTCCTTATTGCTATGAAAGCACAGTCCTCGTCAAGATGCTGACAGGATCCTGGTCACTGCTGTCTAACACAACCATCTCATGCTGGTATCACACTCATTTCCTAAACCTATCTTCGATGATGCCCATTTCGGTCCACCGATGTGGAGATGGAAGTGCTTCATGGTCCTGCAGAGACTGTGCCCAGCACTTTGGGCAGCGCAGAGTATACTCTTACTTCTCCATAGTTGAATGTTCTTCTTTCATCAATGAATTCTCTAAGATATAGTTCAACTACCATGTCTTCTCAAATGATCTTTGTGATATCTATCTTTCACCATAAATCGAAAATAATTTTGCTGTTCTCTAGCCTCTCATTATAGGATCTATGAGTGGTTTTTATGGCATGCATGTCTTCCTACCATTTGATTATTATTTGCAAAATTTATTCATCTCCTAATCTATGATGTTCTAGTTTAGACTGCCATCATCACTTACCTTGACTAAAGCCAGAAACCTCCTAAATGGTCTCCATACATCCATTCTTGGCCCCATTTAATCCATTTCTTGTTCAGCAGTCAGTGATCTTCCTATGACATCATCAATCTCCTAATCTGCTCAAAACCCAGGTTTCTCATTTCACCTTAAGTGAAATGAAACTCAGTTTTTTATGATGGCCTGGCCAGTTAAGTATGCTCTGATATCTGACTATTTCTTCAACCTTAGCATCAGATCATCTTCATTGCTCTCCTCACCAAACACCTTTGCTGAAAGTCTTTTGGTTTTTTAAAACACAGAGTTTGCTCTTTCTCAGCTAGGCAAATTATATGGTACCATATTGTGCTGCAACAATTTTCCCTCAGTTTTCGCAGAGCCACTCCTATTCATTCTGGATGTCCCGGTTTAAATATCAAGTCCTCAGAAAGACTCCTGTACCTTTTGACCCTTTGCTTGTTTCATTCATTTTACTTGCTAAATTTATACTTCTGAAAAATATTTCAGATTATTTGCATTTATCTGTCTTCCTGACTGGAATGTGAACTCTTTCAGGTTCGTAAATATGTATAAACTGTTTTCTGTTGTACTACCATCAACCACCATGTTGTACAAAACAGTTTAATAAACACTTATTGAGTAAGTAGGTAATTAAATGGTATTTGTTGGCAGAATTTCACCTTTAGTCATTAAACTCAAGTCTACTAAGTGGCATGGTTAAAGTTTGAAACACTAAGTTATTCATTTTTCAACACGCTGAATTCATGAAACTAAACTATTTCCCTCTGAAAGAAATGAGGAGACTATTTGAAACAAATTACAAGGACTTCACTACAGTTTAGGTGCTCTTAATAGTGTGTAATATTTTAAACTTTGGGAAGAAATCTACTTATTGTTTGCTAAATATGTATGTATATATATATATATATATATATACATACATATATATATTTTACAGATACTTTCCAAATATCAAATAATTTTTTAGTGGTGTGCTGTGAGAGAATATGGTGAACTTTATATGTATCTCAATAAATAGCCCTTCAAATGTCTACCTTTACTTTACTTCTTTTACAAGTACAATGTATTTACCTCTATTCTCCAATATGATCTACTTTTTATGTGTGTTAAAAGGGTTGTGAACAGTAATAGTTTCATTTGCAGAGCAAGGACCTGTTTGGCCTCTGTTTTCCTTGGGAAGTGTGGTGGATGCTAGATTGAACAGTAATTAAGAAATTGTCAATAATTATCATAAAGCATCATTGAACTTACTCTCCCATAAGTGCATTTTTGAGATATCTCAGCATGTCTCACAACTTTAATTTATTTTCTTGCCTAGACTGTGATTCACATCTTCTGATATTCTTTTGATCATGGGCTATTGATCTTTATAGAGTTTCTCTTACCACCAGCTGTTTCTGGCTTACATATTTGGGCCATTGCTTCAGACAAGTATCTTCCAGGGAGCTCCAGTGTATTGGTTATTTCAACAGGAATGAGATGTCCTTTAGGTTCCACTTCAGGGCCTTCCAGAATCACTGTAGTAGGAATCTTGAGCCAGTTGTTCCAAACCAGTCATGGCTATCGTAATGAGAACTGTGAAGCTCAGGTTGATTTCATAGTTATGCTAATGATTACCATTTAGTCTTTGGATTTTGCCATTGCTTCTAAAGCTTAGGTTGCTGAGTTACACATGTTTTCTACACAGGCAGAATACAGAAATGCATTTAAGTGGTCCTGCAATTGTAGGCAAGACATTGATCAATAGATAATAGTAATCTGGGGACATTAACTAACCTGTGAAAATCAGTGGTTTACTGGAACTTGGGAGATCATTCTACAAAGTAAAGCAATCGGTTTTGTTTGATAAAAATTGAAAATCACTTCAATCAAAAGATATGCAGTAGCTATCTTTTTGTTTCATCATTTCCAAATGCCTCTGTTCTCTTGCTTAGAAAATTTTCTGACTAATAAAGAAATAGTTACACAGTTAAACATTTATTTATTATTTTTGCTTTAAATTATGTTTTCTGGGGAAACCAGTAAAGAAAGACATCCCCTTCTTTGGTACTTCCATGGTTTTATGTTCTTTCACTAAACAGCTTTTTCGAAAGCTTTGCCTGCATTCTACCGAAATGTGGAAAAGAGCTATAAAACTCAGATGTCAAAGTAATGGTCTTTCACTCAGAATAAAACCAAGAACATTGTTCTTGCTTGTATACTCACCCTTGGGACAGACATAGATATTATGATGAATTCTTAATGGAAACACTTTGGTATCCTTTAAATGCACTGAAGACTTTTTAATATACAGTGTTTTCCAAGTGCATTTTAATATTGTTATATAAAATACATTCTTCAATAAAATATTTTGAGGCTACCTGTACCTAAAACTTTAATTGATCTCTTCTGAAAGAAACATCAAATTCAGTGTTAGGTAGGACTTATATATGAAAAATAAAATTCATCCATTTAATTGAGAGTTTTGTATTTCCAATACATGCATTAAATATACAGAGTTGAATGAAATAGGCATAGTTTATATTCTCACTCACATTATAATCCAAGAAAAAAGGGAAACTCTGTGTACTCCACAAAAAATATTTTAACTTCTTTATAGTTTAAAGCCTGGTTTTCACACAATTAAATTATGCACTCCTTTCATTTTCAATCTTTTTTTGCAAGCAGGCAATACTGAAATATCTTTCATTGGCCTTTTAAAATATAAGCAAAGTAAGTAAACTAGAGTCAATATTTCAAGAGACACTTTTACAAGCATCAGGGATAAATCAAATTTTGTTTTGCCAGACACCTCAGAATAGAGAAAGGGGGAAATTTTATTATATGTTTGCACCAAAAAATTCTCTTTAATAATAAAAATGGTGCTGTAATTTGGTTATGAAAGATCCTCCAAAGTCTCCTGTGGTAATAACTTCCTCTAGGACCTCCAGTCCAAAAGGCTGTTGAGGGTGGGTAATGAAGACCTTAGGAAGCCAGGCCAGTGGAAGGAAGATAGGTCATCAGAGACATGTTCACAAAAAAGGATATTGGGATCTTCAATTCTTTCTCTCTCTCTTTCTTCCTGACTGATATTATTGGGGCTATTTTCCTCCCATATGCACTTATTACCATATAACCATGGAGGAAACTGTTAGGAAAAATAAACCCTTCCTCCTTACACTTGAGTTTCTCAGGTGTTTTGTCATAACAACAGAAAGCTTACTGACACAAATGGCTGATTATGTCATATGACAGCACAAAGACAGGGAGAAATTATTGGGAGATGTTTACATCTTCTCTAGGAAATGGGAGTCCCAAAACACTACTATACAAATTAATAAACATAGCCAATATAGGAAAATGGCTAGGTCTATTAAACCTGTAGGCAGCTTCAAATTCTTCTTCCATTATTCAAAAACTTCAAAAGTAACAGGTTACATTTTGTTCACAAATTGGATGAGATGTTAAATTAAGTAGATGACATCTGAGGCACTCATGTTTGTTAGACTTGTCGCAGTTGATAAAAGCCACAACTCTCAACATATACTGGGATAATGAAGTCACAAAATAAGGTTAGGGAGGCTCCTACTGACATGGGCATCCTATACGAAAGTTTCACAGTGTGAGACTCAGTGATTGTAAAGATACAGGTAGCTGTTAGGACAGTGAAATCTCAAATATTAGTGCAAGCCAAGAATAAAATTCAGCATATAATTCTGAAACATTTAATCACTCCACACACTCAAATTTATATTTAGAAAATAAAAGTTGATCTTTGTTAAAATAGATGTAGTAATTAAAAATTAATTTTAGTTGAGAAAAAATTAAAGTTTCAAAATATAATTTTTCTCATTTTTCTAGTGAAATACATACATTTTAAAAATATTCAATCCTTTGGGAACTGCTAATTTTAAAAGTGTTTATTTTCTCCTCTTAACATACATGTCAGATATTTCAATGTGAAAGTAAATAAATAAATGTAAATGAAGCAAGATGGATACATATTTGTTGTATCACTCTAAATCTATATCATTCTATTTTAATAACATTCACTAAATATACAATGCAAGGGATAAAGAGGTACAATATTTTTATCTTTAATTAAGCAAATATTCTCTTGTACACATGCACACACATAAATTTCATCTAATAAATTGGTTTGAAAAAACAGGTAATACACTCAGATTGTTTTTAGCAACTGAATTTAAAATTAGAAGTAAGCATGAACCATTTTTTGATTAGAGGCTACTAGAAACCATCAATAAATGGCATTTTGTTTTAAAATGTATGTAAAGAATATTAGTTTCAAGACACAGTAACAAGAAAGAAAAATATCATCTCATCCAGAAGTAACCAGAAATGTCAATTTTATAAATTTGAGAGTCAATGCCATATCTAGAATTGGAGCCTTATTGCATAGAGAGTTTGGTATGATTTGACTCTATAGAACATTGAACACTAGTTTATTTGAACATCAAGTGCTTACATTTTACCCTTAATATGCTACACATGGTAGACATTATGAAAAGAAATCAGACTGTGTTTCTTGGAATTTCTGCAGGAATCAATATTCAGAACCCGTTTTCCTTACTAGACCATGCCAGTTACACCTTAGGGTGATGCATTCTTCAGAAGTTGAAGGAGAGGGAAGCAAAGAGCAAGGGAGACTGGAGAAGAGAGGAGGAGAGGAGAGGAGAGGAGAGGAGAGGAGAGGAGAGGATGGGAGGGGGGAGAGGAGACAAGAGGTTAGGAGAGAGGGAAGGAGGGAGAGACAGAAACAGAGAGAAAGGGACAGACAGAGGGAAACTGGGTTTAGAAAATGTAATTTCCATTTAGGGAGGAAGACTTCTCTCTGAAGGCAAGAAGCCACTAGTCAATAGGGTATTATGTCAAATGTGAGAAACAGATACAGTAGGGATTAAGAGACACAGCTATAGTACAAATACAAGCAACAAGTTAAAACAGTAGTTGAAAAGATAAAATGAGTTCAGCAAACCCTTAATTCTCCATAAATAATGAGCTAGAGGAAAAATTCACTGAGTTCCCAGTTTAAGCATAAACATAAAGTTATTATTGTACTACTTAATTTCTTTATTACCATTCCACTAAATAACCTAGGAATCATGAATTTGAGAAATAAAGCCAGCTGTCCCAATAATTCTTTCCATCATTTAGAAAAGTGAATAGAGTGCAGTTATTAATCTAATATTTACTTAGCACTTAATATATCCCAAGAAGTCTTGTGGGTACTTAGAAGTCATACAGACTTAAAAACTTCTGTTTTGGTCTTTATATTTTATCAGACAGGAAGGAAAAAATTGTGAATATAGTAAGTATTCTATGAAGGACATATTAAAAAGCAACAAATGGTACTACAAAGCATTTTATCATTAAGTGTCTGTATTAATTATTATCTCCTTGTCAGATAGGATTAGTATTGGCTTTGGTTTCAGAGTCTCCAGAGACAGTCATACATTCACCATTCTTCCTCCTGAGGTAGTAACACAACGATTGAAGCTGGTTATAGCATATTTCTCCAAATGTCAGAGGCACAATGGCCCCACCATTGGGCTAGGTGATTTCAGAGTTGGTTAACTGAAGACAAGGAAAGGAAGAAGATGAAGTGACTTGTGATTATCTATCAGCACTGCCAGTCTCAGAGGCAAGGAAAGCCAATGCGCCTGACAGAGGCTTAGGAAGACCAAATACACATGCATGACTCAAACTGGCAGGACCTCAGCGACCTGCCTTCTTATCCAATATCTACTCATGGCTGGAATAATTAAAACCCAGGAGAGAGCCAGCAGGATGGATAATAGGACTTAGTAATGACCCTCTTTGTTTCAACAAATTCATATAGCAGTTCTTGAATTTTAAAAAGTGCTGTGCAAATCGATTTGTTGACTGATAAAAAGTGAATAGTAATTAGTTTATAATAAAATGGCCCATTTCCATGAAGGTTTAGGTGATGGAATGGGGGAGGGATAATAGGATTTCTGAGCACTCAGGTAAAGCTTCTGTTGGGTCACTTTAGCAACGTTATTAAAGCTCATCTTTCCAGATGTTCCCCAGCCCCAGATTTCACCACTAATATTTATTTTTTTAGAGTAAAAGATTTTTTTAACTCTTATTTCCTGTCCCAGAGAGTACCACATTAGGTTACTAATGCATGAGTGTAAATTTGTTTATGCTGTCCCTGAGTTCTATAATCAGAAACTCCCAGAGAATTTTTGCTTTGGAATATGAACAAGCTTATAAGATGCTTTAGGGATACTCAGCTAATAATAATGATAATAAGAAATACCAATTATTTAGCTTTTCTTATTAGCCAGCACTGTAATTATTTCTTAACAGATATTATCTTGTTAAATGCTTACAATGACCTTGTAGGTACCTATAATCTCAATTTTACAGACTAAAAAGTGAGATCCAAAGTGGTGACTGGCTCAAAATTTTAAAGATAATTAGTGCAAGAGCCAGAATTTGAATTTAGAACAGACTAATTCCAAATGGTTTGCTTCCTTTACAATAGAATCCTGTATCTTTGTAGTAAAGAAGTTTGCAATTCAAAAGGAGTATATATAAATCTAAATAAAGTTTAAGAAAGCACCATAAAGTGTAATTAAACTTGGTTTCCTACAGATCATAGATGGGTTTAGAGAAAGTGATTAGACATGCACTTTGGAGAAAATCATAGAATTTTCTTTATACAATTATCTTAAGAATACAGTAAAGGCATATTATAAATTATGACTGTAGTAGCTAAAGGTTGATCCAGAGACCCACTGTGATCTGGGAAATGGGCAGCAGCTCCTCAGAAGAAAATGCTGCACAATGATGCTTGTGTCCAGGAGAGACGTGGCAGTGACCAGTGTAATCTATGTCACTTTGCAATAACAACATGGTACAAAGCAGACATTCTGCACTCCATGTGTACATTATAAAATAGTGCAAGTTGCAATGCTCCACTGGTTCTGTGGCAGCCACATTGTTTTCTGAATGGTCAGCCAAATGCTTAGCCATGGTGACAAAACTGGAAGACACAAAATAACTAAATGGAAATATATGTCCTATTTTTGAGCCCAAGCATATATTGTGGGCTTATAAGATAATTTGATGGCAGTAATATAATTGCATTTACACCCACAATCATGTGAGAACAGATAAAGAAAAATTGCATATGACCTACATAGTTAATGACATCATATTCTGATACTGGTGTGCAAAAACCAGTGCCTACCAGAAAAGTATGACATTTGACACTGTTAACTGCTGCTTACTTCTCTTTTTATTGTTCTTGCCTGTGGTTACCTAATTCTACTCTATTTTTTTTTAGCTTTATCATTATCTATCATTCCACAATCAACTGTTACTGGCTTTGCTGATTTGAATATTTCTGCTCTTAGTGTTTTGTAACATATGTGTAATGTATACCAAGGTGACAGAATTTTTTATACATTTGTAAAGAGTATATTTATATCTATATCTATACCTATGTCTTTATTTAAATTTTTCCTACATAACAGAAATCACCTCACCTAAAAGACATTAGTCTCTGTGCTCAGTTCCTACACATTTGCATATGAATCTGGCCATTAATGGAATTCTGCACCATATTGGTGTCATGGTTTGTGTCGGTGGCCCCAGGCCTCATATGTTTGCATTGTGCATTTGTGATTGGTTCATTGTCTAGTGCTCGGATTGATGGTGTCAGTGCTACACCCACCTAGGGGTGGAGCCAGCATACAATGTAGTGGCTGGAAGATGGTGTGTCTCTCTCTCTTGCAGGCTTCTGCCTTGCTGTTTGCAGCCTCCATGATCTGGGCCCCCCCCCCCCATGCCACCGTGGCTTGGAGCTAACTGAGTATGGACTGAAACCTCCAAAAACTGTAAGAAATAAACCTTTCCTTTCCCAACTTTGGGCATCAGGTATTTTGTCTCAGTGATGAGTAAAAAGTGACTAAGACAACTGGTATAAAGAGCTATTCCTCTCCTTCTCCCCTTATGATCATCTCAAATCTGCATTTGTCAAAGAATCACATGGCTTTTCATGAGAGTGCCAATACCCACACTGCCTAACAGTTTGATTCTGAGATTCATTGATAGACAGGTCTCTCATCTTCTTTTATTTGAGACTTCAACTCCTGGATCTTCACTTTTACATTGGTCAGAACAAGACTGAACTGCCTTCAGCTCATTCCCTGTGAACAAAGACCAAGAGTCTCTCAATGCATTTAACAGGGGGTGGACATGTGGCAGCTTTGAGGCAAGTGTCTGTTAATGAACTGACCTGGAAAAGAGCACACAGCATAATTCCTGTTGACGTGTCTTCTCAGTCTGGGAAGGCCAGCATAATAATATTTCACATAAGTGTAATGTTTTAGAACTTTTGGAGCATCTTCAAATAAAACTACTCTTGATTATTCACAATTGTGTGTGATATAATAGGACAAGTGTTGTTGGTCTACTTTTATCTACAGAGACTAGAGGTTCATTTTTTAACTCAACATGAAAATTTAAAAACCTTCGTGTTCTGTTCAACACGATGCACTGCAAATAAATTTTTAGATAATTTCAGTTTTTAAAAATATGCCACATTTTCTTTTCATACACATTTTTGCTTTGAACAGAAATTCTGAAATCTTGGGAAAATGGTAAAGTTCAAAAAAGTAAGGAGATTACCACTGAAGCCTCTAAAGAAACAAGTAGAAACATTAATATAGATAATTATGCAAACAAGGTTTTCATATCCTAAGTTTTAATAAAATTAGGTTTAACAAAATTCTCTAAGGATCATGCCCTAAGGAGATTATCAAGATGAGCATTCAACTGGGGAAAATTGAGCTTCAGGCTAAATTGATTTAAGGGTGAAAAATGAGTGCCTACCAGGGATTTATTGGAAAAAGATGGACATATTTTTGGAAAAAAATAACATATCTGCACACATTTGAAAGCATTTTATTCTTTTTAATTTTTTGAACTTAGAGATACACTTCACCATACTTTAAAAAAATGATCCAGGTGATAGCAAATGGAGAGAGAAAGAGGAAATGTTTGTGCCTTTTCTTTTTTCAACCTAAGGACATTTTATTTTCCAGGATGGTCTAAAGCTGTAATGTAGAAATGTTTTGCCAGACTTAAATACCTGGTGGTGAGGTCAGCTGTTTGTTTGTGTATCTGCCTTGAATGGACATGGCTGGATAGAAAGAAGAGTGTTTCATATGGGTATTTATTTCTAGGAAAGAATTAAAATGTTCTTTCTTGCTGCTCCTTAAACACTTAGAAATTTTATGCAAAATTTGTCTGCATGAATTTTTTATGTAGCTTATGTATTGCCAAAATAAATGTAGATGATTGAATGAATGTATGAAATCTATTAGGGCCATCTAATCTGATATGGAAAATATTGAAACATGAATAATGAGTTTTTGAAAATTATTACGAACCATAAATAAAAACAAAATATAGAAATCTTTATCTTGCTCGAGTGAATTATTAGTCATGTGATTATAAAAATAACCCTTCAATATTGTCCATTCTGTCCAATATTGATAGCATGTTTCAGCAAGACAGTATTATTGCTATGCTCTCATGCTCTTCATGATGTGGTTTTTCCTAGTTTGCCAGCTTTGTGTTTCTCAAATTGTACCCTTTTTTTTGACCCTAAACTTCTTAAAATTCTCTAAGCCCACTAGCTAACTGAGAAGCTCCTTCATTGAATAGGTATACTTGTGTGAGACACATCCTTTACTCCTTCCTTTTTTAATATCAGTAGTCATTTCTGGGTTCAGTTTAAACTTCATCCAAGAGGCTACCGTGATAGTGACAGAGGAAGGCGGGTGACCTTATCTTCACAATAGAGCAGTTTACCAAAATGTTATATTGTCTGTTATCTTTTATATCCAGATGTAAAGTGAAAGGGAAAAAACCAGAAAAAAATTAAAATATAGGCAAAATGCAAATAAATTTAAAAAGCATTGGTTACAAAATCCGGTATTCCTTAATAACAAAAATAGGTAGTTACATTTGTTGCATTTGTCATACTTGCTGACAACATACTGCTTGTCAATGTCAGTATGTTAGACATCTCGATGAAGAAGATACTTCAAGCATCTTTAAAATCGTTTCTGTTTTCTTTTTCACAATTTTTACCAAAGTAAATGTGTTGTTCGCGATAGCAAAATACTCATTGTTTTAAAAAGTTAAATTTGAACAAAATGAACATAATAATAATAGGCTTCGTCTAGCCACAAGGTGGAGCTCAAGATCCCTTCCCGCAGAGCTTTCTGGAGTTGAGCTCGCTGTGTGGAAGGGAAGGGTCAGAACATCCAAGGGGAACCTTGAACCTCCTGGGTTTGTCTCCTGCTGATAGGGAGCCCAGGAGGTATCCTTTGCATTGGCGAATGTTCTTTCCCATGATTTATTTTCTTAATGTGCATGTCTTTTGTTTTTCTTTCTATATCACTGTAGTTAATAAAATCTAGTGGGCTGGAGTCTAGCACACTAACCTTCTACCTCGCAGACCCTTGAGGAATTAGTTGAATTGAGTGTTCTAAAAACCAATCCTACAATTTCTGAATTTTTTTTTTATGGGATGTACTCCCTTCCCTCTTTGCAAATGACTTACAATTAAGTCTAATAAATATTGACCCTAAGAGGGACAAATTAGGCTGCTATGGTCGTTTAGGCCAGGCTTTTACAGGCTAATGTGGTCCCGCAGGTCTCAGGAGACTACCTGGAAGTTTGGGGCAAGGACCACAGTTAGTTAGGGTTTCTTTTGAATGCAGTTCTAGGTGCTCAGCTCCCTCAGGGACTTGATGGCTTTTGCCGTAATGAGTAGCTAATTGGCCATTAATATTGTGAAGCCCTGCCCTGAATCATTCCAATGCAGCTAATTCTGAGACCCACCTCTTACTCTCTTTTCTATCATAGGAGAGATTTGGGGATCAAGGATAATATATTTGGGATTAGTTCATGTTATTCCAGGTGGCTCAAAAGGGGTCCAGGTTCATTCAACTAATTTGATGACCTTTGAAATGTAATCTGCCTCAATAAGAAATAAAAATGCTCCTTAACACAAGGATGCCAGCTTTAATATTCCTCAAGGAGTAGGCTCTAAATCATCTTAATAGAGGACATATGCTTTGTGCATAGGATTATTTGTGCTTCCAGGGGAGAAAATGAGCACTCACTGAAGTGAGTTACTCTTAAGAAGATGAGCTTCCAAAGTGGCTGCAGTGATGGCTGATGAAGACAACAGAGTTGGATTTGAGTGTTCAGGTTCTGTTCATTGCCGGAGCCCTCTGGTTCTTCAAAACAAGGCTCCAAGAGCACCGCAAAACTGAGAACAATCAAGAGATGGTTGCAAACACATGAAGTAGTAAAGGGCTAACAAAGGCAAAGTGAAGCAAAGCAAGACAAAACAGAAAAAAACAACCAAAAAGTGACTAAGGTATTAACTGAAAAAAAAGACAGAAATCTCAGGAGCAAGGGAGGAGTGCATGGGCCACACTCTGCATGTACTTCTAATATTTGGATCAAACAGTTTTCCCATCTGCTCCTTTCTTTTGTTATTTAATGAAACAAAGGTAGAACTCTCAGTCCCATGGCATCTATCTGATCTGTCACTTTGAAAACAGTAAGCATCCCCAATGTCATTCACACTTTGGGCCTGCACAGGATTTTATTCAGCTATCTGGAGGCTTCCTGATCCGTAACCTACTGTGGCCAGGATTGGTCTCAAGGGACACAGGCTTTTCTTTTAGGTTTTACAAATTGTCAGAAACCATACATATTAGAAACCCTAAAAACAATCCTTACATTTTCCTTTCAGTAGAGCACTGGTTTGCAAACTTTACAGTGCCTCGGGATCACCTGGAGGACCTGTTAGAACACAAATTGCTGGGCCCAATGCCCAGAGTTTCTGATTCACTAGGGACAGGAGCATTTGCATCGCCTCAAGTTCTGAGTGCTGCTTTGCTAGTCTAGAACTACACTTTGAGAAACTCTGCGATGCAATAACTGGGAAGATGGATCATAGCACTGAAGAGTGTTTGCACTATAGAACAGAAAGCAGATGTATTTGTGTTTCACACAAAGGAAACTAAGTTTGAAAGACTTTTGTGTTTACAAGTGCCTTCATATTTAGGAATAAATGTAATATTTGAATTTTTATGATGCAGTCTATGCTTGATATTTTGCCAAGGAAGACATTACTGGTTTTGTATTTGTTGTTCATTGTACCAATTGTATGAAGCATGCATGATTACATTTTACAGATGAAAAGCCAGAAACATTTTCAAGATGAAACAGTACTGTATATGTAAAGAAACTGCAGTACAGAAACCTTAGCTATCTACTTTCCCCCTGGTTGCATAGCTAACAGAGGAGAAATTCAGAGTAGAAACTCAGTTCTCTGTTATCTAAATTTTACCTGTATTTTACATCATTTCATGCTTACTTTCGGGAAAACAGCAGGTCTAGACTGTTATGCAGTTGAGGAATGTATTTTAATACTTGCCTAAGAACTAGAAATGTGATAGCAAATCCAAGCTCTAGCACCTTACACTATGCTACCTCATAATATTGACTCTCCCTATGAGAATTTGAAAAAACAAAACAAAATATTTGAGATTAGTTTGCTATCCAGTGAGAAATCAGAAGTCTAAAATGATCTGCTTATCATTCTGCTACAATATCTCTACAATAATAATCTAGGGACAGATGGATGGAACAGGGCTTGTGCTGGGCATCAGGACATGAAAGTTTTTATCTTGATCCCACTATACAGCAAATTGCAAGAAAGCATTTAACTTTCTTCTTAGTGAGAGGGCTTACCCAGTACTTGCACAATCACTGCCATGGGGATACTGTGAAAATGATTTCTACATCCTAAAGTTATATATGTGTATGCTGTGCATAGGGTATCCATTTACATACACATCTATACATGTGTAATTTGTGTATTTGTATTTATTTTGTACATTAACTATTTTAAAATATGAAATTGCCCAAAATGTCAGATAGCATCCTAATGTAACTCTCTACACAATTTCTGGGATTCCAGATATAATTTTGATGTTTTAATTAAATTTGTTTATACCTCTCTAAAATACACAGGACCCAGGACAGGAACAATTCATTAAGCAAAAGGCTACTGCACATGAACCGGCAACTTCTGCTTCCTAGATTTATTTTAACGCATGTTACAGGTTAATAATATTTTAATAGTTTTTAGTGAACTTGCAGAAACTACATTGAGTTCCCTAACGTGGTTTTACTCATCTTTTAACCTTTCTTTAAAACCTTTGTTGCCTTATTAACTTGCCTTGAGCTCCTTTTTCCTATTTCTCTGCCTTTGTTACAAAATCACTGTTTCCAATTCCACATTATGTGAAGTAAAACTTGTTTATGTGTATGGTAGACACAATTCAAAGCTTCCTTATATCTGTATTCTCCTTTCTCCAAGCAACAGATGTGTATTCTGTTTTCCAGCCTTTCCTCATGTGAGAAGTGTCCACATGACTGAGTCCTGGGAATTAGAACGTGAGTGGAGCTGGTGGACCCATCCTCTAGGTCAGTCTCCGAGACAGTCCTCTCATTTTACTGTGGTCACTCATTCAACTTCTCTGCAACCTAATGCAGAACATCAGTGATGTTTTGGTCAAGGAGCTGTATTACTAGCACAAGGTACAGCCTCTTGATGGCAGAATCTTGGCTTTTTGTAGTTCTGAGTAAACCCCAGACTGCCTCCCCTGACTCATATGAGATTCTAATATTGGTGAGGAATCAAACTTTTGTTTTGTTTAGACACATAGACTACAGAGTTTTCCTGGACAAGTTAATAGAGTATTTCTTCTTCCTGGACTCCCTCTTAACCGGTGTCCAATAGACATATCTTCATATTTTCTGGGATAACTTCATAAGATGAATCTTTTTCTAAACATGAAGCTAAATCCTCTCAGGTTTCTATGGCAAAGTAACTAATCATAATATTCATCTATGCAATTATTGTTTCTTCCATATGAAATCATCTCTTCCTTCTCCTTACTCCACATACCTTCTGTCATTCACATACTAATTCAATGTACTTCTCTACTGTGAAAACTTCAGATTACTTAAACCAGTGTGACTCTGTTATTCATTCATTGTATTAATGTTTTGTGCATGAAATGTAAATGGAGTTAACTTAGGAGCACCTCTTGACCAATATGACCAGTGATTCTTTTCAGCGTACTCACTATAGAACGGCTCAGGCAAAGAAAGGAAGAAGAAGAGAATAGAGTCATGATGTGAAAGTGCATTAGATTTTGTACCTATTGGTCAGGCAACTTCCAGGCACACTAAAAAGATACCCTGAGCCAAAATAATAACATATACAAAGGCAGGGACAATGGCAGACAAGTCACTAGAGGCTAGGTGTAACATGAGAAGGGTGCTGTGTCAGTGAGAGTGGATAGAATTCAGTCCTTCAAGAACAACTATAATCTTCCAGGGATCATACCAAACTCTGGGGAATATAATAATAATTAAACCACTATTTCTGTCTTTTATGACTTTATAGTCTAATTAGAGAGAGACCTATAATCACACTGGAATGTAGTTCTGTAATAATCATCTTAATTTAATTTATTTTATTATGCTTTATTTTTATAAAATGCTGTAGGGACTCAAAGGGGACAAGAGTCAAAAGAAGACAGAAAAAAGACATCAGGGAATATGAAATTGAAGAACTGAAAATGCTCTGGGCAAGAAGGCATCACGGGACAGGGAAGGGGATTATTTAAGAAGAAAAACAAAACTAAAACTAAAACATTGCAACCTGTAGGTTAGCTAAGACATTTCTAGGACTGAGTCTCTCTGGGAAATATGGGCATGGAAGAAGATGGTGATCAAGTTCACAAAGGCTGCTTTTTTTCTCACAGTGTGTTTGGCATAAATCCTGTAACTCACAGTCATGGAAAGAGTAGAAGCAGATGAATAACATGATTAAATTTGCCTTCTAACAAGATCTTTGTGATAGTGGGGTACGGAATAAAAAACAGAAAGGTAGTCTAGGAAAAGTATTTTTCACACCTTATTATACTCTCATTTGCATTAGTTTTAGTATAACGTTTTTATGTCCTGTCTGTTCAACTTCGTGTTGAACTCACCAAAGACTGAGGATTCTGAGACACTGACACTTTTTTCTTCTTGCAACCACTGTGCACAAAGTAAGGCACATATTTTTTTCAGTCAAATGATGCTGATTAAATATTTGATTAAACTTAACTTTGCATCTAGACCCCTGCTGAGTGGAGAGAGATTTCATTGCTGCCCTGCAGGAGAGAAGCAGCTGTATACTCCTGCCTTGAATAGACATCTTAACCTGTCCATAAAGGGGAAATAGCTACATCCGTACCAGCGAGGTGTGGGGAAGTTTAATTAGCCAGAGTTTATAATCTTCTTTGAAGCTGAGAAGTGCTAATTATGTTTTTCCCACTTTAAGACTTGAGTCACATCCACCATATCCGAAGAGCTTCTGCATTCGGAAAAATTTTGCCACCACAAATTGAGCGGCTTAGCTCTTGCAAAATCATGTTTTAGCAAGAAAACTTTAGATTTGCTGAAGTCACTCTGAAAATTTGGAACCTGGGAGATTTATAGGTGAGTGAGAAAACAGACTGACCCTGTGAATATCATTAAATCAATAAGTCTCATCCACAGAATTGTGTCCCAGGAGGAAATTTCTTTCTTTTGAGGGCCTCCACCTGATTACCCTTGCTACTACCTTGATGGATTTAGGATTCCAGCTTCACACTGTCCAAGCATAGAGTCTCTCACTTCCTTTTGCTAAGTATGAATGGAAATTTAATAAGTTATTAAAGACAACTTTATTTAGAAGTAATATATGCTTAAACTGAGAAAGACACAATGGGAAGCCAAGATGCCTTCAGAGTGTCAGGTTTTGTATGAAATGCATCATTTCCTCTTACTCAAAAGAGTTCTCAAGCCTGTTTAGCCCTTTAAATAATAAAAAGTCCCATAAAACCGATATACTAAAGTTCTTCTTTTATCTATCAGTGCCACATTTTCAGAATTTGTCCCACCTTTTATTTAGATGATTTACACTGGGAATATATGTTTTGCACAGAGGGGGAAAAAAAGAGTATTCCCTTCTACAAAGTAGGTGGTCTCACCACATTGCTTCAATATGCTTTATTTTTAAATATCATACCACAAAAGGACCCATGTACATGTAAATGGCTGACAGTGGGTATCAGGTGCAATAAATACAGTCAGTGGATCAAATATTTTGTAATCTGCCTAGAGCAACCTTATAGTTGTTTGTGTTCAAAAGCATATCATCTGAAAGTGTTCCTTAATGGAAATGGATGCTCATGGATTGGAGACCATTCTCTAAGGGGAGAAATAACAGTGAATGGTATTAAAGCGTCACATGTTGGTTACATTCTAAGAACTATGTCATGTGCTTAACATGTGACATTCCATTTCATTTTCTTAACAACACTGTGGACTAGGTATTATATGCAATTTAGAAATGATAAAACTAAAAACTAAAGTGGGTAAGAAAATTACTCTACTTTCTTTTTTTATTTTACAGCCATATTATCTTCTTTTCTTCAAAATAGCTATTCATATCATCACACATAATAAGATCAAACAAAACAGAATAAAACCATTCCAACCAATGAATGAAAACATTATAAGACTTCAATGCAATATAATGGGGAACCATGATTACCATAAAATCTTATGAACTCTTACCTTTTCTAACACTAGGGAGACTATACGGTATTTAAACATGAGTTTGATTTATTTCGCTTATGAGTATGGACTCAAGTTGCATCCCTTTAGTTATAAATATCTCAATGTGATCATTCTTTATAGCTGAGTAGTACTCCATTGTATAAAAGTACCACAATTTTTTTTACTCATTCCTCCATTGATGGGCACTTAGGTCTTTTACAAGATCTGACTATTACAAATTGTGCCACTATAAACATGGGTGCACATATATCACTGTGATAAAATATTTTCAGTTCTTCTGGGAATATGTCTAGGAGTGGAATAGCTGGGTCAAATGGGACTTCCAATCCCAGCTTTTTGAGGAATCTCCAGAACATCTCACTCCAGAAAGAATGGGCAGGATTAAGAAAATTGCAAACAACAAATGCTGGAGAGGCTGTGGGGACAAAGGAATTCTTCTGCACTGTTGGTGGGAGTGTAGACTGGTGCAACCACTGTGGAGAAAATAACTCTAGACCATTCATTTCCTAAGTAGAATGTCTGTAGACAAGTAATTTGTGTCAAAATCTGGTTACTTAAGCAATACAATCATTCTTTGACAGGATACTAGGGGTAGAATTTGCTACAAATAAACTCAGTTTGAGTTTTAATCATCAAATAAACTCAGTTTGACTGATTAGAAGTCATGGTTAGTAGTAGAACTGCAGGAAAACTTTACCGACATGTGTCAGATAAACGACAGTATTTCAAAATTGTCATAATTGAGGCAGGATATTTCTAATCATATACCTTAATTTACTCTAGTTCTTGTCCATTCTTATCCACAATTACTATACTTTGGTAAAAGTTTGAGGAGCCACACACTGTTTTAAAAAGCATATTAATCCTTCTCTCTAAGCATCATTTAGCCAATCTTTATATTTTGCATTCCAGTTCTATCAATGGGATATTGCTTAGGATAAGTTGGACAATTGTAACTTCACACTGTCCTAAAAAGTGCCCTACGAATTAATAAATTTTACCTTTTCTCATCCAAAAACACAGTAGTAGAAAAATACATATGCATATTCACTTGTACATATCTTTGGAATAGAAATAACTGTAAATCTAGATACATTGTACTCTGCTGGACACTTAAAAGATATAAATGGCAGCACCAAGGATATTCAGGTCATCATTAGGTGATTTTATTTACCATGGGAGTAAATTTTTTGCTCAGCTATCCAAGACCTTTTTTCTTGATTTGACAATAATGTTGGCAAGAATGTCCCAGTGAAGAATGCTACTGACTTGACAGTTGATATTCAAATGCCACAGGCATCTATAGGATCTAGGTCAGCCTACCCTATGAGAGTTTTAAGTTAACTCTGAATGTATTTTTCAGGTTTATTGTTTTCTAGTGACAAGGGTTCCATAAAATTTATTGACTACATGCCAATTTTATATTTTGGAGGGTCTTCATTCTAAAAGGTAACTGTCACATTTCCTACTAGTCAGAATAATCTTTCAACTCTTGATTATGAGGTCATGTTAGTATCTTTTGGTTACACAATTTATTAGCTGTCTACCTACAGAAAACATGAGCCTCTTTGGTAACATTTTAGCTTGAATTGGATTTTAGAATGATCTGAAACTACCAGCATCACGTGATCCAACTCAAAGTTTCTACTTTGTCTGGATTGTTAGTGTGGTTAAAAGTACAGTCACAGAAAACGGTGTTAGTGTTGAATATCCAACCACGTAGAATTGGTGGTTTTCATGAGGCTGAGGACAGCGATGAACTTCCATCTCTGCACATTTCACAGCCCAATGATCTTAATATACCCACTTGTATTAAGGGGCAGATATTAACTTACACACTTTCTCAAAGAGTGTTATATTAAGATCAATATTTCATTAGCACTCTCCAGAGCTAATGATTAAACCTTGCACCAGCTGGACCCAATTCCCTGCCGTGAGCCATTGACATTTGCACCGTGGCCTGTGAGGTAATCTGCCCTTTTAAAAGAATGAAAAAGGTTAACCCAGACCCTTGTAAACCTTTATCAATGACTTGACATCATTAAAATCTGTCCAGTCCATTTTCTGGCAGTCAATCAAACATAAAACTCCCTAAAGTAGAATGCTCTCAATTTTTTAAACTGAGGAAATCAAGCCAGCATTGTCTTACAAAGGCATTTAGACATCTAACAAGTGCTGGGATGTCTACCAGGTGCTCTGTCAGATAAAGACAAAGCCAAGGCCTGTTGCCTGTCCTCAAGATACATATTTCTTCTTTAGAAAATCTCATTATTATAAAGAAATAATACTTTTAAGTATTTGGTAACAAAGTGGTAGATAAAAGTAGTAATTGTCAAGAAAACTGCATCTTAGCCTTCAAATATTATATTCTACATCTGAGAGTAAACTATACTCATGTTGAAATTTTAAAGACTGTTAAGCTTTCAAAGTTTGAAAAAAAAGGAAGGAACAATTTTGTTTGCAAGGAAAGGAAAGCAATGACTATTACATAAATAAATGAGAGCTCCAAAACATATTTTTTTAAGAGACATTTGTACATACCTGAGCAGAAACACTGCCCCTTGGTTATAGAACTATTGTGTGAACTAACTGGTCAAGTTTTAGTAGAAATAAGAATAAATATGATAGTTTGCATTAGATATGTGAGACAGCTTGCTCATGTGGTATCGCTAAGGAATTAACTAGATGCTGCTACATGAACCCTGACAGATGAGTCCTCCCTGACAAAAAATTTTCTCTCCTTGTCCACGCTGCAGCTGTACATACATCTACGCTGCAACAGGTAGGCTTCTCCTTGCAACAAGACTTTTCCTCCTGAGTTCCATTCCTGCTGCTGAGATAACTACCAGGTTGCTCTTGGCAGCTTCCAAAATACTTGCAACTCCTGAGTGCTTCACCTTCAGGCTTCTATACCTCCCACTGGGCATCAGCTCATTTTTCATTCCCCCAAGCAGGCAGAATGACAGATCCCACAATTAGCGTTCCCAGAGATTTCCTTCTTCCCTGGCAGAAGGTGTGGTGAATGTCAAAATCCCATCCTGTTAGCAGACTCAGTTTAGTATTAAAAGCTTTGTCTATGACAGCAAACAAATGTTAGTGGGCGTGGTAAAGAAGTGTCTTAAGAAGGGAAATGACTAGGCCATTTGTTTCATCCAGTTGTGGAGTGTGAGGAAGAAAAAATATGCTCTTCTTTTCCAGCCCCTTTTCTACTGAAGTGGAACATGGAAATCTTAGAGACAAAGTGTGTAATTCCAGATATGATGGAGAGTTGGTGAAGGAGGTAGTATTGGTGCCTCACTGGGAAATTATAAGCCCCTTTAAGACAACAGCTGTGCTTTATACATCTCTGAATCTTCATCACACCTAGAATAATGCACTACTCTTAATAAGTGCTCAGTAACTGTTTTAGACATAAGAAAGTAATTAAAAATTGATCTGTAACCAAAATTCTCAGATTGCATAAGATCTGAGATCTTATTTCTTTTAAGGTAATGCATTTTTCCTTCAATTATTTGACATCTACTTTTTACCTGTGATTGTCTCTTTCTAAGCTGTTTTTTTTTAATTAATAATTTATAATTTTCTGTTTGTCCTCCAAACTAAACCACTTTCCTCATTCAAGTTGGGTGCTTCCTTTGACATCTGAAAAAGATAAATGCATTTTTATCTGTGTTTTTTTCCATCTTTATTATTCTTTGAGTATATGCAGAGTCTGATGGACCAGGAATTTGAGGCTTTGAATGAAGGTAAGTGCTTTCTCACCAGCAGTTACTATGTGATCATAATCTCAAAGTGCTTATGTTCTCATTGCAGGGCCACACATGTAAACACAGAACCAATAAAGATTAAATTAATAATCTTTGAAATTATATAGGAAATCATGTGATAGTAAAACCATAAAGTTGATTTTGCTTGATCATAATATCTACCATGACTTATTTAAAAGTACTGAAAGGGTATTCAGAACCGGGATTGGTATCCAGAGTAGAAGATATCACAGGGAGAAAGAAGAGAAAGTCTGATTATTGCTTACTGTCCTTTGTTTGTATATGTTTGGTTCTCTCATTTATTGGAAATAATCAGTTTTTACTTCCAAAAATCATATAATATGTGTTTACATTCTGAGAAAGGAGATAACATACAAGGTAAATTTTACAACTAAGCAGTTGGTTTTTATGGAATTCTCACTGCATGGTATGTGCTCTACTAAGCTTCACCCCTGTTTTGTAATTAATAATTATTGATTTTTAAAATGTCACTTTAAGTAAATACTATTTCAAAAATAAAGATGGTGACTGTTACTTATGAGATTTTCTGCAAACTTACGATTTCTTCATGTTCAAGAGCTAATGAAAAGAATCAGCAGTTTATAACCTAAAACAATTATGAGTAAAAAGAAAAGTCATAACAGAGATCTGATTAGAAATAGTACGCCCAAATCAAGTTAAAAAAAAAGTCTGCATACTACATTATGACTTTAAAATGGAAGAATTTTTGCATATATGTAATTTTTTTTTTTTTTTGGACTAGGGATCCAACTCATGACCTTGCACTTGCCAGGCAGGCATTTGTGCTACTGAGCTAAATCCCCAGCTAGCCCTGCAAATTATATTAAAATAGGAGTTGTTAGTGGGAATTCCATTCCTAGAAAATCAACTACAGGCACACATCTGTTGCATGAAGAAAGTGAATGGGATTGATTAGTATTGAGAAAAAGGATAACATGTGCCTCTAAAATTTTTGAAAGAATTCCAGGCTGTGAAGTACATAATAGATTACCACTTGGTTCCTTAAGAAAATCTAATCACACAGAGTACAAAAGAGATCCCATTTTTAAAATTCACTATATTTGAGTTCTTAATCTATTAGAGATAGAAATGATAGATGGCAATACATTTCTCATGTTTTCAAATTGCTGGAGATTATTTAATTTTATCTATTATCTTCCATTTTTTTAAGTCTAACATGAGGAACTCACATGTATTTATTATTCAAAGTTTAAGTTGCAAATGAATGGGTCTGTCAAAAATCTCAGACACTTTGTATTTTGAACTATAACTATTACTATACATTTCAAAAATAAGTTTTTAAAATGTATAAATTTAGTATCAACATCAAACTGAAGAAATTAGCATTATCTTCTTAATATAAATAGATATCCATCCAGTATTCATTGGGTATTTTTCTTTTAGTTTACCACAGTAAAGATTTGCTGATTACTTTCCAGTGGTGTTGTTCAGCATGTGCCTCTATTCCCTGACTTTCCCATGAACTGCATTTAGGTGAAGAAAAGTGATGACATTCAGTTTCAATATTTTAGAGCATGGGAATGCTGTTTCTAGCTACCTCTTATTTCACTGTAATCACAGATATCAATGATTTCTTGTTTCAATTATATATCAGGATGTACAATGAGATTGAATTCTAATTTAAACTATTTTCTTTGTCCTTATGCTAATTTGTCTTCATCATTACAAAGATTTTTTAAAGATTAGTTTCAAATAGATTTTTCAAATGGCTGAGGAGAAAAATATGAATTACATATTCATATTCAATTGTTCATAATCAACATTCACTTCATATTCAAGTTTGTCATTTGTACATCAAAATAATTTACATGATATGAAATACCTATTCTAATGTGTTTTGTATTAAAATCTTGGTATTGAAGACCTGTGAAATGCAAATTGCTTTAATTTACATTATTTCATGTATGTTTTTATTTCTCAATTTACTCTCTTTATTCTAATATCAATAATACAAAATAGTTTTCCCTACTATGCAACATAAATTTTTATTTATATTTTCAAATTTTATTTTTCAGGGGGTTGGTTTCAGGAAAGTAAAATTGAATATTAGTTTTTAGGGGCATTCTAATCCATTGTTTAATTTTCTTCTTTGGAGATGATTTTTATATGACAGAAAAGAAGTGATTTCTATTATTTACACTTCTTACATTCATTGTTTACCTAAACATCACTTTCTCTCAAATTTTTTATCTATTTATTTTTTATCTTTAATTATTGAATAAGTTATTGTGTACATTCATATTTGTGAACTGTCTCACATACTATTCGTTTCTGATATATTTATTAATTTTTTCTCAACTTTGACATTTTTCTATTTTTTTCTAATAATTCTTTTTCTGAGACTTTCTAATTGTGAGTTGCATTTTTACAAAATAGCTTTTACTAATATATTTTGCTTCATTTTAAAACATTTAAAACTCTAATGTCATCTTTTCTGAAACACATTTATTTTTCTCTGTGGATATTATTTTGTGCCTTATTCCCTTCCATTCTTAAAGACCACTGAATGGTATTTGAGTGACATAATTTCTGTTATTCATTGCTTTTGAGATCTTCCTTCTGTTTCAGGGCAGTAGATAAAAATATATTCTGAGTCATTCTGATATGTATTTCTTCTATTCTCCTTCCCTATTATTATGTATCCTTTGTATTTCCCTTAACTGGAACCTCACCCCCAAACCCATTTGAATCCTGCTTCCAAAAATTGCCTTTCAGTATTAAACATCATGCTAGGAAAAAACTTCTTAAATCGCTATTCAGTGTTGAACCTGTAGTTCTAAACATTTGTGAATTTCTCATGATCCTCTTGGATTCACCTGAGGATTGTGGTCATAATTGCCCTGCGTAGTTTTGGCCGATTTTAGATTGTTCAAATACATTCAGTGAGTATTTGTTAGCTTGTTTGGAATTTTATCCTTTTCAGGGAAATGAGATGCCCTTCTTGTCCTTCTTTTTTACTCCTGTCTGGATCTGATTAACATGTAATACCTACACGTTTTGTGGAATTTATAGGGCTATTTTGACATCTAATATTTTGTAGATGATAGTGAGATTTTTACTTTGTTATCCTTGTTGCTCTATTTTTTTAAAGTAGAAGATTCAAAAGTATTTTAAGATGATTTTACTTTTGTACTTCAGCTTATATAATCTTCCACTTTATTCTATGAAATAATGAATGAGTAGAGTTTGAATGACATAGTTGAAATAAAATCTTGTTTGACATGAAGTAGTGTAATATCTAATGAAGCTCATAAACTCTTTCCATTTTGCACATCTGTTCTTCATTTCAGTCTAAGAAATAAATATAAATATTTTATGAGAGCCCAACCCTGGCCCAGAGAAGAAACCATGCCCTAGACCCTGCTGCCACTGGGGAAGTATCTGTGAACCACTGCTCCATGCCTTTCCACCACTCCAGAAATGCTGGATTTGAGGATCCCGGGTGCCTAGTTCAATTCATTACACAGAAGGACTGGCACTCAATGCAGGAAGCATCTGGGATGTAGCAAGGGGCTGACTCAGAGGAACAAGGTAAAATATCAAGACAAAGGAGCGAAGTACAATCTCAGAGCTCCAGCCCATGGAGAACAAGCTCAGCAGACACAGACATTGTAGCAATTCAAAGTCACAAACCTGAAATTTCTGAAAAGATAACAGCTGAATTAAAGAAGCAACTCAGGTCTTGTATTGTTTACCTAATTGTACATGCCTATTTCTGATGGCCTGGACAGCTATTTTGAAGATAACATGAGGCATTATGATAGACATTAATTTCCTATTATTTTGTCTTGACGTTCTGTATTGGTTTCACCTGTTTTGTTTTGTTTTGTTTGATTTTATTATATCTCATGGTATTGGCAGCTATTTTGAAGATAAGAAAATATATTATTGTTGTCATTGCCAATTTCCTATTATCTTGTTTTGAAGTACTGTTTTCATTGTATTGTTTTGATTGGCTTTATTCTTTTGTTGTTGTTGTATTATGTTTACTTGTTTATTTTACTCTCTGTAAAATAAAATTAAAAAAAAATTGAGGCAATCAAGAAAGTCTTAAAAAAATACAAAAAGAACCAAAGAATTAGTACAATGCTTAAAAAGGAGCACAATTCAAGAGCACTTTTAAAGATACAATTGTGCTGAATTAATCTAAGCATAGTGATAAATGCATATGTGGTATATTTTTAAGGAAAAATAATTAAATGATTGAATATCATCAAAATTCCACCATACCAAGCACCTAAAGAAGAAAAATTATGAAATTATATCAACTGATACAGAAAATATATTTTACAAAATTCAATCTCATCCATGATCAAAACTCTTGGCAATCAAGGTAAAGATGATGACATCTTAAATTTGATAAAGAACACCAAGAAACAAAAAGCAAACAAACAAAAAAAAACCTTATGGCCAACAACATAATTATTGATGAAAATGTGTTACTTTTCCACTTAAGACTTCTAGTCTGATATTAAGTAAATAGAGAGAAAAGACATCTTTTCTTTTACTCTCAAAGTAAGTGCTAGTAAGTAAAGAAATTTAAAATTATTCACATTTTTAAGGGGCAAGAAAACTGTGTTGCTCTTAGGTTATATGACTGTCTTTGTAGAACTCCAGATGAATTTATAATGGTACTCCTATGAAATTTTTAAGTAAAATAATATCACAACACAGAAGATTGCTACACAAAATCAAATTTCTTTTTTAAATATAAAAATTATAAATTTTAAATATAAAAATTATTTATATAAAAATTATAACTTGAAATTTCAAAAAGAAAATACCACAATCTCATCAAAAATAAATAAAAGGAAATTAGTATCAATTTGACAATATATCTACTGGAAATTTGTGTACAGAACTGCAAATCTTTTATAGAGTTAGTCAAAGATAATCTGCTAAATGAAGAAATAATCAACATTTTGTTTTGAAAACGTCAATATTGTTAAAATGTCAATCCTTCCCAACAAAATCTGTACATTCCAAATAATGTAATCAAAATTACAGCAAATTATATTAATAGCACCAAATTGACAAAATCAAATCAAAAAGAAAGTCAGAAAGACAAAACGTAACCATCACAAGATTAAAGATGAAGAACCAACGTGGAAGATTCACACTTCCATATTAAAGACTCATAATCATGTTAATGACCAACATGCTTTTGTATTGGTATAGAAGGGATGTGTAGGTAAATTAAGTGTAGTGCATCTCAAAGAGAGTTGAACAAATGTACACAACTAATCTCTAACAAAAAAGCAAAGGAATTCAATAATAAGGTTATTGTTTCCTTTCAAAGGTGCTGAACCATTGTTTTATGCTAGTATAACAGAATATCTGAGACTAGGTAATTCATGTTTCATTTTGAAGAGTGAAAGTTCAAAAGCGATGGTTGGTATTTGGTGAGGGAATCCTTGATTTATCACATTGGGATTTGGCAAAAGGGACAAAAACTTGTGGATGCATAAGAAAAATGGTGAAAGGATTTTACTTTTATTAGGAGTCTGCTCATGTGATAACTAACTCACTCTTGTAATAAAGACATCAATACATTTCTGAGGGCAAAGTCTTCATGACCTAATCCTTTTAAAATTGTTATTTATTAACCTTCTTGCACTAGGAAGAAATTTCTAGCCCCTGTACATTGTTGGCCACATGCAAACCACAGGGAAGATCCATAATAAACAAAAAATCCTAAAAAACCTTTTACCTTACAACAAAATTAACTCAAATTATTGTCAAATAAATACAAAGTGTAAAACCATAAAATTCTAAAAGAGAAAAGTTTAGGTGCTCTTTGATTTTACAATGAGTTTTTCAAATGAGCACCATAAATATGAGCAATAAAAGAAAAATTTGATAAGATAGAGCTTGTTAACTTGAAAAAACTTCTGCGAGACACAACTAGCACACTAAAAAGACAAGATGAGAGACCATATTGTGACATGACTTTTGACATGAAATTTATCCATAACACAAAAACAATCTTAAAACTCAGTAAAAGGAAAGCAAGAAACCTTAAAATGTGAAAGGATACTTCTCCAAAATTAGGCAGATTAAAACAAGGATATGAAAGAAGCTTCAGCATCGTGATATAGCAGGGAATTTTTAATGAAAAGAATGGATACTGTGACATATCTTTCAGGGTGGCCAAATAAACAAAAGGAAAGGAAAAAAGAAGAAGAAGAAGAAACGAGATTACCAATTTCTAGCAAAGTGGTAGAATAAAGAAATTTCAGTTATTATTGGGTGAATATAAAATGGAAGAGCCAATTTGGAAGACATTTTGCAGTTTCTTACAAAATTAACGATAGTTTTTCCATGCAATCTAAAAACCACACTTCTTAGTATACACCTAGCTGACTTGAAAACTTACACCCCAGAAAAGTATATATAAATCCACAAAATACCTTTATTAAATACTCATGGAAAACTAGAAGCAGGTAGTCATTTACTAGGTGAATCAATACACAAATTATGGCAAAGGAATTTTATTCAGTGACAAGAATAATGAGCAAGGAGCTATAAAAATTGGACAGGTCGTGGATGCATATGTGTACTTCAAAGAGGCCAGTACAAAAAAGTGATATAAAATTGTATTACACTAGGTAAAAACTAATAAAAGCTATCTACAGATACTGTTAAACACACATAAACACAACCAAAGCAAATCAAAAACCTATTGCCGCTGTGTTTCAGCAGAAAATGTGGAAACCCAAAGCATCGGTGGTATGTTTAGGGTATGGAGCAATTCTGTGCACAGCTGGAATATGGATGTACAACACTATGCATCTGATAAAACTCACTCTCGTGACAACACAAGGATGACTTACAAGGTATGGATATTTAAAATTATCCTGTGATCAGAGGAGTCACAGGATCGAATGTAGGAAGGTAGATGTTGGTAGATATTTAAGGAAGGATGGTAGAATGACACATACTAGATTAGAATTAGATATATCAATATCAATTTTAATATTATCCAGTATATTATATAAATATATAGATATGAGTATACACAGAGTCTGATATACAAATTTACAAATTTATTTCCTTGCATTGAGCTGCTCCTGACACAATAATATATCAGTAAAAATGTCATGTCTGCTACCCAGATTTTGTATGTAATTCTCCAGAAAATGGAAGCAGGGCTCACTTACATGGCTGATATTGGAATGAAGACCAAATACATACAAAATGAGCCTGAAACACCTTACAAAGCCAGAAAGAAAAGAAGTGTAGAGAAAAACACAATCCATTGATAAGGGCACATCAGAAATCCACAGAAACCAAGTAAAATTTTATTTCAATATTGGTTTCTACATCAGCTTATGCAAAAAAATAGAGTTGTATATAAACTCAAAATGTTAAACTAATATCTGTGAATTCATTCTGCTACAATAAACAAGGGAGAAGATAAATCTCCCATTTTGAAGAAGAGCAAGTAACTTCTAAATGTATTCTCTTCTAAGGAAATGGAACATAAACTCTCCCTTCCAAAGTGTGAACCTTAGCGCTGGACTTCCTGCTAAAGGCCATAATATATCAATAAACAAGTTTACATTACAACTAAGAAATGTGACCAACATTGCTTCAGTTAGGTGAAAGAAGTTAACATCAACAATGATACATCATACTGTATAGAACTCATATACTTCATTGAGAATATCACTATGTCTATTGTTATCTTCAAATATAATTCCTGGATAATCACTTGCAAGTCAAATGATCAGACAAAACCAAATTGAGCCAATTTCTACAAAATACCTCACTAATACTGTTCACAAGACTCAAGGTCATGAAAAAAAGGCAAGAAAGAAATTGCCACAAAAAGCAAATATCTGAGGAAGCATGATGATCTTGGAACAGAAGAAGAATATTAGGAAGACTGTAGAAAATATGAATAATATGGATTTTGCTTAACAATAATGAATCAATGTTAATTCACTAATTGATCAAATACATCATAATAATGTAAAAAGCTAATAATAGCAGAAAAAGATGGGAAGTCTATATTGTCTCTACCATTTCTTTCTGTAAATCTTAACATGTGTAAAAATAAAGTTTATTAAGAAAAAATGCTTCATATACTTTATTCTAACATTGAGAGAGCCAATATTTACGTAAATCTCCAGTTATAAAGTCTAGGAATATTGGCACACAAAGCCCTCATAGGAAACACACACACACACACACACACACACACACACCCCTAAGCATATTCATAAGAAATAAGTTAGGTAATGACAAAAGAAAGCACAATAAAATGAAGGGAACACCCAAAACATTTTATGCCATTTTATGTATCTTTTCATACAAGAAATTTATCTCATTCATTTTGTGTAACACATATTAATTCACAAAAAGCTCATAAACTATGTTTTCTGACTTTCATTTGAGAGTATTTCAATACAGCCTGATGTACACGAGCCATTTATGTTCCAGTTGAAAGAATTTTTTTTCCTTCACTTCTCTAGAATATCTAATATTAGAAACTCATTTACTCTATGGGAGCTCTTTAATACGTGTATAAAAAATGTGAAGCATGTCTTGCCCCAGGCCTGTAAATAAGTGACAATCTGCAAATTTAATATAAAAATGATTAATTTTCATAGATAGTGGTGCAGCCCAGTAAAACCTTGTAAATTTGCTCTATTAAATAGGAGAAAAATAAAAAAAACTTAATGAAAGCTTTTATGTATAATTTTTTTTAGTGTAGAGTAAGAATGATTTTGGTGTAAACCTGTAGAGAACTTTTGACACACAGGTTTTTATATTTTAATGAAACAAAGACACACCTATTTAGCAGAGCCATTTTTTTAATGAACCCATTTTTTATTGATGTAACTAAAATGTGATCCTACTGGCTTTTCAAGTTAAATATTTTTCCATATAAATATTACCAATTTTGTATATCACCAAGCGTCAAATAATTGTTAATTTTAGTTCAGGTGAAATAAATAATGATCATTTCAAAGAGGTGAAATGATCAGTTTCCTCTAGCTTACAAAGCTGTGATAGCAGTTTAGTTTACGTAGTCCATTGAAATTCAACATCAGTATACATTTAAATATTTATTTATTAAGTTCTTCTTTAAAGGATGAAAAGTTTCATGTAAAGTGACATTTGTTGGACTCCTTCCTAGATCATTCTACCAAGGAGGAAAGGGTATTACAAATTGGTGAAAAAAATGACAGTAAGAAAGATGTGTCGTATGTAATATTTCCAGACAGAAAAGAGTAATAAAAAATTTATTGTAGATTTTATTTACTTGTTTATTTACTGAATATATTCTGTTTTATTCACTAAGAAGACTGAAAAAGAATTATGGTAGCACAGTGTCAGGCCTTTTAATTTACCAAGTACACTTTGTCCATTAGAAAAATATTGTCTTGTTTATAGCTTGCATATAATCAGCTTTGCTTCACTGAAAAAAAAAAGATTCCACAATTTCTAGGACATATTTTGTCTTTTGATTATCAGAGTTAGGAGGTGGTATGATTTCTTTCTCCTAAGAAGTCTATATTTGGTCTATGCTTCTAGTTTCTGGAAGTGCTACTTAGTCTTCCTGGAACTTTATTAATGATAGAAACATTTTATATCACACACACACGCACACACACACTCAAACACACACAAGTCTCAATGGAAATAGAAAATGCTCTGTGCTGAGAGTCTTAGTGATAAACCCAAATCGTATGGAGTGGGAGCAGAAGAGACAGAAGTGGGTGTATTTCACCACCCAAGTCAACTCTTTCACTGCCTTTGGACTATGGTGAGAAGCAAGCATGGTCTGAGGTCACTTGAGAAACAGGAAATTTATTCCATGTGGGGCTGTGTTATAAGCTTTTGAAGGGTCTAGCAAATCACTTTTATTCATGTTTTCATCATAAACGGAGCTTAAGTCCTGAAATGCCACAGAAGATGCTGCCAATCAACACTTATGCTGCATTTGGCTGGAGGAAAACACAAACTCAAATAGTATTAAGCCATTGACATAAAGAGCTTTGTTTGTGATAGCAGATCCTGTTACTAAACTAAGCAGTAAATAAATTGATGGTAAGAGCAAAGTATTTTCTTAATAAAATATTCAGTTTTGTTTATTTGTTCTGTTTACTTTATATTTTACAGGGAAACAGAAAGCACACACAGTCTAGTAGTAAAATATTTGGTAAAACCCTATGTGTTATAAACATGGAAGATCCTGCTCACTGAGTTTGTGGCTCTAGAAGAAAATGTTCAAAAGATTCAGCAGGCTAGTGAGTTGCCATCTACTGATGGCCTTTAGCAAGAAAGGGGTGAGTTCAGGAGAGAACTGACAGATTTTCAAACAGAGATTCAGTGAGAGGAAGCAGGTCCAAAGAAAAAGGCTTAATAGCGTTGGAATACTGCATGCACCTGAAGCTAACGTGTACCACCAGATCCTGAACTTTAAGCGTGATGTCATGTTCAAAGAAGACTTTCGGGGCTCTTAAAAGAATGTGTGTATGGTTTTAATCAAGAATTTATGAATAATTGTGACCAGAAGCCCTAGTGTTGTAAATTGATTGTAAAACTGGCTAGAGTCACTTGTGTACATCATTATTTCTTTGCAACTAAACTTTTCAGTTTTTTCATCAGGAGGTAAGTGCTGTTTCTTTATTTCTTGATATCTAGCCCACTCTTGCCATATGACTAAACGGGAAAACAGAACAGTGAGCCACTTTGTGACCAAGACATTTCAACTGGCTGTGCCAAGTTCTGTTCTTCTAAGAACCTACTGCTGCCCTCATTGTAGACAAGCACAAGGGAACTTGATAGATGATGAAAGATGAGGGTTTACTTAACTCCTTATTCCAGTTAACAGTCAGCCAATTTCCAGGCATATAAATAAGTCTCTCCACACCAAGAGAACCCATATTTCCACCAGTTAATCACATATAGAAGAGTAAGTTTGTTTCCGATAAGCTGAGGCTGGCCAGATCAACAGGCAAACCCAACTCCCCATTACTGAAAAATAATAAAGAGTTGTTCTTTTAAGCCACCAAATTTTTGTGTGGTTCATTATAGAGGAATAGTATATGTGCTGCCAAAATGAGAAACTGTTATAAAGGGAGAGAAATGTGAGCTAACTTCTAAGAAAATAAACTACTATTGGAACATGTCGGATATGACTCTGTACAAATGTTAGAAAGATGATATAAATCAAACGACAAGACAAGGGCAAGAAATGACAGTTATGTGAGTGGACTTAATTTGAGGGCATTGGGAAGTGAAGTAATAGCAAGAGACCACATACACTACATAGGTAAGAAGGGTAGAAAAGAAGAAAGCATACTGGAGCAGAGGAAAATAGGAGGATATCAAAAATACTTTGCAATTATTTATTTTTCTGTTTCTGTAAATCAGGTTTGACAATTTATAGATATTAAAGAACCCAAGTAAAAGCCCAGAGCCAAAAGCCCTTAATGGATTCATGAGAAAACAGTTAATAGAAACCCACAGAAAATTATCTACATTCTCTGAAACATGCGAGGGTGGGCAAAATATATAAAGATACTATTAGTCATTGTTTCAAGTCACCAGTCTAACGCAAAATCAAGAAGGATGTGCATTATGTTTTAATAAGACAAGAATTTGATATTATGCAGTGAATTACTAGATTTAAAATACACAAAAAAACAATTGAAAAGGCCACTAAAGTTCATCTGTCTCATCGCCATATCTACAATATCCACCTATCTATATATCTACAATATCTTTCATATCTACATAACTGCAGTACTTCTGCTTGTAATAACCTAGCTGATGCTTGAAAACCTCAAGTAAACAACATACTCCTTCTGCTATGTAGAATATGAATATTTTAATAGGCATCTTCATGGCTATGTTATGGTATAATTAAATGATAACAAAAGCAACATGACACAAGAACACATAAAACAGTATCCAATGTAAACCAGAGTACAAGTGTCACCTACAGTGGAATCATGGGTGATACATGGCAGTTCCTCTCGCCACAGTGCATTGATAAACTATGTAAAACCTTGAGTAGGAGAGAAGCTGACTGGAGACTCAACATCCCAAATGTTAAGTAGGAGCAGGTTATCTTTTCACCTTCTTCTCTGCACACACTAAAATTTCATTCTCGTAGAAATAAAGGCAGGGTTGAACAAAAACGACATTATTTATTCAGTTTAAACCGAGTGAGTTACACTTACAAGTTCTTGGAAAGACAGGGACGCTCTAAAACCAGGTTTTCAGATGCCATGTCCAACACTGTAACATTTTAAGGACTGAAGTTTTAAGCCTGAATATTAGCTCTATTTTGCTTCTTATTTATGGTACTGTTTCTAAACACTCCCTTCTCTCTTAAATTTTTTTCTATGCTGTTGTTCTCTACTGGACCATTTCCTCCAGCAAATAAATAAATTGTCCTTTAAATTTTTCCATAACTTAAAACAGGAGGAGAACAATATTTTTCATTCCGCAAATACCTGCGGCACATTTCTCTCTTAAACTCTTTCCTAACAAAGGTTGATAGCAGCTTCTCTGCTCAGCTCTACATAAAGAAACACAATGATCCAGCTCCGGTCTCATCTCACTTGACCATTTCATGGCATTTGACACAGTTGAACATTCTCTTCTTCATGATGTATATCTAGTTGCTTCTCAATCTCCTTTTTTTCTCCTTTATCCCTTATTATTCTAGTGCCCCAGGACCCAGGTTTAATCCTCTTTTATTCTTAAGCTACATTGATTCTTTTGATGATAACAACCTGACTCACAGTTTTAAAACCATATGTGTACTAACTCCAAAGTTTATCTTTTGTATTCATACTTCTGTCCAAAATGTATTTAACTAACAGCTATGTTCTATATCTACATGGAAGTCTCATAGTACAGATTCAACAGGTCCAAAACTAACTCCTGTACATCCCTGAATGTCTGATACATCTAAATATTTTCCAGATCTATAATTATTTATGATATATTTCAATAGTTGCATAAGACATGATTCTTCAAAAGATAACTTTAAATTATGCTGTCTGCTAAAGGTGAAGAATCTTAGAGCTATTCTGACTCAGTAGTTTCAAGATTAAAGAATACACCAACTTTCTCTGAATAAGGATTGAATATGAGTGCAATGAAAGACAAGATAAATTATGATACAGCAGAGATAAAGAAAATCAATCAAATTGGTTTTGGGAGAATTATTATAATGGAACTAGAATAAAATCAGAATTTTCAAAAGTAGCACTGCTCATACTAGAGGTAAATCTTCAGCGACATGTTTGAAAATTATTTTAAGTTACTTTCAGTAATAAAGAATATTTTAAGATTCATAAATACTCAGCATGTCTATATCCCTCCCAAACTTTTAGGAAACTGCTAGTGGATGAGAATGGATACAAATCATAAAACTAAGAGAGAAGGAGTAATACGTAGGAAAAAGGACCTTCAAAAGGAATAAACAGCAAACCACATCCCAGGATAATAACTAACCCAAAGGTCCTAGGAAAACCAGGTCCTGAATTTAGCAAATACAGCAAAGATGGTCTCCAGAACAGATAGACAATAGCTCGATGGACACAAGAATATATATGGACTTAGAGAAAGAAAAGATAAAAGGAAGAAAAAAAAAGAAATAAGGGAGAGGAAAAGATAGAAACAGAGAAAGGAAGGGGCTGATTATATGATAGGTTTATTTATCTGGAGAAAAATCTTGACAGACATGACTGTTTTGAAGAAATTATGAATAGATAAACAGAATCTTTTAGAGTAAAATTGTTCAATATTATAAGTATTATACAAAAAACTGGCCTTGATAGAGTTATACTAAGATAGTTGGTCTGTCAATAATAAATACTTGCTCAACTGTGATAACCTATTATAACTATGTTAGAAGATTAGTTCATTTATGCTAAACATTTTGTGTAGTATCTAAATTATATGCACATTGAGGGAATGAGTAAGGGCAAGAAAAATTCTAAAAATAATCAAAATATCCTGTACTGTAACTATAAGTAGATAGATATACTGTCTGCAATACATGAATTAAAATATGCCAATGATGCTATCACATGTTTATCACATGAGATAAACAGGAAAATGACTAAGAGAAATTCATTGCAGTATTGGGAAGAGAAGTTATGTGTATAATGTTATGGTGTTTACTATATTTCCATGCTTCACTGCTGTTTATCATTTTCCAGTTTTAAATTTTAAACCATCCTTAAAACAGCATGTGTTGATTCTCCATTTACCTTTCATTTAACATTTGGTTAAATTAAATAGCAAAAGTTTAAGAGAACAGTATTTCTCTACTCTAGTCAACACACACAAACACACTATCCACTTGAGTACCCCGAGATCTTTTCAAAACAGATAAGGAAGAGAAGATTGCAGGATATTATGGAGAAATGTTCCTAATATGCAGGAATGCTCGGGACTGTCACCATTCACTGCGCATGCCTTTATAACTCTTAATAACTTTCCATAAAATAACTTTGCAGGTAAGATGCCCTTCTAGTGAAAACATTTATGTTAAAACACTGGCTTTTTGCCTATTTATTTATGTTACAAAATGGAGTGGGGGATATGTGTATGTGGAACTTGGCTCAACATTCACAGTACTGTACTATGTGCATTGCTTTTCTAGAACTCCAAAAACAAAATATTGCAGACTGAATGGCTTCAAAGCTAAAGATGTGCTTTCTGACTGTCCTAAAGCTGAAACATGTGTTGAAAGGTTTGGTGTCTCTGGAAGCTTCTCTCCTTACATTCCAGCTGTCCCCCTCCTTGCTGGGCCTGCGCAGCCTTCTCTCCTTGTGTCACATCTCAGCTGTGTCTCTTTACCTTGACATCAGTTCTATAGGGTTAGGGCAAATGACTCCTATAATGTTCTATTTACAGATACAGTCTTATTCGTGATTAAAATTGCAAAATACAAATATTTGAAGGGTAATGTTCAGTCCATGGCAGTATATTTAATGGACAGTGTGGTCTAAATTTTACATACTTGGGGATTCTTAGTGCAGAAGACAGGAACTTAAGCTTTGCATACAAAGTGACTTGTGCTACCTTCATCTGTGGGATTTGGGACACTTTTCCAAAATCTCTTTCTCAGTTTCCTCATCTATAGAAACAATAAGCACAGTTTCATATTATTATGTGAAGATTGAATGTGATCAGGGAGCACTGCCAGGCATAAAGAAATGGAAGGGTGTTAATAGGAATATAAGTGATTTAAGGAAGGTGCCCACTAATTATAGACTCACTTGTCTAAGAAGTGTGAGGTATTCACTAACATTTCTGATGCACAATGTTTTTGCGTCTCATCTGTAAAAATATTCTATAAAGCTATTGTGAAAATTAAATGATGCCCATATGGGAAAAATACTTTCATAATTTCTGCAAAACTAAGAACATTAAAGGTGTTATCCTGATTGCATTGATTTATTTTGTGCTAGCAAAACTCTTACTCTTGGTAGTACATATCCGTCATCTGGTATAAGTCTCTAAGCTACTTATTATTCCATGTTTATAGCTATATAAATTCTGTAAATAATGGTAATTTATTTTCACTTGGCTTTTTTATTTATACTGCACAAGTATAATATCGTGTTAGTTGTGAAATAGATCTTATGGACAGAAAAGTGTATTAAATGTTTACATTTAAGCAACAATCTCCATATTGGTCTTGGAATCAAGCACTATCCTGCCCTGATGTGGTAATTTTGTTTCTATTCATATTTTTACCAAGTGTGCATGTATCCTTAAGTAATATAGTTTGGTTTTGTTTTCTTATAGCATTATTAAAAATGGAAACAGATTTATAGAGTCTTTTTTAATGTTTCATTTAATATTATATCTATATATATTTGTAACACTAAATGGTATACAGCATTAAAAAGCAATAAACTACTATTACCCATAAATTTTAAGATTTAAGAAATACAGAGGTAAATAAATTAAACAATATATTTCTCTATTTTTAATAGCCTACCTAGAATCTACTTGTCTTCTAATAGACTTTTCCTGTTTATTTGAATAGATTTAAATATTTATTTGTACCTAATATTCTTTAAAATGACATATTTTGTTACTACATTATTGAAGTTGATGACATCTTATTTAAAAGTGCATTCTGGGGCTGGGGATTTAGTTCAGTGGCATAAGCACCTGCCTTGCAAGCATGCAGTTGTGAGTTTGATCCCTGGTACCGATAATAAATATATAAATAAATAAAATAATAAAAAGTGCATTCTGAAGCTCTTTCTCATTGAGAATGTACAGGTCTTTCTTACACTTCCTGCTAGCTCTTTTAAAATGATTGAGTAGAGCTTGTAAGAATTACTTATCCTTTAGATATTCACATATCCACTGTTTCCATTTGATATATGATAAAATGCAATGGGTATATGGCAGACAGATGAATAAGACTGCACAATAAGGAAAGATCGTAGTCCTATGCAGGGATGATGGTGGTTCTGTTCTATAGTGGACCTGGAGGATAAGACTGAGAGATCAGAAAGCTAAGTCCTAGAATACAGTCATATATATATATATATATATATATATTCTCAAGGCTACAGTCAAATGAATCCATCCTGATCTTGGCATTAGCTTGGGGTGAATTGATCAGAAATTTCTGCATCAGATGGTCATACAAAAGGTTTCTTCACTCAAACATTTTCCTGTAGGGATCACTATTGTCTTCCTAAGATTCAAGACTATGATCAAGAGTCTATGATATAAAAATTACTTCTGGTAGAAAATTTTCAACTTGTTATGTCTCCAATTACCAAACTGCCTAGAGCTAAGAATCCCAATTTCCTGTTTGTTTATTCTCTTTTTTTTCTCTCAAAGTTATCTGGTCATTTAAAAATGCACACATTAAACACTCCTTGAGAAATGGTAGGGTAAATGTACATATTGGAGACTAACCTTCTTGTCTTTGATGACAAAGTGGCATGTTCCAATGTAGGTATTGCAGCTGGTGAAAACTTCACCTTGGGTGGTGGAAAGGCCAGTAGTAAGGAGCTGTGACCCCTTCTCAATATCCTCCCAGAATTATGGGCAATTTTAAAATTGTGCTCTTAAAGTAAAAAACACACTCCTTCATAGGAAGTTAACTTTCTCCACTTTCTCTCAGCACAAATCTGATCCCAGTAGTTTAAATTAAAACTTGTGCTAATGACAATTGTTTTGTGAATTTGGTTTTATTTAGATGACATGATAAATAACAATTAGATGGATTTCTGAAGAGGATGAATGGATATATATATATATATATATATATATGTATACAAATGTTAGATATTTTTTCTCACCGGGTGAAAAAATCTTAATAGCATTATCCAAACAAAGAAGGAAGGGCACATCATTCTGCAGAAGACAGATGTTTTAATATAATAACTAGTTTCACAGTGAATATAATACTTTTAGTAGCTTGAAGGAAGTAGTATTTAGTTTAATTCTGATGAGGGTAAAGTTTTGCTTCATTTGGCCCAGAGTGTTTAAGATTTTCACAATAATGCGTAATATAGAAAGTCTTTAACAGGAATCTTTTCCATTCTAACTAGTGCATAATATTGGTTTTGCAATCATTTAGTAATTATATAAGGAGGACATATTTATTACGAATTATTGATTTTATAATTACTGCTGCTGGTATTCACATTACTTCACAATGAAAATCTTTTAATATACAATGCTCTTCACCCTCAGCTGGTGAACAGATAGTGCAATGCAATTTAGAGAGTAGCCAACAGTAGATTTTTATCGACATTTTTTTTGACCAACCAGCTAAATGGTTTGCTTTCTGAAAAAAATATTGCTAATGGCGCTTAAGCAGAGGAATGTCCAATTTCAAGGTCATTCTTGCCAGTTGATTGCAGTCACCCAATGAGCACAAGGTTCCTATTTAAGTGTTAAGTTATTTTTGCTATACTCATTGCTGGGAATTAAAAGTTATGGCTGTAAATTTGCTGCCAGCTAAATAGACATCAAAGGCCACAATCGCACACTGGATCATGACACATGAAGATATATCTTGATGAAATTGATTTTTCTCCATGTGTAAGGCAGCTTTGCATTACTCCCCTCACGAAGTTTAGCACAGGAAATATCTAGGCAGGATGAGTGTAATTGTCAGCATAGTTTATATTCTGGGCTGAGAACTCCTTTGATTATTTTTCCCCCTCTGTGAAGATGTGCAAAAAAGGTTGTCTAAGCATATATTTTGATTTTACTTGCCAACAGATTGTGAATTGCTGATTTAAGGTCACTGTCACCCCAAAATGGGAAAAGATTAGGTTTCTGTAGGCCAGAAATATTAAAAAGTCTGCCCGAACAATATTTGCTGCTCACTGGAATTTAAAATTGCTGATTTCACCCCAGAAATACCCCATAGTGTTTTGTAAAGGCTGTAAGTCTATTATGCTGCTTTAATCCAGAAGATTTTTACTATCTGAGGATAAGGGCATCAAACAGAATTACACAAGCTTCATTAGTGATTTTCAGGCTTCTAGATGTCCTACTGCTAATATAGCAGGATAAAAATATACAAATATATATTGTGTGCATATATACATGCATATATATGTTGTATATACCCATATGTGTGTGTATATATATATATATATATATATATATATATATATATATATATATATATTGTAACCATGCATATATGCATATATATCAACATGGGTTCTATGTAAATAGAATGCTTAAAAATTCAAATCATTTTTTCAATGTATGAGCATGAAATGTTATTTTGGAGCCTCCTGTGAAACTACTGTTGGAGGCTAGATGCTGTGTCCCTCATTTGTGTAACTGGAACTCAAATTTAGAGCCATTCATAGCATATGGGAACCTCACTGACTCTAAATTGACTTCTTCAATCAGCACAGTGAGGCTAGTTATTATATTTCACGGGATAGTAAAATTCCAAACTCAGTAGCCTAATTTTTAAAAGCCTTTAAAATCTGACCCTAGATTTATTTACCTAATCAATGTTCCAATGTACCCCTTCTCCTAATACTTTTGGGCTTAACTGCTTATTTGCCATATTTCGAGAATGGCTGATTACATTTCTGTATCTCTGGTGGTTGCATCCCTCCATCCCTCATTCCTTATTTCTCTGCATATATGCATTTTCTGCTGGGGTCTCTCAAAGCCAACTGGAGACATAAACCCTCCATGAATCACCACCATGCCCCCTTTGAAACAGTACAATCACACAGAGACTCAGCCATATATTAATTTCTCTTATCTGGCTACCTTGTGTGTTGGTTTGCAATTGTCCACCTCCATGAGACACATAATCTGATCTTTTGTGAACAATCAGCTTGGTCCACAGTATTGATAAGTCAATACTGTGATAAATCAATTTTCATTTAGAAAAATAAAATAATGAAACTGAATTGTGACAAATGGAATTCTAGTAATGAATAATGTGGGTAAAAGACAGTCTTCTTTAAATCCTCGCACATGGTGTCTGTTTTCAATTTAACATAGTGCTGACATCTTGACTAGTTACACATTGATACCTGACCCAGGACCTAGAAGACAACTACCCTGCCTTCTCGAACTTCAGGAGAAGGACAGCTTCTAAGACTTATTGGATGTGACAAGTACCAAGCTAGATTGCAGATATTCTTCAATCTAATTAAATCTTGTTGTAACTTTGTGAAGTTGATATTATAATCCCAATTTTATAGATAAATAGAAAAAAGGAGATTCAGAGAAATGAAGTAATATAGCCAAGTTCATAAAACCAGAAACAAAATTCGTGAAAGATTTAAATTCTGAACTTGAGGTCCATTTTCTTTTCCACATTGCCTTCTGTGATATTCAGAAATTTAAATATTTTATAGGTCTTAAGTGAGTAAAGTACACAATTTGACAAAGTTTTGAAAGAGGCCCCATTCTATCACACTGTCACATTAGTTAGCATCTCTGTCATCCTCACTCCTCCAGCTGATTTCTTCTCTCCTTCCTACCCAGATGAATATAAGAGCATTCCAGGAGCTAACAGTCATCTCATCTTCACCGTTTTCCTGGCCACTTTAGACCACATCAATTTCATTGTTCATATGTATCAAAGTATTATTATATGTTCTTCATTTAAAAGATTTTGGTCCTGAGTGACTTTCTTGGTCACTTCACTGCTAAACATAGACTTACTCTAGATAGATGGAGGTTTGCTAATGCTAAGGGACCAGAGTCATGTACTGAAAATCATTAATAAAAATAGAAACTTGGAGCAAGACAAGATCTACTTCTAAGTTCAACCTTCTTTATTTCATATATATCCATAGTAGGAACTGAAGACTCTTAGAATTAACACAACACACACACACAAACACACACAATTTTTAAGTAACCTTGGTCATCTACTATGTTCTCTTTAGTCTACCTGAGTATGGATCATGAGTATGAAAACAATCATGAGTAGGAAGATGGCAAGGAAGTGTAGGCCAGGTCTGTAGAGCCCTCCCTCAGCTTGGTCATGCCGTTGTTCTCCTGTGTTCTATAACACTGTTTCCTTAAAGTCGCATTTAGTTACTTAAAGCAGAATTCACATTATAAGGGGTTTTTTTCACTGTAACACATACAAGTCAACATATTCCTAGCAATGTAAGAGGTGCTCTGGAGATATTCATGGTTTAATCAAGGCATCAACAATGGCCTTATCCCCTACTGTGTTTCACACTAACACATCAATACATAGAAAGTTTCGAATGAAGAAATTTCATTATAACACAAATGAAATGCACATTGTATTCAATAAAATAGTAAAATGAGAGTTTTAATTTTTTGTTTCCAAAATATGTGGGCACCAGAAACAGTTGCATTATTAAAACATAGATGCCTCTATAGCAACTCATAATAATAAAGAACGTAGATGCCTCTATAACAGCTCATTATAACAGACTCATGTGACAGAGAAATCAAGTGAGGAATATAGAATTCATCTTTCAGAGACAAATAATGAGTTTTCCATGAGCTATGGAAGAATATCACAATGTACAGAGCTTTGAATTACTCATCTTAGTTTTCTTAATTCTTTTGATTTACTGTATTATGGCAGAAAAAAGAGCTCATTAGTCTTCACCATTGAAAAAGAGACCTCAATTAACTGTGCTGTGAGTGGACTCCCTAGAATTATCCATTTTATTAATATCATTCTTCCTTGAATTCATTCATTTACCCTTGTTTTAGTGCATTTTTTTCTGAGTCAGATGCTTATCCATTCAGGAAGAATATAGAAATAAATAGGACAAAAGATTACCCTAATGTCAGTGTTCTGATTCTACAGAGAAGATAGGTACAAAAGTGGCTTTTATAAATAAAATAAACATGTGCATGTATGCATGTTTGTGTGTATTCACACACCCACAGTTCTAGCTCTTAAGGAGATGGAGGTAAGAATGTTACATGTTCACACCCAGCATGGGTAACTTAGTGATTTAAGGAGATACTGTCTCAACATTAAAAAAAAAAAAAAAAGAAAAGAAAAAACAGTGATGTAGACCAGTTCAAAGTCCCTGGCTTCAATTCCTAGTACAAAAAGAAAAAAAAAAAAAGAAAAGAAAAAAAAGTATATAAATAGTAATAATGCAAATTTAGTGAACAACTCAGGATGATAATGGTGAAGGATTCTTCCTTAAATTTTTTTTAAGATTAAGTCATCAGAAAACTCTCCTCTGAGAAAAGGGTGTAAAGAAGCAGGGGTCCAAGGAATAAAGAAGCAATTGTGGGAGGTTTACAGCAGGAGAAAATTGTTGTGCTCAATTAAAAATAAAATGTCTAATGGTCTGGTTTGGGGAAGTAAAGGAATTAATAGTTTAAAAATAGGTAAATAGGGAAAGTTTTACACAAGGTCCAGAGTAAAAAATGTCTTTTAATGACAGTAAGGAGTAGGTAAGGATTTTAAGTACAGAAGTCTCTGGAGGGTTTAAAAACCAATGTGAACCTATTTATCAGTTGAATGTGCAAAAGGTTGTATTTCCTTGTTCACATTGTGGTGGATATAATGATACAATCTGCAGTACATTTTCTAATTCCTGTGTGCTTTAGTAGTGCAACACATGTGTTCAAATGGAAAAGAAATTTCACCAACATGTTTCACCACATAGGAATATTTCGAGGTCTATATGGATATTCATATATTCGTCTTTACATGTTTCAGAAAGACATTCAAGCACTACTAATAGGAATAGTAGAATACATAGCACATGACATTTTGGAAATATTTCAAGCAAATCTATTTTGTTTGAACATATAACAAAGTAAACGACTGTTCCCTTTGTTTACAAAACTTTTAGAGTTGCTTATGAACACTGTATTTACAGAGTAGATTTCTATTTTCTTGTAAAAATGTCATCAATTTGCATTTATCTGTGTTCAATTTAGTGTCACTCAATCAAACTAATGATTATGAAATGAACCTAATACCAACCCAACATTCCCAGGTTGTTAGGACAGAAAGCATACAAAATCCATTACTGGAATTTTAGGACAGCAGCAGGTTTCCACACTTAACTCTGGCCCGTGTCAACACTTTCAAGTCTAAGAATCGTTTTAACCCATCAAATATCAGATAAACTAGTCACAAAACAGGTACAAGTCTGAGTTTTGAACATTTTGCCCTCCAGGCTGAATTCTTTTCCTAACAATCAGGGTGTTTCAGTGAAAGGTCCTGTAGGAACAGAGAACTACTGTTTTCCTCAAATTTGCACATGTGCATATTTTTTAAATTTTGTAACATTTTAATCAACCCACTTCCATAAGCAATATCATTGAAAACCCTTATTGGAGAAGACAGTGTAATATTACTTTTAGTCAACATCACTTTCCTGGATCTATCTGAATACTGAGTATTGATTCTAGCTTTTACCCATAGTGCATAAAGCTTTTCTTTTTTTTTAATTTTATTTTACAGAGAATAAACCAAAGAGGACAGAACAACAGAGATCAGAGCAGAACAATACAAACAACACAGCACTTCACAAGACAATTGGATATCAACAATAGCTACCATAATGTCTCTTTCTTTGAAATAGTTGAGCATAGCTTCACAAACAATAATATCAAGCATAACAAACTAGAATAAAAGTATTCAAGAGAATGAAACTATTGTAAGACATTCTAAACCAAATAACAGAAAATGAACAATGGCTATGATATCTCATTTTCCATAAAAATTTGTTTATATTATTACACATATTAAAATCCAGTAAGACACAACATGATAGAACCAATGGTAATAGAAGAACAAAAGCATGCTAGGACTTCAAAGCCAGATGATATTAAATCAGTAATGGCTGCCATAATGTCTTGTTTTCTTCAAAGTAGCTGTTTATACCATCACACATAATAACGTCAAACAAATGAAGATTTTCTAAACAATATATCATGCTTCTTTAAAATACATTCCACAGTCTTCATTATTATCAAAGTTCCTTCTTTCTATAGTGATACAGTAAAAGGTGATCCTAGTCAGTGCTTCCATTTTAATGCTTTTTCATTTTTAAATTTTTATCTATGTCTTTTAAAGATCTCCCTGCTCAGAGATACCATGATCACAAAGGTGGTTTTCCCAGGGCGAGGCTTATCCATTGTACTCCGGATGTGCTGACCTCTGTGATTTTCCCAAATGTAGGAAACTCGACTGCACAATTTGTGGTAGTGGGGAGCTGATTTCCTGTTCTCCCCTGATAACAACCACAACAACAAAAAAATCCCAATCCCCCTGCTCTTACATTTTGGACCAAGTCTTAATTTTCCCAAGTCAAAGAGTCCATTTACAATCAATTTAAAGAAATCAATACTAGTTTGGACTCACTCACAATGTCCTTCTCAAAATATGGGGGTTAATACAAAATTAAACGTGGTAGCATAATTTTTGATTATCTGTGTGACATGATTTAGTAAAGTAACATATTATTCAGAAATCTCACGTATTTGGCCTTGAGATGTATTAGAGGGTGCAACTTTGATCTCCTTTTCTAATTATGTTTTGCTTTGGTCTAATGTTAAAGAAATAATTTGCATTCCCAAAGCACATACCAACTAGCAACAGAGGAAGGGGACTTAGGAAAAAAACAAGGGAGACAGAACTGGGATACGCTTTTCAAAAGCCATGGAGAATTCATAAAGTAAAATGTGTATGTAAATAATCCAGATTTCATTAAATTTTATCCTTTGTTCTGTGGACCAACTACTCTTAAAATTCTTTCCATTCCTATCTTCCCCAGAACCAAAGTCACTGAAGATCAAACAAATAAACATGAATGCTGTGAATATTTTCTATAAATAGACAATTACAGAGACTATATTGAGAAACAAGTCTCTTGTTATTCAGAAACTTCTGACCAATACTGATACATGAAACTAAAATATATCCAGGGGAGAAAAGGAAGCTTTTCAGAACTGAAAATATTATAATAATCAATTGCTCAATTGTTGTGGTATACATTATCCTTAACATAACAAATACAAGGAAAAGTGTATCAGGGTTCTCTAGAGGAACATTATATATATATATATAACCATATAAAGTTTTATATATACATATGCATATATATATGCGTATCTTAGAAGATTGATTTACAATGACCACCTGCAGAGTATAGAGTTGAAGCAGGCAAAAAGGTTGTCTGCATGCTGAAGAGAACGTGTCACAGAGTGCACTGCCGAGTCCCATACATATGTGTCCCCTCGGGTAAGCAGAAGGATCTACATTGGAAGGTTGGAATCTGCTCTGGAAGTCTAGAGACGGACATACACAGTGATGGTGAAGAGTGGAGCACCTCCAAAAAAGTGTCTTTTTTTTGTTTCTTGCTTTTTTTTCCTTCTGCTACAAGCCTATTGTTTGGTACCTGTGGTGGATTAAAAACTGGTGGTCAATTTAACTCTAGCTGAACTGAATCAATGTGGTTTTGCGTGCAAATGACACACTGAAGATTGTTGCCAGCATAAAAAGGAAACCTGGAGAAGAGTTGTTGTTTGGTGCTGTTGGTTCCCCTGTTGCCATGCGTTCTCCTGGTGGAGATTGCTGAGTTTCTTTCCTGATAGGAACTTGGCTGTTCTCATTGTTGGTAGCTTGCGACGTTGTTGCTGAGAATAGCTATTTTTCACTTTGGGGGAGCTCTGATCCTTATGCTGAGCATTGCTTTCTGGCTCTGGAGGGGAAGATGGTGTGCTACTCAATCTCCAGGAGAAGCTTGTCACTCTGGCTTCCTGATATGAATTTGCCTGTTATCACCGGAGAAGCTCAGGACCTCATTGTGATTAAAGATGGCTATGGTGCATTTCAGGAATCCTTGATCCTTGATTTTGAGTGTCATTTCTTGGCTTTAGTGCAGAACCCTCAACCTACTGGTGCAAATCCTTCACCCCACTGGTACAGACTTTCTAGTTTCCACCACTGACCTTTGTTCCTTCCCAGTGCAGATCTGGGAAACATGCTTGCATGAGTCATGGTCATGGGCTCTCGGTCTTCCACTGAACTCATGCAGAACATTGCTGTGGGATCCAGGCCCTCAGCTGGATTCCTTGGGTCTCAGTGTATGGAAAGATTTCTTACATTTTTTTCGTATTTGACTCCTCAGGCGACTATTTTAAACAATACTATAAATTATGTGTCCTGTATGTAACTGTTTGCCTTGCAACTCCCGAGTACAACAATACCACACACAACCACGGTGGGTCTTCCCTCTTCAGGAAGTTAATGATCCAGACACACCCAGAACTGTGTTAAACTAATCCCTTAGGTGTTTCTTCTTCAAATTGACACCACAGTTAACTATTATGATCACTGAAGACTAGTCTCAGATCTCAGCACATCTTTCCAGGCCTATTGAGCTTAATTAAAGGCTCAGCAGATTCTGAAGTAACAGAAAAAGAGAAGAGGAACGTTTCAGATTCCAACATCTGGAAAGAGAATCATGTGGGAACACAAGAGACTCAAATATCCACTGTATATTAATAGAAGTTTGGAACTTTATTTTACACAGAAATTTTGAATAAAGAATCTTATTTTTTTTCCTCTGTTAGGTTCTGGGGAATGACCCCAAGGCCTTTGCACCAGGCTACATCCCTGGCCTTTGTTTGTTTGTTTGTTTCTGCTTTTGCTTTTGATTTTTAGACTAGGTTTTGCTAAATTTCTAAATTTTCTGGGCTGGGATCTGACTTGTGATTCTCCTCCACAAGTATTCCAGAGTGAGGCATTAAAATCATACCACGTTCAGCTTCAAATGAATGCTACTGAATGGAGAGAATACCTGAGCAATTTTCAATATAAGAGGTAAATTTTTCTAGATAATACTGTATATCAGTTGTTGGAATCCACCTCCTCTCCCAGGGAAGTACAGCAGCTATACATAATGGAATTCTAAATGCAAACATTTACATTTTTTTTGTGTACGACAAGAGGATCTGATCTCATGCTTTAGGCCATCAGGTTTTTGCTAATTTAGGGTCATGGGGGGAATTTGTGTTCAATCTCATTGCCACATAGCATTAAGAAAAAGCGCTGTTAAACATTAGGTTAATGATATCTTGTGTGAAACCAGGCATAAATATTTTTTTTTACAAACTTTGACCTATTCCCACTTTTCCACATGTGGTGACACAGAATCCCTCAAGTTTTCCTCATTGAAGCAGAAAAGACATGGGATTACAATAGAAAGAGCCATATAGTTTTTCAGAAAATACAAGTATAAGTTATGTTTTTTGTATATTTCACCAACAAGGAAAAAAGTATGAGGCAAGAGATGAGGAAACAGAGTACTAAAGTGAATAATTTTTGACATGATGTTCCTCTACATGTAGATAATGGCTAAGGTATTTGTAGAAAAAAGGTAATTGTAAGAAACACATAAAATAAAGGTCATATGATAAAGTAGGGACAATCAGAGTCAATAGATAAATTTGAAATGAGACTATGTGGAGTGTTACAATGTCACTGTAGAAAATTATTAGGGTCCCAGGAAGAAGCAATTTTGCTTGGGACAAACTCATACCATGACAATGTGGGAGCACTGGGGTCAGCTATATGGGGGTTGTGCTGCTCTATTTATTTAGTCTCCGCAATTTTTGTGTTAACCATTTTTAATCTCACTCTTCAAGTGGGGAGAGGCTCAGTGAGGTTAATAATGAATTACTGTACAATTGGTAGCGCTAATTGAAACTTAGGTGTGTCTAATTTCAATACCACACCCTGAGCAGGACTAGAGCAGATTGGAAAAATGAGAACTGCATCAGGGATGATTTTCAAAATTGCAGACCAGAGGATTAGATGGCTTCAATTATATCACCACGTCATGACGAGGTAAATACAGAGAGAAAGGAAGAGAAAAAGGATTAAGAAACAGAACCACGAAAGCCATAGCACAGGAAAAGAATTAGACTATTGGAAGCCCAGAAAATAATTCTTTTGAAATACCCTTTTGAAAACTTCAGTATATTTTAAATTCTCATTGTCACACAATTCAGTCAGCAGAGTGTCAGTTGTATGGAGAAAATTTTGTTAAAATATCTTAAGCAGAATGAACACTTGTATTTCTCATGTTGAGTATAGTAGCTGCTACATTTCTCAGGTGAGGATCATATAATTTGCTCATGTCAGTAATTTCAAATCTTACAGATGCTTTAATAAAAACCCAACTCCAATTAAAACAGAAATTTTAAGTAAGAGTCAGGCATAGTAGACTTTAGAGTTTCTCAAGCGATTCTAACATATAATAGCATTTGAGAACATGTGGCTTACATGAAAACTCAGTTAACTTCCTCCTACACTGATCTTAATTTTTTACTGTCCTAGCAGAAGTGAATGTTAGATGAACAATCTCAGGCATAAATTTTAAAGACTGCATAGGCCTGGGATTGAATACCGCTTTGTTACTCTTTGAGCACATTAGCATTTTAAAATATTTCTTTCCCTATATACAAACAAATGGCAGTCACCTTCCAATGTTCTCTTGCATTAAGTGAGACACTGCAGCACAGCCCTTAATTCGTGGTCTTCTTGTAGCAATGCCTCCCTCCTTTCTGCCTCCTGCTCCACCTAACTTAATGAGGACACTGAGTCCACAAACAAAAGCAACTTGTCCCAAGTTCCATAGTTCACTGAATTCACAGCAAACACCAGAAGTTTTCACGTGTCTTATTCACACATTGTTTCCATCATAAAATTTTAAAGATAGTGGGGGGAGAAACAATAACAACCCTGAAAACTAATTGAAAGGAATAAATAAGCTGGGATATGTTTTCTTCTCTGCTGCCTAAAAGTCTCCAGTGTTGCTGTGAATCAAGCTTATGACCTGCTTAATAGGTCTCTGCTTCACTATATTACATATTATTATTCTTTTCATTTTTGTAATGTCAACCCCACACTGATTTCCTTCTTGACACCCCTCCCCATCAAATGATTTCTTCTCTTCTTCTCATCTCTTAAGACATAGTGAGAATCTATCTGGTCTGTATTTCATCATTACTTCACTTTTTTTTTTATTCTTGGTGAATCTTGTGGGTAGTAAAATGAATCCTGACCTTGAAGTTCAAAATTCTCTATTTTAATCAAATTACTCACCAGTTTCGTTCCCTAGTATATAGTTGGAGGAATAGGAGAAAGATCAGAACTCAGTGCATTGCAGGGCATATATATATATATGTATATATACATATATATACATATATACATATATATGTATATATGTATATATATATATATATGCATTGCTTTAGCGCTCTATGGAAAATATAAAGTAAAATCCGAGACATAGCATTTAGAAAATTTAAGACTAATAAGTGATTAGTTTTATATCAATTTTTTAGCTATTTTAGAGAAAATGGTTATTGCTTTTTTTAAGTATGAGTTTATTATGTCACTTTTATAATTCATTTCACCAAGCACAAACTCAGACTCAAAGATGTAATCCAGAGCCTGCCACTCACTTCTTCAATGACCTTGGGCAAGTCACTTAATTTCTCCACATCTAAACTTCTTTGTGTATAAAATTGGGATAATAATCTTGACCTCACAGAGAGGTTGTATGAATTAACTGATTAATGATTATAAAGCAATTTGAAAATACAGAACGCTATATAAATGCTAACTATTGTTATTAAGCAAATCAATTCAGAAAATCAAGATGACATTTCTCTTCAATCTATTTCTTAAAAGTGTTTAATGCCTTTGCATCTAAGCTCAGTGTTGTAAAAATCAGTTTAAATATTTATAACTTGAAGTTTTCTGGTTTAATCAGTTCCTGCTGCATACCAGGGAAGAAAAAGAGGAATAAAAATAATCTCTTAAACTGGGAACTTGAATTCATCATTCAAGTTGACTTTTTTGCTTGAAGTAATTTCTAGAAAAAAAAGTATCTTAAGCAAGTAGCCATATATCTGTCTTCTCTAGACTTTCAAAATTGAGGTGCATATTAAAATCTTAATATTCCAATTCCTTTGTTTTATAAATGTGAATAAAATATTTGAAAAATGGAAAGTAATTTAGTCCTGTTTGCATGGGTCCTTGTATCAAACTTGACGCCTGTTTAGCCTACACGCTGGTGAAGAACATAAACTAAAGGTAGAGAAAACAGGAGCCCTGCTGTAGAAACAATTAGGAAACTCTTAAACTGAAAGTATATGAGCAGTTATTGTAGACTTTAGACATAACATTAATCCTCTGACCAGTTCCTAGTTTATCAATTGTAAGGTTTTGTCTATGTAACTTTGGAGACATAAAACTATTAATATTGACAGTGATGACACTTCCCACATTCAACTTTCACTTAATTTTTGTCATTTATTTTTCCAGGCAGGAAAACAAAAGAATTTTCAGGACATACATAACTAGTTTTGTATGCAATTCTATATAGAGAGACTCTGCAAAAAATGTATATATATTTCAGGAAAAGAAAAATGGTATAATTTTTCAACAGATGGTGTTAATCTCAAATGGGAGATCTTAGAATATATTGCAGAGAACCCACTACACTTCCGGCCCTTAGCAAGAGATTGACAATGCATGTACAGTAATCTCAACAACCAAGGTTATTGAGCAGAAGTTAGCCTTACTAATAAATATCTGGAAGTCAAGGACCAACATTTGGAGTACCTGTTGTAAATGCAAAGGCCAAAGTCACTTGCATTAACCTCATGATAAATCAATAAATTTATATTAAAATACCTATACAAAGTGTTCTTTTATAGAAATGGGTACACATTTTTGGTGGACTGTATGTATATACTTGCACACACATTTTAATAAAGATATGAAAACTTAAAGAGTACTGATTTCCACTTAGAATGCTCCAGTTCTGTGACCAGCTCAGTCTTCTAGTTGGATAGCTTCAGGCAGCCAACTTCTCACTGGGACACAGTTCCCTCATCAGGTAAAAAAAGGGTCAGGTTAGAAATCTGTTCAGCTCTCACAGTGCTAAGTGCTGTGCTATCTGAATACAGAGTTGAGTATTCCTCAGGTAGATTTTGGATTCTGAATAGGTCATAGACAATAAATCTGATTGTAAAACCAGTCACACTTTAAGCCAAATGCTCATTTGAGGTTTCCTATTCTCAAAGAATAAATTTGCAGAATGTTAATGCTGGAAGGAATATTAGAGATCATTTGGTCTGATTCCATCATTTTATTATGAGAAAAGTGAAGTCTTAAAATATTAAGTAAATAGTCAAAGGTCACAAAGTCAGTCTGTGAGGAAACTGAGTCTAAAACCCAGATTTTTGTGGCTCCCAATTGAATGTACTTTCTTTTAAATCATTAATTAAGATGTTACTGGAATCAATGACACTTTTCCTTTGAGGTCAGAACTTTCATAAAAGTTAAAATAGTAAAATCCTTAACATTTTTTATTATAGTTGTCTTCTGTCACTTCTAATGTTATTTTTTTCCTGAAGACACAGCATTTAAGAGAGAGTATTTGTTTAAAAATAACAAGACTCTAATGCCACAGTGTCTAAAACACCATAATTAATACCCACTGTTTTCTCTGAAGCTCTGTTGCTAATTGGCATCAAAACTTTTTTGTTTGATGAACTGGAAGAAATCTGTTGTCTATTTCCTTTGTAGAAGACATCATAGCCTTTTTGTTCAGCCTTAGACTTTCATAGGAGTCCTACAGACCAAGACATTGTTAAATAAAAAAGGTCTATTGTCATTCATAGCGTAACACTCACTGGGTGAAAATAAGTGTTGCTAATTTGACAAACTATTGACCACTTAAACACCTCACGATCACAGGTGGTACTCACACTGGCACTTGAAAGTTTCTGAATCAGTTTCCATCTCAACCAACTAGGTCTATGAAGAGTCTGCGCAGAAGCTGGTATGTAAAAGCCACACCCCCAATGTGTTCAGAGATGGAGCAGAACCCAAGTAAGAATCCTCTCCACAAAAGCTACTGACCATGCACATAGATTTTTGGATTTCCTTTGACACTAGGTGACATTTATGAGCTCTGTTAGATATAATGCTTTGTGATCAAGTATGGAGTTGTCAGCTTGGTAAACAACACAATTTCATTGCAAGACAGTAAAAGATAATAAGTTACCACAAATGGTTGGTCATTGAGAACCCAGTATTTATTTTCCAAAAATTGGATCAGGTAGAATATGTATCTGACCATCAGTTCTTCAGATAAAAAACTGTAGTTTGAAACATTGCTTTCATCACAGTTGAACTCTTTCTTCAGATCTATCATCGTCCTCACAACCTTTATTTCTATCTTCCATGGGCACCTCAAATTTGAAATAGATTAAACTTATCTTCTCTTCTAAGCTTTTCTTTGTCATAGTCATTTAATTAATTCACTAACTGGCTCCTTGTAACCTGAATTCTCATGCAGTGTGATTATGGGTGCTAGGAAATACTGTAATACATCTCCCATTTTGGCTGCTTAAAATTTCATCATAAAAACATTGTTTATATTAAAATTTAATATCTCTATAGGAGTAGCAAATCAAATTATTTGTCAGTGATAATTTATAGTGGTATTGTAAAGGGTGTGTGTGTGTGATTATACTATTTTGGGAGAAGATAAGCAATCAAGAAGATACTAATAGTGAATTTTTCTACAGTTTTCACAAAATCTTTGTGCCTTTTGCCTTAGAAGAGCTATTCAGATTAGTACTCTTCATTCCTCTCTATTAAAAAATGATAGTACTTAACTGTAGTCCTTAAAATTTGTGATCTTGCTGACCTGGGATGGGGCATTTTTGTTAACAGTATTTTATAAATTTCTCAGGTAATCCTATTGGGTAGCCAAGGAAAGCCACTTCTCCAAATCCTCCATATGCCTGTCTCCAGCTTTACCTTCAGGTTCCTTCTCACTTTTGGGAGCAGCCACCTTTTCTTGTGTTTATGTGAGAAATATTCTCCTGGAGTCTTTCTCTCCCCTACATGCTCAAGTGTGAGATTGATTGCTGCTGTATAGATCTACTTTCTGTTTCAGAGTTTATGGAATATGATTTTTTTTCCAAACCCATTTTATTTCAAGGAAAAAAAAAACTAAAACGAAATTTCAAAACACATCAATCATCGAAGAACAATGGTACATGCAGTGTTCATTGTCATTCCCAAATCACTCACTATGGAAAATGACTAAATAGGACAGTTTCGGGTCTACTTGTCAGTGCCTTGTTATGAGAGGATGCATGAGCCCTGGGTGCTCAGGCATCAGTGCTGCTCTGCATATTATAGAGACGAGTGAAAAAAAGTTAGTTCTACATAGTTGCTGATAGAGCCTCTGAACCTACTTAGTGTCTTCCTCCATCTCCACACTAAAGTATCACATCTAGGCTTTATCTTTTATTTGGTTCATAGCTTCATAGTTCCCCTCTGTGGTCCTTTGTGAATCCAAGACTTCACATTCAGACTAACACTTAAAATTATTATCTCCAAGAATTAATGTTTCCGATTTGTTCAAACACGATGGAATAATGATTAAGCAGGACCACTGAATTTGAGCCTAGAATTTAAAATCTATTCTGTTTTCAACCGTGGCAACATAAAAGTCAAATCAGGTTATATCTCTTATATTTATTTCTTAAGCAAGGACAGGAATACAGAATTCAACTCTGAGGATATTTTTGGCAAATAGAAAATATAATGATGGAAACTGCTACTAAATCTAGATTTTGAGAAGTGCTAATATATCCTAAGTAAACATAACTGGAGGCTGGAGCTACTGACAGATATCGGGGCAAACAAAACATGTCTATCCTGATATCATCTTGCGTCTGTGTCTTTGTGCATCTAAGTAATTATTATATAAATGTTATCGAGTCTGCCTGAATTTATACTACAGATTAATTACAGCAAATTAAGTCAAGAGAATGGAATTTCAAACTGAACAGCAAGAGCATGAAAAAGATGGAGAATCAAGAATAGAGGGGTAGATTTCAATGCTCCACAGTCTTATCTTTCATGCCTAATCCTGGCTTGGAAACAATCCTGGTTTCTTGCTCTGGAGAAGTCTGTCAGAATCTGGTTCCTGGGCAGTGCTACTGTGGGGTTAGGTACATCTCCTCTACTGTGGATCTCAGTAACAGAAAAAGTGTAAGGACTCTGTTTTGGGAACTCATATTGTCTCCTGACCTGTAAGACCCTCCCCTAGTCACCATGTCCTCCTGCTTTAAGAATACTGTTCCTAGGAGTTTGCGCATCAGAATAGGCGCCTAGAGTCCTGATTGACTTTGACTCAAAGAAGGAACTGCCTGCATTTTCACCTATACCCTGTTTGACATAGACAAAGCACAGCACTGTTTCCAGAAAGGAGCACATAAGCTTGTTTTTGGCTGGTAAATGAGAATAGGAAAATAAATAAATAAATAAATAAATAAGGTACCTATGTTTTCCTTATGGAATATAAGCACCTCACAGTGGGGTACAAATTTACTTTAGATTGTCATATATGTAAAGAAAAATGAATTTAAGATATGCATCATAAACATTCATTTTATTCCCAGTTTTTAAATGACACACTGAACCACCTAATGAAATGAATTCTTATTTCTCAATATATACTTTTCTCCAAGACTTGTGTAGTATCAGGCTCACACTGCTGTATAGATTTTTTTCCTCAGTTGAAGCTGCTTTTCTGAGCAGATCATGGCACAGACTGCCCCAGAGAAGACAACTGCAGAGTGAAAGCAACTGCAGAGTGCAGGAGACCTGGCTGAAGAGACACTAAGAAGGAGCCCTGGGCAGCCCGGGCCCGCCTGTCCCGGGACCACTTGCTCTGCGTGTGCCACTTACCCAGCTTTCGCCTCATCCTCTCCAGCTTCTGCGATTAGGTCATAAGTGGGCTGGAGGTGAAAATCAGATACTACTTATTAACTTTGATTTCCACCACAAATAATTTACAAAATTAAAAGCAATAACCCCCAAGATACAGATTGAACAACTCATTTATAGGGAATCAGAATTCATAGAGTATCAGACTTGCATGTACAACTATTACAGTCAATTATTCAGTTAATGCCATGGAGAAATGATACACAATGGAAGAATGAAAAGTTTCTTACCATTTGTATTTTTTACACAAGAAACAGCTACCTAAATATCAAGAAGTAATCACCTTGCAGTTAATAAGAAAGATGAAAAGAAAACATATATTCATTATAGCTATTGAAGTAAAACATCAATAATTTTCTGAACATGCAGTGAGTCCAAATTAAATTAAAAGGCAATCACACAGAGAATGTTGGAGCCATAGATCACTGAACAGGGAGGTCAGTGAGCTCTGAAAGCCTGAGGAGATGACCTGCCCTGGAAAACACATCTTGCCTCTCTTGTCCTTTGCCTCACATGTAAGCTGAGGAGCCTAAAGAAATTCAGTTTTTCAATAGTTAAGAATCAGCTAATGATTTGGCTGAAATCTGGAAATGACTTCCAGGTTTAGGAAAACTTCATGTCTCCCCAAACCTTCCCAGTCATGGCTGAACATAGAAAATTCATGGTTAGGTCCTCAGTCATGTTAAAAAGACAAAATCTTTTCCCAAGCCATTGACTCATCAAAGAAACTTAGTCAAAGGTGATTTTAGATGAGGAAGATAGATGAAGTCCCATCTTTACCCAAACCTGACTCCTTATGCCTACCTAAAACCATTCATGAGCAAACAAAGACCAACAGCACAAGTCAAACCTCAAAATACCCCCCTAGTGCTACAGAAACTTGAGGCTCTGCGAAATCAGTTCAAACACTTCCATTACTCCGCCTTCTTCCTTTTGGACTTCCAAGGTCTAAATAACTGTATAAAACAAATCAAGGGAAAATAAGGGCCCAGATGCCTGTAGCCTTTGTTGGTGAATAGGGCTCTAAGTCAGTCACTCAGCTGTTTTATTACTTGTCTTTAAGGCTGATGAGTCCAGAGCAGACCTGCATCACTGAATTCTCAATAAAGGGTTAGTGCTTGTCCTGCAGAATAATAAGAACTGCTAATGATACCAATTAAGAGCTGTAAATGTCATTTATACTTGTTTGTTATTTTTCAAATCAATAAGGCTGGAAAGACATAGCAGACTGAGATAATTTAGATTGGAACAGTTTGTGGGGACATTTTAATGGATACAGTACAACTGGGCTTTTTGTTTTTTCTCATTTTAGAGAAATCATGTACCTCATTGGGTCAGTTCTTATATTATTTAAAGTAGGACTTAAGCTCCAAATAATTAAGTATAAGGGAAAATATTTAGGACTATAAAAAGAGGGACAAATACATACATTTTAAAATTTGTTTAGTAAATACTTTGCTTGAAAGTATTTATCTGATAAAGTATCATTACATGGAATAAGAACAATTTCATAAAATAATTCATAAAAAAAGAAAAATACAGTAGTCCAGACCAGAGAAATATATTTTGATGCCATAATAGTTGCAGGAAAACATGCATTAATGAATTCTTACTCTTAATGTTAATATTTGAATAGTTATGGGTTCATTCATAAAATTTTACAACTATAAATTAGGTGTTGTTTTGATAGAACAGGAGACAACTGGTCAGAATTCTAGAGACATCTTTCATTTCTAAAAGTGGCACAGTTCTCACTAGGATCCTATTCTAGCATGAGGAAACTGTTAAACATTTCACTGACAGGTTTGCATGGAGGAGAGGACAATTCATTTCCCATGAAATCAGAAAGTTGTACCAGTTATAACAAAAAGAACACCTTTCCATAGGGTTTGAGAATAAACTACCATGCTAACTTCTGAGTATCTTATGAATGTATTCTTAAACTTTTTCTATTATAATTTGGAATATTAACAGAGATTACAAGTAGCATGGAAAATTTAAATATGACTCTCTTACTCACCAACTGTGTATACTTATTCCTACCTGAATAGATTTTTTACTTTGTTTGAAAACAAATAATTAAATGATTAAATTTTTTTAAAGATTCATTTTCAATTAATTTGAAGAGGAGAGTAAAATCTTCATGTAAGAAAAATATTCCTAAAATATAATCTTGGAATTGTCATTTAAATAAATAATCATTGATCATTTTGTATAAATGCCTGACATTGAAATAGCTTAAAATAGCATGTGACTTACTCAATTTATTGTGACTAGCTAGCAGTCATTGTTTTTTTACTTATATTAAACATAATTATGGAACTATGAGAAGGAGTAATATAAAAGGATTTAAACATTAACAAATTTTTAAATGCATGCATTAATGAAGTAGGAAAAGCTAAAGAGTATAGAAAATATATTGTACCCATGTAACATTTCTGGTTTATTTATTGATATATACTTTGTTGTTGTTTTTTTGAGTGTTAGAATTATGATGTCATATAAAAGAGAAATTTTTAAAACCAGAAAAAAAAAATTAAATGTACATGACCAAAATTGTTTAATACAAACTTTATGCAAGTCTTGATCTTTCCAGAATTCTTAAACTACTGACATATACAAATATATTCTCTCAAATTTACCTTCTACACATAGTCATAACATTCCATTGTTTTCTCAAACTTTCTTGTTTGGTCAAACTTAAGTACTCATTCTAATTAAAAATATTTCTCACACTCTCTTATTTATTATTGCTGCCAGAATGTCTGATATATCCTACTTTCACCTACCAAAATTCCACCCTCAGGGGACAGTACACAGTTCAACACCTCTGTTTGGTATTGTGTGATCAACCAACTTGGAAAAAGTCTTGTCTCATTCATTTACCCATTCATTCATTTATTCAAAACATATTTATTCAAATGATGCTGTATGTGAGGCGTTGTGGTATGCCCTGTCTTCTCATATTAAATATTACTCCAGTTTTTGAACCAATCATATGACACTCATTACACTGATGTTACTGCTATTAATATCTGGTTTTTCTCTCAAAACAATACAGTAAGTTCTGTTACAGTTGAGACCTTACTTCAGTGATCTCTGAATTTTCTACACTGCATATTAGGGCACATTTCACAGAATCAGTGAATGATAGAGAGTGATTCAGCGATTTAGATAAGACTCAGTTGATTTTCATGTTGCTTTTACCCACTATTTATCTACATATTGTGCAAAAACATTATCCAAGATGCTTTCTTCTTGAATTCAGTTTCATTTTGTCCAAGGTGAATTAGGATGTTTTAATCAAGTAACTGAATCCAGAAAATCTGGTATTGCATGTGATTTACGATTTTTTAAAAATACAGGTGCATACTCAATGAGCAATTTATTTCTGTTGCTGGCTATGACAGGGATCCATGCAAAGCTTGCTAAGTTGGTGAGTTCTATAGCATCGTAAATTCAATCCCCAGGGGCAGGGGTTAGGGTGGTGTATGACGGTAACCAAATGCTCTGGGCTGCTTGGATTTGGTAGACAAAGGGGCCAAGGTTGGCTGACTGTACTTCTTACCACATGGTTTCCTCTCAATGCCTCTTTTTCCTCCTCATTAATTCGCACTTTTTTCCTTGCCTGGGGCTCCCTGAACTTACTTTCTCTCCCTCCATATAATATCTACCAGAAAGCATCACAAAAATTCTCTTGTTACTAGAATGGACTTCATTTCAAGCATTACAGGAAATTTTCTCTAGAGATTCATCATATACATGGAACTTCAGATCCAGAATTGAAATTAAACTAATTAGGCAACTTCCCTTTAGTCACCTGTGAATAGGTCATTGTGGCAGAGAGAATTAGGATAAATAGATGTCTGTTTGATGATTGCATTTACTCCCTAGTTTTCTAAAGTTTAGGTGCTTTCTTCCGTTACTGACAAAAGATTCAATAAAGCGTGATGACCTCAATGGTAGAATGGACATCCACTGTTCATATTATTTTCCCTTTGGAAAGGAATTTTCAATTGTTTCCCCATATAAGGGAGTCAGAGGGTCACTAGTAAACAACATTCTCTGTTTGGAGCAGATTTATGGGAGAGATCCTTTTCTGTTATCTAATGTAGGTCAAAGAGTCTCACATTTCCTGAAGAAAAGGCCTCTTCAGGGTCAGGGAGCTAATTAAACTGTGCATCAGGCCACACTAGGGAGGACTAGAAGGGGCCAGAGAAGGCAGCTGGTTTGAGACCACACAGTGCATCTCTAAGGGATAGATGCTCATTGTCAAAAAGGAACTCAGGTTTGGGGTGGTCACATTTTCACAGAAGTCAGAAGACTGAATTTTTGTGTAAAATCTACTAACTTTCACCTGTTGGTTTAAGAAAATTATTATGCTAATGAATACAAAGAAGTCATGTCTGTGTGTCACTGCCAACTGTAGACCACCAATGTGCAACCCATGTTTACAAAGCAAAACTGTAATATGATATAGTCTGCTGTGAAGGCATTGGCCCTTACCTGACTTTATCCTGAGGTGGGTAATCCTCACCAAATCCACCCCACAGAGATCATTGGTCAACCCTCCACCATCAGGTCAGTTTCATTATGTGTGAATAAAGGAAAAGAACATTTTCATGATACAGGAAAAGAAAATCTTCAACTAATGCCTCTGAGCTTTTGATGTTAACATTTACTAGATAAAAATTCCATCATTTTAACAAAAATTAGTAACCTTTACCTGATGTCTAGTGTTTGTTTAATGGTAAACGTCACCTCGGTCAATTCTTTATTTAAGTGTTAAAAAATAATAAGAGGTTTTCAATTGCCATTTTTGACTGCAACTAGGAATTTGCTTCTGCTGAGGCTTGTCTATCTAGCTAACTACTCAGTAATTTTTTTCTTGTTCTAATGCCTTTAATTAGATTTATAGACTCTTTACAGTGTTTTATGTTGATGAGGGACTTAGAATACAGCACACACTAATAAAATATTCCCAATACCCAACTTGTGCTTTTGCATGGTTTATTTCAGTGAATAATGAGTCTTAAATAATGTTCTGAATATGTCGTCAAGGATGTTCTAAAGAAATATAGACTAAAGATCCATCAGGAAACAATAAACATATAACCACATGGAATTGGTGACCAAGAGAAAGTGATTCATTGAGCCATAAACCATTAAAGAATTTGGGTTGTGAATGCCTGCTACAAATAAAAATGTATTTAGAGAACAACAGTTCTACATTCTCATTTTTTAATTTCCTTTCTGTGACTTTTAGCTGTGTAGATGTTTTAAAATTGAAGGTAATCGGTGTGTAACACCCTCAATCCTAGGGTAGAGAAATTTACTCTGCATAGCTTCCTTTTCACACGACACAGCCGTTTTCACGGTTATAGCTAATTAGCTTCCTTTAGACATTAGATACGGAGGGTGTTTAAGCCACGTAAACTAGCTGTCATCCAGCGGCATCATAATCAAAATGGCATAAAATTTGCCATAAAACCTGCAGCTAATAACATTTATAAGGCACCTTATTACATAAGGATATTGGAGAAGCTCAGACACTGTATATCACAGTGCTTCCCCAGAGAGCCGCTTCATTTTCCTAATGACTGTGCATGGCTTTACTGTAGGAGCTTAAGCACCTGGCTGAGCACAGGGCCAGCCCAGTCATCCAGACAAGGACTGAGGGAGAGTGAGGCCACACTAGAGGTGCCTGAAAGTGATTCAGCAATCTGACCACCTTTCTCATTCATCGGCTTAGACTTCTACGCTTCCACAGCCATATTAAGCTCATTACTATCTGCTTATTTGAGACGCTTATACCTTCTTCTCCACCTGAGAGGCTTAAGGCCTTTCTTTCTTTGCCCAGTGTTTATATCTTTTTGCTTCTACTCATCTTACATGATAACATCAAGCCATGCATTTCCCTGTGGATTTTTCTGATATTTCTAATAGCATGCTGTTGTTGTTGTTTTCCTTTTAACTGTTAGTTGTTTTTATCTTCCTGTACAATTGATGTCTGTCTCTACCTATCTTTTCTTATTTAAAAAAATGACTATATATTAAAAACTCAGCTTTATGATGTCACCAAACCAGAGACTGTCACCCTTGAAAGCACTTTAGGGCCTCATATTGGAACACTATATGATATCCCAGCATCTTATTTAGCATTTTGTTTCTCCTCACAGTGTAAAAGGGTCTGTAGCCAAATGGTACCATTTTGGCCTGTGGTCCATTGTCCTGCGAAAACCTCAATTTGTTCGCGGGATTTCTGATGAGACAACCCACCTGCTGCCATTTCACAGTGCTAAGACATTTTTTATCTGATGTTTCCGTTGCCTTGAATAGATCTTCTGAATCATAACTCCAGTAGTCATTGGTTACTAGCCTTAAATGCCACCCAGTAGTCTATTATTAATCCCATACAGCTGTTTCTCATGCCACAACATGAAAATTAAATAGATTTTACATGGTGAAGGATTCTCTATTTTTCCTTTGCCTTGGGACTGCCCATCTGAAGAATAGAATCAACCTTACTCTATGAATTGTCTGCCCTAATCCGATTCAAGAGAATTTTGGAATAAATTATAACTAAGATCTTGTCAACTGTGATAATCAGTTTAGCTAAATAACTAACATGAAATTGAAGTTTTATGTGCTACTTTAACAGTTTTCTGATACACCATATACAAAGCTGGTCTTTTTTAACCATTCTTCTTATGCAGAATGACAGTATCATACTTCTATATCAAACTGTATTACTTCTTTACTCCTTAGCATGTGACAATTCTTATATATTTATTCATGATTATCTTTTCCACACATCTTGTATTCAGCATAATTCTAGTGCAGTAAAGACATTCTTCTTTCATTTCACCTGGTTATATACCCATGGAAAAAGTGTTTCAGTCACTCTCTGTGTGAAGTGCACTAAATTCATCCTATGCTTTTTCTTGATCTCTTTTTTTTCTCTAAATTTGATACTATTCATCATTTAATTCTGTTTTTAAAGCTGGCTTGCTTCCCCACTCTTCTCAGTCTTTCCTTCTTCTTGAACTTTGAAGTAAAGGAGTCTTCTACCAATGAGTTTTCCATTCTTGATTCGTAGAAAATTCTGATGGATTTCCAATTTTATAATCTGGCAAAGTATCATCATTCTTCTAGAAATCCTTCCCTTCTTTTTGTTCATGGCCCTGAAAAACTGCCTTCCAGTTCTTTGACTTTCAATTTTTAAAAAATTTTACTCACAGACAATAAAAAAATCCAAAACTGAGTAGAGCTAATCAGAACAGAACAATGCAAGTGTTACAGAACTTCAAGCAAGATAATAAAAAAGCAGTAATGGCTACCATAATGCCTCTTGTTTTCTTCAAAATAGCTGTCCATGCCATCAGACATAATAAAATCAAAGAAAACAAGGTAAAATAAAATCTATCAAAACAAAAGCTTGAAAGTGTATTTTAAAGAGACAAAAACTAAACAAAATAAAATGGAATAAACCAATCAAAACAAAATACTGACAGTGATACAGGACTTCAAAACAGGATAACAGGAAATCAACAATAGCTGCCATAATACTTCTTGTTATCTTCAAAATTGCTGCCCATACCATCAGATGTAATAAAATCAAACAAAACAGAACTGAATAAAACCAATCAAAACAGAACATTGACTAAAGCAAAACAATAAAATGAAACAAAACAAAACAAAAGTGTGAGGACAATATTGGATTTCAAAAACAAGACAGGAAGTCCTCCACATGTATTATGTTGCATACTGTTATCCTCTTAATAGTTACTCAGAATACTGGCCTTAAGCCTTAAAAGTCAATCAAACAATACAAACATAAAGTCTTTTGGTACCTCAGTTGCTATCAACTCAGCTTGTCCTCCAAATCAGTCAGTTGTTTACAAGGAGTGTGTGTGTGTGTGTGTGTGTTTGTTCTTGTCTCCCAGCCCACTCACTGATTGGCTCATGGAAAGGGAAAATTGGCTTTTTTTTTTTACTACTCCCAGGCACAGCATCACTTCTGCTGACTCACAGGAGGGGTAAATTGGCTTGTCTCTCTTCCCAGGCTCCATATGGCTTGTGCTAGCTCACAGGAAGGATGAAATGGCTTCTTATTAGCCCCTCACTTTTTAGTCTTTGATATGGCTCACAATGTTACACTCATCCATTCCATACCTTTTTATGCTTTAGGCTATACTATTTTACCAATGATAACAATAATAATAATAATAATAATATTTATTGTTATATATAATATAAATATATCTGACTTTAAAAATGCTTTAACATTTTACACTGAAATGGTACTGCAAAATGCTATGATTGTAAGACTGGAAAATTGTAGTGTGTAAAAATTAATTGGTGATGGTTCAGCTTACTGTATGCCAAAAATATACTTTCAGCATTCATCAAGATGTCTACCACATGTAGTAGGTGACTTTGTGTGCTGTCTGTTTTAGATTATTACAGTAAAATAAACTGACAAAGTTGAGATGAGGTCGCATTGCAATATAGGTAACCAACATCTATAACATCATCATAAAAGGCTTAAATCTTCTCATGGTATCATCAGGCATGAACTGTAGGGTGTATTGTGTGTGTGTGTGTGTGTGTGTGTGTGTGTGTTTGATACAAGGTTTCACTCTACAGTTCAGACTGGCCTTGAAATCATTTTGTAGCCCAGACTGGCCTTGAATTCACAGCAATCCTTTTTCTTTGGCCTCCCAAGTACTGGAATTATGGGCATGCACCACTGCCGTGCCTTGCCTAAAAGACAAAATTTTTCTCTCTTTTTCTTTTAATTTTCTTTCTTTTCTTTTCTTTTTTTTTTCTTTTTCTTTTTTTTTTTTTGTACCAAGAATTGAATTCATGTTGCCAGGCAGGTGCTGTGCCACCTAGCTGTTATCTCCAGCTTCACTGTAGTTTTGAGAGCTAGGGAACCTCAGAATAATTAAGATGACTTGAAATAAGGAATTGATCTCTTTAGTTTAAAGCTAGTACTGTACTTAAATCTGGAAAACATAAACAAATTGTAGCTACTAAAGACATTTGGGAAAAAAATTTGCCTAACTCAAACTAAATTTAAAAGTGGTTGATAAAATCACACAAGTGGAACCCAAAGGATAATAGATGGCACAATGGGAATAAGTTAGGACAAATTCAGAACAGGATTAGAAGGTGCCTTCCAAGGTAGGGTGCACTAGTTTAAGCATTAAAATCAATATAGATTTACCTGATAGTGTGTCATTTAGGAGAGAAAGTGATGAGGAAATCACCCATGCAGATCTTCAGAGAAAGCATGCTTTTTGGGCAGAAAACAGATGGGTAAAGAGAAATATTTTACTCTTGCCACTTAACCTTATGGATCTTGATGGTGTTAAAAGTTGCATCAGTCAGTATAGTTATTTGTATTTTGTTTTCTTTTTTCTGTAGGGATCAGAGTGAGTGAGATCTGAATTTCACTAACTGTGGCCTCTTGCCAAGTGTATGTAAATAAAGAGAAAATTAAAAAATTTGAAATGAAAAGGAAATGATAGATGATGAATGTAAACAAAGTAGAGAAAAAGATGCAGAAGAAATTCTGGAAAGGTGATATGATCAACTAATTATACATCATTGTGAGGTTGAGGAATCATAAAGTCTGAAATTTAAAATGTAATCTAGAAAGCTGGATGATGGTCATCATAAAAATGGAATGGGACTTTAAAGAAAAGCTGTAAAAGGCAGGTTTGTGTTGACAATACTATTGGTGGAACTGTGTCTGCAGTAGCAGAGGTAAGTGACATTCAAGATTATGGAAGAAGGACTATAAATACCAGTAGACGGGTTTTCAGAGACACTGCACACATGAATATGGAAGTTACAACACAAGGTGAAATGGGACAATTGGATAGAATGAAACTGAACCAGGAGATAAACTATTCAAAAATTAAAAGCAGAATTCTTCAAGATGGCAACAGTAAAACAGAGGAAAGGCTTCTTTAGTTTCAGATCAGGAGACTAGTAAGAAGAAAAAGTCAATCATAGAAGAGATAAAGAGGAGGCTATCCAGCCATACCTTCAGGCTCAGGGATACTTGTGTGAAAGAGAAGCTAGTCATGCTTTGGGAGAACTATTGGAGAATCAGAATCCTTGGGAAAAGTCAGATTCATTTTGAACAATGAATCTCTCTTAAGAGACCCAGGGGCAAAAAAAAACCAAACAAAAAAAGAGAGACCCAGGGGTTTATTTTATATACTTAATATTTTATACAGCCCCGTTAAATAAAAGTAAAAACCATATATTATTTAGTGTATATATGTAATAAAGTAGGAAATTAAAATAACCATTAGGGACCAGCTCAACACAGCACAAGCTCTTGACTGGCAAGCACAAGTTCCTGAGTATGATTCTTGATACTAAAAATAAATACATAAATAAATAAACAAACAATAAAAGTAACTATTAAAGAAGCAAAACCCTTTACATGTTGAAGCAAAACCCTTTACATGTTGAATTATTTCAATACATAATTGTTCATTTGTGGTGACCCTGCAAGGCACAATGTTATTTTGTTAGAGTTGCAAGTGAAGGATAAGAGAATACTTTCTGGAAGTTTCAAATACCACTTGCAATATATCTATCAGTAAATTAATTATCAAGATAATGGCCACTATGGTAAATTTATAATTAAAACAAAGCATTATATATTCTTGATTTTCACAATAGCTACAGTTTGGAATAATTTTAAACATTTGATTACTAGGAAAAATGTTTTGAATTTACAGTGTAGACTAAACTTATTTTTATCTTCAAATAAGAATAAACTAGCTGTCACTTACATGAATAACCAGGGAAACATATGAAAATAAAATGGAATGCAAATGAATCCTTCCAATCCTTCCTCGTTTGATACATGCCCCAATCCTATTCGTTATATTTATTGAAAGCATGTACTTCCATTTTTGAAATGCACTCATACAGCCTTTGACGAGGATGAGAATATTGTTGTTCACTTCAATTTGTCGTGAAAAAGAGACACTTAAAGAAAATCTGAGATATAAATTAAAATTTGAAATTATGATCAGGAGAATTCTGAAAGTGATTAAAACTGGAACATACTGGACAAAACTCAAATTTGAATATACCTAAGATTTTATGAGTTAGGGTTACCCAGCATTTCTCATGATTCAAAAATAGATGTGTCTGTCTTCTATCCACTGCCATGCTCTACAATGCTCAAATTTAAGAAAGAAAAGTGTTAAAAGAATACACCTTCATAGTTTTGTATAATATCAAAAATTCAGAAATTCATTGAAGTAATATGTTTATGTGAATTCCAGGTGAGTTTATTGTCTACTTAATGTATTACCTCTGTGTAACCTTCATGTATAAGAACTTGTGAGGATATACATTTGCTCACCAGCATGTTCGCCAGAGGCTTCATATGGAGAAAACTGCATATTTGTGATGAGATATCTATGTTTGTGATAGAAAAGGCTGAAGTTAGTGTTTGTGTTTATATGTGCAACATGCTAATGAGAAAGATAGAAATTCTTGCTGGCCAAAGGAGTGGTGATGGTTGTAGTTTATAGTAATGAGGAAAATGAAACCTGAGAGATGGAATTATTGTACTTTTAAGTACTATTTTGAACAAAAAAGTTGAAATACTACATTGTTATTTAAAACTAGAACAGAACAAGCCACCCCCCATTCTATCAACATTGAACACATTTTATCATCAAAGACTTTTCACTCCATAAAATAAATGCAGCCTAGTTCTGTCTATATACATATATCTACACACATATATATCCACATGTTTCAATATATGCACATACATTTTGTGAGCATTGATAAGAATAGTTTGGATTTTGATCATCAAACATTTCTGAATATTTTCAGATATTCAGACTGCTTGTTTCTTTGCTCTTTGTAGAAATTTAATGTAAAGAAAAAATAATCTGTATTTTTTAAGTTCATTTACACTTCAATCATCTATGTTGTTGAATATGGGCTATTTGATATTCAAGAGCCCTTGGGCCTTTTCAAACATGCGTTGGAATATCTTTTCCTTTCTACCCTAATATAAGAAGAAGCATTTTGCCAAAGGCAAGCCATAGCAAACACCAAGGGAACACATTGCTACTTTACTCTAAACCTGTGAATTTTGACTAATGTTTAAATTGTGAGACAGAGAGCACTTAGGAACTTGGGGAATTCTGTCTTCTACAATCATTTACCAATTTTTACATCCTGCTAGGATGATGGCAAAGCAAATGCAGTATTAGTATGTTTCCATATTGCTCCTCCCTTTGTACTTTGTTCTTTTCAATATTCTCCTTTTCATGTTCCTTTCCTATTCTTTCTTCCTTTTGCTGATGAGAAAGGAGCATGTGGCTTTAATTGGTATCTTCTTTGGGGATAATTTTTATATGCTGAAAAACAAAAAGACAGTCTTACAATTATGGAACCTTGATGTTTCTAGGTTATATAAAATTAAGTGCAAAAGTTAATCTTTATTTAAAATGTGAAGGGAAAGCGCATTATACATTTAAAAACACTGTGCTTCTACCATTATGGTAGATTTATTTATCGACTGCCTGACACTATCAACCCATTTTCCAAACTCTTTTGAGTTCTGGCCCTTTGATCACCTATCAGTGTGACAATGAATTTGTAACATCACTGTTTTGTAGAGTGAGTAAGAAGATAATTTAATGTCTCCTATACAAAATTTGACAGAAATATGTATTTAATCATTCATTGTTCATTAAATTTTCTTTCAGAAACTTGTCATTAACGTCATGTAAATTGTTAAGATTATCATCAAATTTGGGGAAAAAGACCTCTGAAGGAGTTTCAGAATATATGCAAGCCTTAATCAATTTTCAAATGTGTGTGTGCAGTGAAAATCATAAAACTTCTTTTAGTTGATTGATACATATTGACCAGTTTGTCTTAAATGTCCTTTTGGTAAAAGCCTCTTAAGTTTTATATTATCTTTACCCATGTTTGTACTTTGTGTTATTAATAACGAGACAAATATTATGTGAAAGAAATATCCAGGTTACATAGAGCAGACCATGGAAAAAAGTTACGGCCTAACAAGGATATGAATAATTTGAGCCAAGTGAAATGCAGATCACCAAAGGTTGAAGAGACGAAAAATCAGTTCAAGTAGGAGGGCTGAAGGAAAAGCAAATGCTGAAAGGTGCTGTGTGACCATCAGGTTTTCAAGTAAATAGTGACAACATTTAAATAAGTTATTATGCATGTAGCGTAGAGCTTTATGATCATTGTCATTTGCTTTCCACAAATCTAACTCTTAAACTATTCTAGGAAACTTAGGAGTAATTTTACAATTCAGAACTCTTACTGTGCATCACAAAATTAAACTTACTGAGTATTTACTAAATATGTATATAAACTAATGTCCCCTTAACCAAATTTCAGAAATGCTTGCTGTCACTCTAAGGCCATCTCACACAAGCACTAATTTAACATAAAAAGTTAGAGCAGGAGAAATATTTAAAGCTCTTAGGTAAAAAGATCTTCCAGTGTTCACATTACCAATGATTGTGACCATGTGAAGATTCTGTAATGATTCCCACACCTTGAATCATGAAAATAAAGGGTCCTGAGATGTGAAGTTTCATTGACTTGATGTTAATATGTTTCTGTCCTTCCCTCTTTGCATCTTTGGCTCTGATTTGACAGACTGAGAACCTGCCACATTAGTATGTCAAACATCTCAGGACAGTTACAAACTTTTGTTCATATGTCTCCACTCCCAGGGAAACATCCTCAATTTAGGTTCATGTACAAGGTACTTAATATGTCGCTTCTTCTCTAGGTCTCCAGATTGCTGTTAAAATATGTGTTAAAAATCACTTGTTGGCAATTATAGAGGGTGCAGTGCACTCTCCTATAGAACACATGGAAGTGTAAATTGGTACAGTTACTGAAAGGAAACCAATTGAATAATAACAATTTAAATGTCAGAATATTTTATAATATAGTAACAGTACTTGGTTTCTGCCCTTCCCAATACACAGAGGTACAAAGCAAGTCATATATAATATCCACTTTGGCTTTATTTATAGCATTTTTACTACAAATAATACAAACATTACATGTACATGACTTAAAAATGTGACACATTCATATTCTATAGCACACTACAGAGAAAATCAATGGAAGGACTGATGTAAAAATGTACAGATTGTCAATGCATATCCTGAATGAAAAATTAATGAAACTATCAGAATAATACACACAATAAATATCTTTATTGCAAACAAACAGGTGAAGAATATACACAATCATATATGCAAAAAAGCATTAATTGATAACACTGGTGGCCCAGAATAGGGTCTATTATTTAAAGAAAACATTTGTGTTTAGTGTAAATTTAAAATTTATTGGTTTAAACAAAGACACATATTACTATCATATTATGTATTAGAAACTAATAGTTCCTAAACCAAAATTCAATAAATTACAGAAATGGAGATTTTGCAAGGCCATTCTGTTTTTAAACACGCACACACACACACACACACAGAGAAACAAATCCAGAGGAAAGTCTCTATGATTGATTTAGTGAATATGAATACAAAAAGAAGTTTGAATTTAAAGTACATATACACAGAGTACACACAAACTCTTACTGAAGGATTTAGAGTCATGTGGTCTTATCCCAGTTATAATCAACTGTAAATGTGATAATATTGATTTGATAAATCAAAAAGCTCCCTGCTGAAGCTTTAGATAGTAAGAAAAACGCTTTACTTAGGTCTTTGAGAAAGAATAAACTTCAAATGGTTATTTCCAATTGATAGGGAGTGGGGTGACCAGAGGAGTGAAAACATTAGATACAAGCAATCTTGGGGTGACATCAGCAGCTTCCTGTTTGTGTTTTGTGTCTTCTTCTATATCACGGTCTAAAATCAGCCATAGCCACTTCATAAAAATGCCTTAAGTCTTCTAAACAGCATTACATACACGCTCTCCTAGAAGTATACGATGTTTTACAAACGCCTGGCTCTCATGCCCACAAGGTGGTGTTTATCCAACAAAAACAAGACTGTTACCTTTGCTTTACCATTAAAAGTGAGAATTTAACTGGAAAAGACTGAAATGAAAACTTCATAAATGGTCCCTGAACTCCAAGTTACAAAGGTTGGTGCCCATATACAGAACATGGAACAGCATAGTGTGTTCCAAACACAAGGTCTACTAAATGCCAGTGCTAAGTAGCATGACTCTAAAAATATATGACAATACCTTTGATTATTATGTAATATCATAATTGGAATACCCTAGCCAGTGATACTTGTTCCTCTTCAAAAGCAAAAGTTTAGCAGCTCAAACAGGAAAAAAATACACATCACAGAACACTTTAACCAAATGGATAATGGACCAGGATGTTAAGAAGATTTACTTTTTTTTCTCTTTCTAACAAAATAATAGCTATTCTATTCTTTCCATTCGCATTTAAACTTGAAGATGATTTGTGCCTGGCAGAGATGTGAATCTAATACTTTAATGTTGTTTTAACATAGTTTTCATTTTTAATCTGTAGATAATCCTAACATAATAGACTGTGAATCAATATTTATAAATGAATTTTAATCTTTTATAGCAGATCCATTAACAAACCCCAAATTTATTGAGCTATAAAAGTTAGGCCAATGCTTTGTCATGTGATACGGTCTTATAGTTCCCAGTTGAATCACCAGCCACTGTAGATATGTTGCTTCACACTGCTTAAGTGCCCTCAAAAAGAAAAAAAAGGAGTATATTTGTCTCCTCTTTGACTTTTCCTGGGGATAAACAGTGAAACAGTAAAAAGGGGCCAAGGCACCACCTTGGGATGCAAAGCAAGTTACAGTGGCGGTTACAGGACAACCAGCTGTGCATCTGGAATGAGCTCGCATAAACGAGACACTTTTAATACACAACAAACATTTTTCCTTGGATATTACTTCATTTCCCTTTAGTTTTTATTAGGATATTTTTGAAACATATCTACCTACCGCCAGATATACAAACAATGAATAGAATAGCAGTTTCGCCCCCATCATGGCTTTTTTCAGTAATTGAATTGAATAAAGGCAAATAGAGTCAAAGCTTTCAAGCTAAGTGTTTCTGGGTCCCTAATCTAACCACAGAGGGTCTTGAGCCTGTGTAGAGTCCTCCCTCCTCCTCCTTTTGTGGAGTGGATTGTTTAGCACTGTGTATCGCTGGATGATTCCCAGCTCTCACATCAGCAGGGTACAGACACAATGGACATCTGTACACATAGACACAGGGATACACAAAAGGGCAGGAACATCATTTCAGAAAAAGGCCTTGGGAGGTTGTTGACTCTCACATGAGCCTAGAATTTTGTGTAGAAAAAAATACTGAAATTTAAAATGTAGCCCTTGAAATCATTGTCGCCTTTTGTAAAACAGACCAAACTACTAGAGCACAAGGAAAAATTCTGCAGACCTTGACTTCTTCTATACAGTACCCTTTAAATTTATTTTCTGGCTTAAGAATGTTGAGAATTGTCCTAATTCCATTTATGTGTTTGGAGACTGATAGAATTACTACCTTGTAGAGTGTGCAAGAATTGAAAGGTGATATAAAAATGTAGGATTTCTGCTGGCTCTCCTGATGACCTGAATTGGAGACCATTCTTCAAAGGTTGTCGTATTGGCTGTGTGAGGTAAAGCCTGGACCAACATTTACATCTCTGTGTATTAGCAGCCAGATAGATATTTTGAAGGATGAAATGATGTGCATCTTATACTTATTTCTCCATGGAGATGGATAAACTTAAATTCAAAGCCACAGAGCAATTTTACAAAGTTGCAGTTAGTCAGAACACTCCAGCTTGAATGTCACTGATATCCGTGGTTTGTAAAACTATTTTCATAAACTGATCAACTCCCCAAGAATCTAGTTCTCCTCCTTCCGGTTTCTTCTCAGTACTCACTGCCGAGCAGAAAATGCTGCTTATACACTAGTCTTCAAAATTCAGAGGCTATACCCACTAACTCAGTGTTCCCGCAGATTAGTACATATTCTGATGTGCAAATGCTTTCCCACAAACTGTCATACTACTTATTTTGATGTAATGCTCCTTCTCAGAATGACACTTTATAATCCATTGACCAATAAATAAGCCAACAAATTTTTAATGTCTAAATAAGTTTTTGAATATCTTGTATCTTTTTATGAAAATCAAGTTTACATTATCAAAATAAGAACTGAACATTAGATCATTAAAAAAAACCCAGAAAAATATTGCCCCGAAAAAAAGAATATAGAGACAGAAACTCCGGGGTAGAAAAGGCTTTTGTGACTAATTTTCTGTTCTTCTTGTAACCCTCTCATTCACGCTTCACATCATTTGCTAGAGCTAAGGGCATAACTCTCCACTATGTTTTCCTAACATCAAATGCTTTCTTCTGCAAGGGCACAGTTCAAAAAGGGAATAAACTTGTGTAGAGTCGAGGCCAACTTTGCCTAGAATATTCAGGAATTCCCTGTGTCTCCAAAGATCAGAGCTGACTCTCCTAAACATCGCAGTCTTTCACTCTCACTTAGACTCACAAGAAGCACTAGAGGAAAATTTATGGCATTCCAAGTGCTAGAGAAGCCCGCAGGCACTTTCTGAAAGGCCATTTAGTCATTGTTTCAATAGGTTGTAATCTGGGGCCCAGTCACTCTGGACACAGTTGATGGGTATGGAGGTGAAACATCAGTGAGCAATAGGAAAGTGCTATGGCTTACCAACTAGCCCGTGAGACAACCAGATCTAATAGCAGTGCCCATAGCAGCACTGTGTGGTGATTGCATTGCATTCTTCAGTCAATTCAATTTCAGGGTGTGGATATAGGACACAGAGAGAGGGATCAGCACAGGAGGATGACACAGAGTCAGAAGAAGTAATAAGCAGAACTCTAAGGAAGAAATCACTGGATGGAGTGAGGAAAAAAAGTGAGTATTACAAGTGGCCAGGGTAGTGATGAAAGAGAGAAAAAAAAAAAAAAAGAAAATCTAAGGACTATAATGTACAACTTCTGTCTTGTTTACTTTTTTCTCCTTGCTAAGACAAAACACCTGACACCCAAACTTAGGGAAGGAAAAGTTTATTTAGTTTATGGTTTTTATGGAAGTTTCAGTCCATAATCAGCTGGCTCCAAAGCAGTGTGGCCTGATTCTGGGAAACACTTCAAGGCAGCAGCCAGAGCAAAAAGGAGCAAAACAAGCCTCTACCTCTGTCTTATACTGTACACAGGCCAACTCCCCCACTTTAGGATGGGTGTAGCACCCACAAAATCTCCTTGCCCTCCTTTGCATGGGATGAGGATATTTACCAAGTAAGAACCCTGCTCCCTGCTGAGTCTCTCAGTGAAACTTCAAAACTTCTCAAGTTGACACAGTGTATCAGCCATAACAACATCATTAAGAGGAAAACTGGCAACTGAGCGCTTCCAGAAGATTCCAATCTGAGTCCCATGGGATTCTTTCTACTCTATAGAGTTAGGAAAAAGAAAGTGCTAACAAGTGCTTCCATCTGGAGGAGTGATCAGTGATATTCTTGCTCTTATACCTGTTAGGGTGCTTTATTCTTCTTGCTTCTCAAATTTTCTGCAGAAAATTCTAATTATTTGAGAAAAATTTGCATACTAGTGAGGGTCACTGTATTCTGCAATATACTTGCCATGTATTGGTTTTAAAAACATGTCCATTAAAGAATCCCAAAATTTTCATGTTTCCAAGCCAATTTTAACTATATCATTTATCATTGCAGTATATTGATTTACTAGAAAGTTTATAAAAATTCAAATGTAAAGCAAAGCATAATTCTATTTTGAGGGTGGAGGGAAAGAGTTTGAAGAGATACAGGCAATCAAATATCAGTCAAACAACATAGTGTACATTTAGAATTTTGATTTAATGAATGTCGATATAATTCATGCAAATTTCTAATCACAATTTTAAGCACAAATTCACTGTATGAAAAATATTAACCCTATAATTTATAATTCACATAATCATCAAAAGATTCTTGTAAGATAGTTACAATTCTCCTGATTTCAAAGATGAAAGAAGTGAGATACAGAGAATTAAGGAGATCTGCCATAGGCCTCAAACAGCAGGTAAAAAGAAAGGCGAGGGGTTGACCTCATGAATCTTACTTCAGGAGAGCCTCTTGTCCACCACATAATGCTTCCATTCAAACTTAAACTTGGAAACTTGAATCTGAACACATCACCAAATCTTTAGTAAGCATTTTTGGTAGGCTACATGAATTATACGCATGTTTATGTGTGTGCATATATGTATGAATATGAATATTATGTATCTATGTATATTTATATACATATGCATAGTCCTTAAATCTAAGACATTAACAACCTTATTTTTATGGCAAAATTGGGTAATAGTAGGTGAGACTACTACTGCCACTCTATACTTCTCTGTGTTCAAAGCTATTTAATATTAATTAGCTTAATGCAATTTTCATATCTCCAGATATAACAGCTACACTACTATCCCTCTCTATCTAAATTTCTATACAACCAGGATTAGGGAGATTAGAGTCTTGAAATCCACAGTCACATGTATAGTGAGAAAAGCTTAGAATTTAAAAATAAATATTTTAAGACTATAGACAGTATCTTGTTATTGAGATAAAAGGAAGATCATTTCAACCTGACCCATCAAAAAGTAGCTTCCAGGAAAAAAGTCAGATTTGACATTTTAAAAAAATTTCCACAGTGCTTTATGGTTAATATTCCAAATCACTGAAAGGTGAGTTTGGGTTGGGGCTATATTTCCTATAAATGAGGTGGGGAAAGCATCACAACCAAAAAGTTCAAAGACATTCTCACGTGGCAGAAAACAGTGGGACATAAATTTGGATAAATCAGGTGAAGCCCTATTAAAGAAATCTTGAAAAACAGCATAGGAATTTGAACCTAATGTGATAAGAAATAAGACTGTGAAGGTTGTTGAGAGGCAGAGGATATGATAAAAGCAGTGCTTGGGGAAGATTAATCTGTCAACAGCTTGCAGGATGGATGCTATTTTAAAGATTGTATATTGTTATAGTACTTTATGCTTCCTTGGGGGTGTTTTGTATATATTTTTCTCTCCTCTGTTATATTATAAAGTCCTATAAGGTATAGCCCAAGCTTAAAGGTTACTCTTGAAGATTCCCACAGCATTTATTCCAGTGCTGGTCTGTTACTCTTGATGGTTATAAGTGTAGAAAAAATAACAAATTATGGTGCATATTCAAATATTTCAGGCTATTTAGAACAAATCAATGATCTTTTCCCCAAGATAAATTAAAAAGTTTTATTTTTGTTATGCTCTTGCTGTTTGTCATCAGTCAGAAATTTTGGAACCTTGTGTCCAATGATGTAATTATTTAAAAGGAGGGAAAATTTATCTGAGAAAAGTTGAAGAGCAAGAGAGGACATTGTCTACATGATATGCCTTGCTAGGCACAGAGACTGATAATTAATAAATGCCCTCTAGTTCCCCATGAGTAGTAGATAAAACACTAATAAATAAAAACTGTGAACTTAAAGATCTCTAGAGTCAGATCATAAATTCTTATAATATTATAGCCAAAAGAGTTTCTTCCCATAACCCAAATCTTCTCACATGGTGGGTGGAAGCTTCAGACAGTGGTTCCATGTCTTATCTCAAATTTATCATAAACAATTTAACTTACAGTATCTTCCCTGATAGAGTGTAAGGCAATTATATCAGGTACATTCTGTCTTTGTCAACCCCAGCTTGTCTGATATCTTTCCTCAAGTAGGAGAGAAATGGAGACCCCAAAGGAAAGTGACTAATGTGCTCCCAAACAACTAATGAGTAGGAGAAGCAAAACATTGGGACTGCAGGTCACATTCTGGAGTTTGTTCCCTATGCCATTATCTCAACTGTCATTCTTTTTAAGGAATTAGTGTTCTTTAACTGTATCCCCTCTCAAAAGCATAAAATCAATTGAAAATTTGTAACTAGGTCTGAGGTTTTCTGGGTGTATTTACAGACAAAAACATAAGCCTGCTTCACTTTCGGAGTTTAATTTTCAGTCCTCTCTGGTAGTAGATTTGCCAAAGAGAAAATAACTGAACACTCTCTGGATCAAAGCAGCCTTGGTAGAAGCTGCCGTGTTCTATTACTGCTTAAGGCCTAGAGTATGAAGCACTAATTCCTCTAATTTCACAATACAATGGATCAAGTCTTTCCTTCATATCAGCTTTGCAGGCTTGATGCCCTATGCATACGCATATCCACTGGGTATAGGTAACATATTTGTTTCTGTGGTTTCTTTATGATCATGACTAGTTCCTACTTAGATAATCTCCTCCACCTCCTCAGCGGTACGCTTAGTAATGGGAAGTTCAGCTCACACTATAGTTTACATCACCATATACTGTCAGTTAATGGCCGTTTTATTAGGTATCTCCAGTGAGATGATGGGCCATCTGAGAGCATTAACACCTGGATTTACAGTGATCATGATGGAATACATTGAAGATCTTTACTAAGCTGAATTACTCAATAACATCGTAGAAACATAAATAATCAAGAAACCTCATTTTCAAGCCTAAAAGCCGGGAGTCTGTCTTACTAATTGACCATGATGGAGTTGTAATAGTGAAATACAACATAGGAAAACTCTCTGGAAGGCTGCCTTGGGCATATAGCATCAATAAAGCAATGGTGATCCCATTTCCAGCCCCAAGTTCTTAGGAAGGGTCCCTTCAAGGCAGGCCTATGTTTTGAGATGCAGATCTATAGGGAACAGTTTTAAATGTCTAGTTATTTCACAGAATAAATTGAGAAGAGCTATCTCCATGTAATTAAATGTGAGCTCAAAGGTATTTCCAAAAGCTTCTAGGCTTCTCAGAATTAATTTATGGGCTTCATGTACCCATTGAGATTAGTTAATTCATCAAAGAGCTATCACAAGGCAAAATAGAATAAAATAGAAGAGAGTAGAATAGCATAGAGTCAAACTAAATTCATTTGCCTATATTTTCAAATAAATAAGAAAAAGGTGGGGAATTATTAGGTAAGTACTTTTATTAATGCTAATACTAATAATAATTACTTATTTCTCAAGTGTTAAAACTTTATGATCACGAAATAATCTATTCTTAAAATATAATTAAAGTATTGTTTTCATCTTACAGGTTTAAAACTGAAATTTAAAAGGACTGAGTTAAATCAGTGATAGTAACCTTAGATTTTTTACTCTGAACTAGTGTCTAAGCTTACTTGAGATGATCCAATAGTTTTTATACTTCTCTGCTGATTCTTGTCATGTTCAACAATGGGCTATGATAATTTTACATGGTCTGAATAGAGCAAAATTAAAATTATGGTTATTCCTCTACAAGCTTTAATAGATTACTTTCTGCACTATTGGTCACATGCTAACCAACCAGTGTTGCTCTCAAAAATAATATTTATAATTTAACCTGCATTACTAGGAAATACAATTTTTAGAGAAATGATCTTCCAAATATTACAGGGTTTGCTAATGACAGAACCCATGGAACAGCTTTAAACTACAGAGACAACTGACAAAATTCAGATTTGCCTCTTGTTTTTCCAAAATTACTGATGTAAAATCAAGATGTTATGAATTATATCTAGATGCCTCCCAAAAGCCTCATGCACTCATAGGTGGGGATTTCAATAGGTGGCTGGATCTAGGCTGTGCGAATGCAAATTCAAGGTCTATGAATATGAGATAAAGATGTGTAGTAACTTAATTATTCCAGTGATCTGTTTAGCAGAGTTCAGGATGTGGATAATGTGAAGGCCCATGCTGAGTGTGTGGCACCACCCCAAAGGCTTATAGCCTGCAAGGGATAAAAGGGAAATGGAGACTTGTTGCTGCTGGTTCACTGCTTTGCTGCTGCTTTTAGTCTGCCCAGCAATGGACTGTTCCTTTTTCCATGACCCTCTGCCATGCCATCCTGCCTTGGAAGCAACCAACTGTGACTAAAACCTCTACAAACTGTGTGGAAAAAACAAACCAACCAACCAACCTTTCCTCCATTAACTTTGAATGCTAAGTATTTTGACTCATCAAAGAAAAAAGTATCTGAGATTCAAGATAACTACTTTTAAGAGTATTTGGTTGCTTTCTTTACTATTTTGTTGCTGCTGGGAGAAAAAACCCAATAACCACAAGTTAAAGATGAAATGCTTTATTTTATCTCACAGTTAATAGAGATTTCAGCCCATGGTCAGCTGACTCCAAAACAGGATGGCATAGCAGAGGGACAGCTCCTTTAATGGAAGGCAGGAAGTATCAGTCTTCCCTCTGCTTTGGCTTTTTATTCCATCCAGACTACAAGCCTATTTGTTGCTGCCACTTACAGCCAGCATGAATCTTCCCTCTTCAGTAATTCCAGCATTCACATCCAGAACCATGCTAAATAAATCAGTGGATTAATCCAGTGTTATGCACCCACCCAAGGATCACGTACCTATCATCTAGTTACTGCCAAAACTCCACCTATCAATGCATGAGGTGTGAGAGGACATCTCAATATAAGCCATAACAGTTATCCTCATATTTTTTTAACCTGAGTTAAATACCATTTATTTCCTTTATAATGAAATGAAATAGGTCATTTGATGCTCTACTAGGTCTGGTTCTTTTCCATTTTGTGTGTGATAATGTGCATTATTAACATCAACAGATTATATGTGATCCACTATGATCATTGCAAGAGGTTTTTGTGCTTTTTGCCTTATAAAAGTAAAATATAAATCAGTACTTAGTTCTCCCTTTCTGTCTTTCTATTGTCTTTATGTCCCTTTCTTCATTTCCGATGTTGGCCTTCCATTCTCTCATTAATACTGAAAATAGCAGTTGTATTATATTGAATTAAGATTCTGAACACAGCCATTCATGTCCCCAACATTTTAAAGAGATGAAAAGATAGTAGCCTATCAAAATATGTCTAACAGATGTTAGGGTTCACTGAAACAGATTATGTATAGGGATGTAGACTCACTTTTGGTATTACTTTGCTAAACATTTCTGCTACCATTGTGACTGGTGTTAAGAAGGTAAAACAGGAATAAAAGCAAGTAGAATAAGTTATCACCAAGGAAAGAAAATGAAGGGATACAATTTTAAGAAGCAATAAGGGACAGACGCCAAAGGAATTTATGTTAGAGTCTTTGCAGAGAGAGTAATTAATACATTGCATATGGAATCAACCCATCGAGGGACGCAATGGAAGTAATTAGTATGAAGTTTTAATAAAGGAGTTAGACATGTATTTAGAGGAAAGAGAATGCTATGATGTACAATTAATAACTCTGAGACTAAGACAAAGCATACAAGACATGGGCTTTCTGGCTGCTGTTCCCTATTCACACATCAGCCAGTCAGCTAAGAATGTGACTTTGTGAATATTTTCCACAGCAGCCTCCTAGGAGCAACTTGTCTGTAGAAATCAGGGGAATCTAAAAACAGCTCTGTTCTGTTTCAGAAAGGTAAATGAACCTTCTATGGAAAGCAGAGGTGTGAAAGGTTTTAGACAAACTCATTACAAGCTCCAGCACACACTTAGTGAATGGAATTGTGACTTAGAACCTCATATTGCCCAGTATCCCTGGGGTATGGGAATAACAGATAAAGTACAAAGACAGGGCATTCAATTAAATACTATTAAAGAGTGGCACCATGGCTTATCCTGCACTGTCACTGTTATTCTATTCCCACTCAGAGGAATACTAAAGGAAACTGACTATAAACTAGGTCTATAATTTATAAGTATTTGTATATATACTTTCCTGCTTTTGAGCAAATGATCTCTACTATCCTAGTAAGAATTTTTAAACTGGCAGGTAAAATCTGTGCTTGGCAGTCAACTTTGGTGTACCCATGTGGCCAAGGATGTGAATTCTTAAGTAAGACTTTGACCAACTCTATTAACTACTTTTTACCTATGAATGACCCACTAGGTAAAACAAATTCTGCTCTGAGCTTAATTGCTTACATGCATTTGGGCTGATGTAGTGCACAGAGAATTGAGAAATAGCTAAGGTCTTGAAAAGAATACAGATGAAATGACCTTCAATACATCCACCTGAAAAGCATTCTATGGTGGTGCCTGATATCTGTGGTGTCTGATATTCTATGCTGGTGTCTGATATCCAAAATTTGACATCAGTTATATCCGAAACAATCTTTACAGACAGTTCAATCCCACATTGATGTGCATTTATCAAAAAAAAGATGAATATTTTTGAGGTATATCACATTCACTGCCCATTCAGTATTCTCATTTAACTGCCACCAAAAAAAGCAAAGAGGAAGGTACAGTATTTCACAGATGTAAACTTGTCTAAAATTGATAAGTGATACAACTGATATTTTAATCAAAGTCATGGCAAGTTATACTGGTACTATCTGAAAGCAAAATGTCTATAAAATCAAGTTGTGGACTGAGAAAATAAGGGAAGCAGTCTCCACCTCCTCCTCTTTTTCCTCCTTTTCTTCACAGTAAAGTGAACAGCCCTATCTATGTAGCTACTATGGTAGTGACAAATAAAGCAATTCAAATTGTGATTTGGCTAAATGCACATCATTTCTTTCTGCTTTAAGTAAATGTTTATAACACTGATTACATTTTTTATATAAAGAATCAGGTTGCAAAAGAAATCAGCTGTCTCTTTTCGCTTGTGTTTGTGTCATTTCTCTATAAGTATAAATTTAAAATATTATACATAGACAAAATTATACTGTACTCATTAGTCACACCAAGTATTCAGTACTATGAAAAAATGCAAAAAAGTTAAAAGCAATGGCTTTTTGTATGAAATGTTTTAGATTAATAACAATGTATGTGAATTTTTCCAGAACTAATATAGAAAACAGTTTTAGGAAAGTCAAAATGGGTACAAATTGAGGAAACTATATGAATACTCATCAAAGACAACTTAGTTTCAGTATTATTCACTCATTTTCTCATTCTGCAAATGTTTACTGAATTGAACCCCAACTGTCTAGTTACGGTTTTACGTGTCAGTGGTACAGTGTTGAACAGTAAGGTAGAATCCTGTCCTCATCAAGCTTACAGTCCAGGGAAGAAGGCAGAGAAGTTAAATGAGCAGACTGGGTGAGCAATCCTGCGATAAACGCAATGCAGTGGTAGAAAACAAAAGGCAGAAAAATGCATAAAAGGATTGGGAAAGCAAAGAAACAGAAATGGATTTTCTGCTGCTATTCATGAGATTCGGAAGAATAACGGAAGGCACTGGGTGAAGAAATAACTGAAACTCCCACAAAAGAATGCATATCTGCCAGAGCTTTGGAGTGGGAAAGAATTTAGTTTGTTCTAAGAAGAGTTAGGAAGGCATAGTGAACGACTCTGGGTGAGGGAGTGTAGCCTAGAGCAATAGTCTGAACCAGCATGGGAGAGACACAGTCAGTTTGTCTAAATCTCTTGGTTGGAGGTTGAGAATTGAGAGTCCGAAAAAAAGCAGAGAAGCCAGCAAAGAATTTACCACAGAATTTATCCAAGATCTATTTGGAGATTGATTTTTATGGGTGATACAAGAGACAAATGGTAAGAATCTAAAAAGATTGCTGTTTTGCAATGAAGAGATTACTCTAATGAATTGGATATTATTTTAGGAATGCTCAGATGGCCTTCTTTTTTTTTTTTTTTTTTTTTTTAATCAGGAATGTTACCCTTAGTGCTGGGAATGCAATGATTGGTGAAAGATTTTTGATTTTCACTGGTGAATCTGGATCTGCTTTACTTTAAAAAACACAGAGAAACAGTCAGCACTGTCATCATCTTCTCAATTTTTACTGATTTGAAATGTATTACCTAACTTTGACGGATTCTTCAGACGGAGCCATTGGGAGACAGAAAGGGATGAGGGAAAGTGCGAAGATGAAACATAATCATGTGAGAAGAAACAAAGTGACTTCCACTTCCACTTAGGTATCAGGCTGACTTCAGAGCTCTGTAAGTGAATAGTCTTTGATAGTAGATGAAAAGAAACAGGTAAAACTATTAAGAACTTGAAAGAAGACTTATAACAGTTGCAAAGGGGAAGTAACTGAGAAGTATGAGTTTAGACAATAATGCTCCCAAATCAAGGACTTCAAAACTTCACTGGTTGATATTTTGTCGCTTTAGTGCAAATGAATTGTCTAGAACCATTAGTATTTGTGCCTCCATTCATAAGATGGGTCGTTTTTACTCATGGAACTATTTATTCATTGAATATGAATTTATTGAGCACCTTGTATATTCCAGGATGCTATGATTAGGAAGCAGACAGTTAAGTAGCATTCTTTATTGTGTACAGAAAAAAGAAAACCAATCAGGCATTCTGCTCCAAACCACACCGGGACCCACAGCAGCTGCAAGGCTGGCCAGCTCTCTCCATCCTGGATAATCACTCTCCCATCCTTGGTTTCTGTGTCAGCACAGCAGCTCCAAGACATGTCAAATAAAGACACTGGAAACCATCCTCATCTTCTTGGAATAGTTTCTCAGGCCACTAGAAAGTGTGGATTAAGAAACATACAGATATGTCAACTAAAATTTATTGTAGTGCTGAAACATTGTAGGTTTTTTTAAGTTTTAAAGTACATTCAAATTGATCATTTTTCCTAGAAGTTCTGTAACACTTCATTGTTTTGTCCAGCATGTAATAAAGTTAAGGTTAGTGATTCCAGCCATAAAAACTGAAACATTTCTGAGTGTTCCTCTGACTCTTGATTAACCATTGTAGGAGATGACACACCAATAGAACTTCGGATTTCTTGCCCTGTTTTCCCCGTCGTAACATCCTCTCATTAATGCAACACCAATGTCTGTGTATGCAGAAAACTTCAAATGTGTTCTGTTGACTCCTTGGGTCATGAAGCCTCGCTCCTCGCTTGTACCTACAACTGCATCACTGGTGGCGTCTCCTCACTGTAATCTTCCCAGGACACTGCTGAGCACATAGTTCACCTTAGGAACTTCATGAAAGGCTGGTCTTCAGTTCAAAAATCAGGAGGCAGCAGATTTGCACTTCTGAGGAGCTGCAGGGTGATGTGCTGATTGCTACCAAGAAATGGAGGCGAATCAGTCACTGATCTCAACCAAGTGAGAAGAAAGTTCATGAAAGACAGGTTACAAAAGTGAGTGGCTAATAAATTCCCTTCATGCTATGCTCTTGAGCAAGAAAGAAGTTGGTCTAGATTCTTTGCCTGGAAGAAAAGAAGAAAGGAAGCTGTGGTTGGGAAGAGCAGGCTGAGGGGTGTCAGGAAGCCCCTGTGTGCCTGGGTCACTCGCCTATCCCAGTAGATTCTCTCTTTTCACTGGCCAGCTCCTCAGAGTCCTGAACTTCAAATAAAAACTAATTGGCTAAGGAAAGTGAAATAGAACCACTAGAGTCTAACTTGAATTTCCTGCCCTATTTCCATACTGCAAGTTCTAACTCATGGGCAACAAAAAAAGAAAGGCACGCATCATCCCTCTCAGCTGAAATAGAAAGAGGCCTGTGTGGAATGAATGATCAGTAATAGTCACAGGGAATAAAGAAATAGCTCCATAACAAATACATTGTGCCTCCTGCCTTTTATTAGACTTGGTGTTAAGCACTTTTGTATCACTTAATCTTTAGAATGATTTTGTGTTACAGATGAGAAAACAATGTACAAAAGAGATTATGCATTATGCCTAAATAGAAAATGGCAAAAGTTAATGTGAACTCAGTCTTTGGGGCTTGAAGTAGCATATTGATGAGAGTGGGTTTTGCAACAGAAAATACCTTCTTGGATGTTCACAGGGGACAGTAGATGCATTGTCCAGCAACCATTTGCCAGATTCAACAGCTTCAAAAGGAATTGCCACCTTACTAAATATGAGGTCACAATTCTGCAATCAGCCGGGTGGGGTGCTCCCTTCACACTGGCATACAGTGGGGACCGTAAGGGATTAGCTTGAGTAAAGAAAGTGGAGATTTGTGATTAACTCCGCCAAAGACCTTAAGTAGCCAAAATTGAGATTTTTGCAAGTATTCTCTCTACTGATGCACATTTGCAAATTGAATTGAGTTAGGTTACAGTATTTACATCACACAGAGTAATATTTTCATTGATTCTGGTGTATCAAGGCCTGTATTCCATATGTGTCTCCTGCTGATTTCCACTCACATAGCTCCTTACATGCTCTTTAGTAACTATGATCGGTCCAGGAAAAGATGAGTCAATTCACTTTTTACCTAAATATAACTTGATTAGGGTGGGATAATGATATCTTGAAACATAAAACAATGAGGCAACTTAAAGAGTTTAATCTTAAACAATTGTATATAAATTTGTCTTAAACCTGGAGCCTGATTAGCTTGTCTCTTAGTGCAGTATAATGTAACCGTTATAAATTCTGTCTTCAAAAGAATATTAAAAGCTGAATGGATTTCTGTAATATGTATGTAAATAAAAGAATTGAGTATAATGCTTTGTTCTTCTATTAATCACAAACACATGCATACACATTACCGTACACATTAACATACAAATAATAGTTGTGTGCCATAGTAAAAGTATAAGACTTCACTAATTGTTCTTCTTCAATCTAGAATGGAAGCCAAAATAAGTATCTCCTCCTTCTTTCTAATACTGTTATCATCCAGATGTCTATTCTACATCCCATTTCTCAGGGATTTATTTGTTAGCCAGCTGTTATAATTGAAAACATCTGCAAATTTATTTTATGTTAAAATGCTGAAGAACAACAATGGAAAGTGTTCTCTTTTTAAGTGGTCACATGAGATCTTAATAATTCTAAAGTCAAATATATAAATCTCTATTAGGTGCAAGAAAAAAAAAAAGACTGGGCCTGGAATCAGGGGATAGTAACTGTAGTCCCCACTCCATCACAAATCAAATCCAAAAGCCTCTGGAAGCTCATCTACTTTCTTTGATTGAGGAAATAGGAAAGTGAAGCAAATGATCTCCTAGCTCTCTTCTGGAGGTACCTCTCTATAAACTCACGCTTTAGAACTCATAGACACTCAGGCTCTCTGACAAGACAGTGAAGATTATAATTTTCTTTAGCATCCCTCAAAAACTAAAACAAAAAACAAACAAACAAAAAAACTAAAAAAAAAAAAAAACCCAAAAAACCCAAAACCAATATGGAAAGTTCTAAAGCTCTTAGCATGCTTCCTTGGGCTGCTGCATTCCTTTATGTAGGTAGACAATGATGGATGGATAAAGATTAACTTCTTCCTGATATTTTCAAAAACTAAATGCATGGCTTTCCATGTTCTAATCACAAACACTTAGCTTCCAAATAAAGTTAGGTAACCAGTCAGTGCAGACGAAGCTGTGTTTTATATAGAAATGTGTGTGCTTCTTCCCTGAAATGAGCTTAGTATATGAAATTCATTTAACTTTTACCTTCAAGCTTGGTGAGCATGCAGGTATGGTGACACTGTGCAGGTCCTTTCTGCAGAATGCTTTCCAGCAACAATAAAAGAAGGAAGAACATTGGAATCAACAAAGATTAATATATTTTTACTTTCTTGTGTGAGAATGTAAATTAACAGTTGCTGCTTTATAAATGTAAAACTTTATCACAATGAAGATGCAGGCCAGACCATCAATGGTGCCTTTTCTGTCAACTATTCGGACCACTACAGAAGTTGAACATATAGTGTGGAGTATAAACTGAGAGGTAGCTATTGTTTCTCCTCTGGAAGAATTTAGACTGAAAAGAAGAGTTTACTGAATGCTATTTTACACTCAAAACACTTCACAACACTTCACTTCAACTGATATACAGTACTTTCTCCAATTTGCCTCAGATCACCTCATATATTCTGATGAGGTTAAGGAAAAAAATAATATTTTTTCTAATTCCTCAGACTAATGTTACTTCTTGGTTTTAGACACAGTGAAAAATTGTATAATTATTTTGAAATGTACTGAATCAATTTATGATGCCTTAATAGTAAACACAAACAGATGTTTTAAGCATACTACTTAGCCATGCAAGAAATGAAAAAATTTCAATTGTCATATTGACTTCATATGTATGTTGGCATATATAGTTCAATGTAATAAAACTTTCTCTTTTTCAAAACTAACATGCACATACATATAATGCATAATACATTATATATCTATATCTCTATCTCAATCACTCTATCTATCTATCTATCTATCTATATTATGTATGTATCCATAATGGTCTCCACTTAGTCTGATATTTATAATGAACAGTCTGGAACTTGTTTTGCCAATACTATCCCATGCTAGGAACTTCAAGGTATTTCTACACAATCATCATTTATTACTAAAATCACGATTTCAATTCAGTAAAACAGTGTGAGAGGTGGTGCTTTTGCTAACTTGGTATGAAATCATTAGTAAGTATTCTTACTTTAAACAGACTGTTTTGGCTGAATGTAAAAGAAGACTGAACACAAAAGAAGGCAGAGCCAAAAACTAAATCCATCATAAATAGACAAAGACATGATTAGAATGTTAGAATCTAACATTAGATAATTCAAAAATTTAGGGTACTGTTTAGCAAACACAAGGTCATGAGTTCAATCTCTGGCACACACACACACAAAATTAGGGTAGTTCATAAAGAGATAGCTGTTTATAGGAAAGAAAAAATATAGATCAAATTTTCTACAAAGAAATATTCTCATGAACAGACACAAGAAAACTAAATTTCTTAGGGGTGATTTTTAATCTAAATCAAATGATTAGGTTATTGAGAGATGCTATGTCAAGTTCAAAGAGATACAAAATATTTTATAAACTTGAACTCCTGTAGTAATCATATTAATGTACATGCATAAGCTCACACATACAATGAATTTGAGAATTTAAGTTAGGTGATGGAATGACTCTTTAGTAACAGAGAAGAATACCACCAATTTGATAGTGTAAAGAATAAGCACTGAGCAAACCATTCTCTGCACACATTCCTTACAGAGTAAAAAGACTAGAGAGAACATTCTACTTGGAATTTTGGATCCCTGTGTCTTACATGTGAAATATGCCAGCCATCTTTTAGTTTATTATTATTATCATTACAAATGCAAAGATGCTAAATATGAAGATGCAAACTGAATTGGATGTCCAGAATGTTATAAATGAACATGCGATCTGCCATCCTCCAAGAGGGGAATGATCTATATTGCTATTATCCTGAAGAAGGAGGCGATTTATACAGCAGCGACAGTGCATTCAGATCTGTATGGTGGGCAGACGGTAGCTGTCTCGGTTCAGTGGGCTTCCTGTTTAAATAAGACTGAACGCAAAGGAAGGCTAAGACAAAAACTAAATTCATCATCAGGGATACAAAATTGAACTCATCTATTTCACTGATTTAGTTCTATGTGGTTTTTGTCCAAAGGTGTTAGAAAAAGAAGGAATGCCTTCTGTCCTCTGTAAAACAGTCCAAGATGTCCAGATTTAGTGCTCCCAAATCCTGCATTTTCTGAGTTCTCACTCCAATGATTCCAAGTCTTCTACTCCCAACTCTTTTTACCCTCATCTCTCATCTAGTCCTGAAGATCACCCCCACATGCCTGTAACCTGTATAATGACCAGTGTGTTTTCTAATTGACAGATGTTCCTTCTGGGCTTACAGTGATTGGGGGATGGAATGAGTGGCCATCCTTAGTGGGAGAAGGAAGAAAGAGCCAGGTGAAAAACCTTGTGTGATTAATGAGTGACAGATGTTCCATCCCTATCAGTATCGCATTCAGGAACCATTTTTTTTACTTGCTTCCATGAAGTTTCTCTGTAGATTGTGAACTCTTTAGTCATAGAAAGAAGAGCAACAAGAGCTCATCCTAGAGAAGAACATCATTTTTCATTCAACAAATCCTTTCAATAAATATTTACAAATCTCGGACTTGGGCCTCTAAGGATGGCTAGGCATTTTATCAACGGAATTAAGTTTGCAGGAGGGCAGCGTAGAATGAAGGATCAGGCATTGAGACAAAGTGGCTCATATTTGAAAGAAAGCTGGTCAACCAATTTGAATGTAAGAAAGAGATGCTCTCTGCCATCTGTCCAACTCCACTGATGATACTGAAATATCGTACACATCTATCTGCACGCACGTGTTTGTTCATTGTATCAGTAAACATGCTCTAGTTACATATCCTGGTAAGAGATTTTTCAGTTATTCTCTTTTTCCTGATGGACAATCCAGTCTATAAAGCATAATAAATGAATAAAAGGAAGGTTTTGGTAAGGGAAGCTAGAGAAATAAAATGATAAAAATGGGGAGAAAGAGATATGTAGCAAATTCTAGAAAGAGTTGGGTGGTGGAGTACAGGAATGGAAAGGAGACACAATTTTCCAAATAGCATGTAGGAAAGAATCCTTTCTCGTCACTGACTTCACCTGGCCTGCTTAAAAGTAGTTACTCAAGACTAGGTCATAAAATGATACTTATGGATCGAAAGACTTCTCTTTCCTTCCTAAAATAAAGTAATAACAGAGTCACTAACCCAGATACAAACACATGAAGAAATATAACCACAAGACAAAAAACAAGACAAAACAGCAAACAAAATCCAGTATCATATACCTGCTCTTTCACTGAAAAAGCTTTTCCTACCATGTGAGCCACAGATCAATTATCAGTGACACTGACCCAAAGCAGGTTAAAAAATGGGTTTTCAGTGTTTCCACTTTGATTCTTTTCGTCTCTGTGCTCTACGATATTAATCGGAAACCCATGACCTGTGTGTCTATTTTTATTTTAGAAGTGTATGAGCATTCATCTAATAGAAAATCACCTGCAGGAGTAACTATATACCATTTTAGCAATATTAAACATTCAATAAATGCATATCTCGAGTCCCTGAGTAAACCAAGGACAACTCACTGACTATAATTGGAGGGAGAGCCAAAAGAAGAGTGAAAAATGAATGAGAAGAGGACTTCCTGTAAGCGACCTTTTGTCCAAACTGGAGAGAGAGCAAAATTTACCTCTATCCCGTCTTCTTCGCCATCACCTCATTCTACAACGTGCAAATACCAAGTGTCCTTTGCAAAGAAAGTAGCAAAGTCAACTGAAAAATGAATCTTAGTTGCAAAGAAAGTGTAAAATTCTGTTTATTTGAATTGGTTTGTAGAGGGCCATGATTGATGGAATTTATCTGGATGTATCTATGATACAGATACAACTGGAGTGGGTTTTGCACACTTAATTTGGTGGCCTACATGCAAGTCATCTCTGGAAACATGCCTGCAGACATGTCCAGAACTATGCTTTACTAATCTGTCAGGAGATCAGAACCGGATCAACAGTCATATTGTTTATGTGCTTGGTGTGGGAAGCAGGAAGGGATTTTGACTCAACAGTAGGTAGCCCGCAGTGACACAGACTTCAGCTGAAGAAACCAGAATTATAATTCTGACTTTGTTGCATGGTAGTCAGGCAATGCAAAAGACACTGAATTTCACCTTCAAAAGATGGTGACAAAAAAGAAATTTAATGAAGTTATTTTTAGTAGAGCCTCTAGTGGCTTCAATGTACATAGCACCATATCAGGCACAAAACAGTTTGTTCAAAACATTTACAAAAGCAGCATGGCCCCTCAACATTAATGTCATCCTATATATATTTTCTCTCTCCCACTTTATTTTTCAAATTCTTCTTCCAAGACACCTTTACAATACTCAGAAAATATAGCTAAGTGTTTTTGACTATAAGTTCTCTTAAAATTTTCAAGCTAAAAAGAATAAGGAAGTAAATGAATGAGAAAATGAATTAGTGATTGATAGCAATGGCCTATCATTTTTTCATACTCCTTAGGACTCTGAAATTAGCCTTTCGAATGTCACCAGGCTGACACATCCATCTAGGACTCAAATCTTCCTTGACTTTCTATTTGATTGAAATAAATTATTCTATTTTGGAAAGAAAGCATGGCTTGTAATTGCAATCTTTAAAAATATCACAATGTATTTCTCAATATTCTATAATATTTAAAATAAGTATTATTATTATAAATAAAATAAATAAATAAACAGATGATCCTAGTTGACCTTTTTAAAGAAAATGAAATGTTACCACTGAAGAACAGTTAGGTTCCTAATCAAATAGTTTCCTTTGTCACATAGATAAGAAGCCAGTGAAAACCAGAAGACATTGTGGGGAACAAGCAAATTAATAAAGGTAACTACCCAATGACTACCATCAATGCAATTCCACAAGCTTTGATAGTTAATATTAATTCTAATAGCATAGCCACTGAATAAGTAAGGGACACAAAGACCTTGAATGTTGAAAAGAACTATAGATCTTCAAAGTCAGACACACTAGCAAAAAATTGTTCTTAATAAAAAAGTTTGCAATGCAGATCTGAATAATGTAAAAGCCTTGGTTTGGGGAGGAGTAGGTCAAATAAGGACTTGTAATCATTCTATTTGTAGAACACCTGTGGAGAGTAGAGTTTAGATTTACCTACCAGCAGTGGATTGACAGCACCATTTTTTATAAAAGCCTAATAGCTAATCACAGTGCCAGATGTTAAGGACAAACAGTAAGATTGTGAAGGGTTATGATCATGAGGCAAAATTCAATCAGTCATCCAGAAAGGCCAATAGAGGAGAATTTCCAAAAATGAAGTTTTTTTGTGCTGAATTAATCATTGAAAATTTAAAAAGAATATACATGTGAATGATTTTTCAAAGAGAAAAGCAAGTGATATAATACATGCCATACTCACTGATATGATTTCAATTCTCTTGTTTAATGTCTTGTTTGCTAATCTTTCTTAAACGGGATAAAAGAGAACTCAAGCATTAAGAAAAACATAAAAGCAATTTTTTTTGCTTTTGTACCGGGGATGGAACTCACCATGTCGTGCTTGCCAAGCAGGCACTTAGGCCACTGAGCTAAACCCCTGGGCCCCATAACAATAATTTTAAACCAATGTATATATCTTATTGTACAGAAATGCCTCACAAATGTTACATAGCATAAATATCCCCACAGTGTAAAGTGTAAAATGTCTGCAAGGTATGAGATAGCTATATTAAGGGTTACTCTTTTTTAGTTCAGTCATGAACTAAAAAATACAAATGGAATTATTTTCAGTTAACTCCCTAGACAACTTTTATCTAACCTAGGAAAAAGAGAAGTATACATATACATATACTTATATATATAACTATATAAGTGTTTATGTATGCTACATATATTTTCAGTTACAGATGCACAAGCTACATGTGCACTATTTTCAAGAAAATATTATTATTTTGTAGTGTAGCATTATTAATTTTTCATTTACTTATTTTGGGTCATCACATTTGCTTCTACAGTTATAAGCCATAAAATGTACACATAAAAGTAGCTGAACAATTCTGTACATGAAAATTAAGGTTAGATACCAATGCTACATGTGAAAAATAAGCACTCTCAGTTTTGAAAGGATTATCAAATGGTGACTTGTTGGGTTTGTACTCGTAGTGGTTGTTAATTTGTTGTTTTCTTGGAGACTGCTGACCATGTGCTTACTCAAGGCAATATGTAATGACTACTCACTCACCACAAAATAAAGTAGTGGGTCTTCGTTTTCTTGGGAACTCCTAAATAAATTTTGGTTCTACAAAGAACAGGGTAGCCCAATGATCTGTGACAAAAACAGACTGAATATTTGCATTTGGCCAGAGTGACCACTGTGATTCATGCTAGACTGTGATAATGTCAGCAGTGACTCCTCTGGCCAGATAGAAAGGCACGGCTCTCCCCAGATGTGTGACTCTTGGGTCAGCACCTTCACCCCACTCTGCCCATTAGTCTGCTCCTAGCCTAGAATTTTGAACTAATCCTGAGAGAAGTAACTTGAGCATATGTCCCTGTGTAAATGTCCATTATTCAAGGAGGAGAGATAAGGATTTGATCTATGCTTACTTTAGAAACTGAAAAAGATTAATTTCTAATTAGCTGTCTATTATTCTCAGTTCCTTGTTCCAAAGCACATATTTTGAAAGTTGGCTGAGCTCTGTCACATTCTAAGGGTTTTGTTGGTTCCACTGATAGCATTTACACTTGAATAAAAATAGGAAAAACATGTCTACTTTGATGGGTCAACATCAAATAGGACATGGAGAATGTAAATGAGTATGTACAATAGCCACTCCAGAATCTCTGAGGATTCACAAAGAGCAATCAGGGATGCTTGAAAGACCCAAGAACATAAACTGGAAGACTAGGCAGTGGGACAAGAACTCACAGGAATATGAATGTTATTATACTTAGAATATTAAAAAGAAAGAGTGGTTAGTACTACCCATTTTTGAAAATTAAACTAGGAAATTTTAATAAAATTGCCAAGAGTTACTTTACTGTGTCATTCTTCGTTTGTCTATAGATGAATAAATAGATGAAACATTACACAGATGTGTGCCAGTTTCTACAGAAAGTTTTTTCAAATAGACATGCTATACTATTCCTGTGTTTCAGAAGCAAGTATTTGCGGCGCCCTTTTCTGTCCATGCCGTGTCCTAGTCCATCCAAGCCTTGTGACAATCGCTTCTCCAGGAAAAGGACACCGCATGTGGGAATTGGGCGTGGGGATCTTGGAATGTTTTGTACTGATAATTGTAATTTGTGTAGTTCACATGTGTATGTTTTTATGTAATGCTCAGTATGGAGTCAAGGGTGGAGACTCCAGGGGGGTTGCTGGAGGCCCTCTAGATAACCCCTTTGTGAGGACTGGTTGTGGGGTTTTGCCTTCTGTGAATAATGTGAGAGAAGTTTATGCAGGAGCTTTGGGTGAAAGAGCTCATGGAGGAGGATTTACAAAATTCCTGTGAGACAACTGTCCTGAGACACTGGACAGGCAGCCAAAGACGGGCAACTAGGACACATATGTTACGCCACTGGCCGCCTAAGACAGGCACAGGACCAATTGCTGTCCTGCAGGCCCATGACAGGTAAGGCCTGGTTGGGTACATGTAAAGAGTCCTTGACCTAAGACAGGCGCTGTCCTCGCAGGGACTGCCACTCCCATAAATGATAAGGAAAGCAATGTAGGGAGTGGCATAATAATCTCACACATCTCTTCCTCCTGTGGGCGTCCAGGTGTGTCGGCTTGCATTTCCCAGGCTGACTAAATGTCAAGATTAATATGTTAATTGATACCTATTGCCCTGAACCTGGGGTGCTTCCTGCTTGGAGTTGAGGTCAGTTAAAACCTGTTGTTTGGGATTGTCCCTGCCTGGCCCTGGGCCTGGGGCGTTTCCTGCTTGGGGCTGGGGGTTGCTGCCAAGGTTGGCAAATATATATTCCAGCTTCTAAAAAATAAAAGCGGACTCAGATTCACTCACAGACTGGTGTGCAGTGTTTTCTGTCTCTCAATCGCCTACTCCCTGACCACCTTTGGGAAACCCTAGCCCTGCCGCAGCTGGACTCCGGCAAGTATTAGACAAAACTCAAAGATAAGAGAACTGTGACAGAGGTCTTTCTGCCACAAAGCAAAAAGAAGACAGAGTTTACAGATCAAGTAGAAGACTTCAGAGAGGAAATACACAGAGTGTACGCTCTGTAGAGAGAAGAGGAGGAAGGAAATAAAAAGGCAGAGAAGACTAGCAGGAAGTCAGAGGGGGAGAAACAAGATAGAGAAGAAAGTATTGTAATGAATTTCTCTCTTTGCTTGCATAGTCTCTAAATACAGTAGAATCATGGTTAAAATACTCCCATTTATGCAACCAGCTGCCTACATAATACATGTTACTGCTAGAGTCTACATGCATGCTGGCTGCTGACCAGGCCACAGCGCACCTGAGTTGATGTAGGACAGCTTCAGTTTTAAGAAGGTCTTGTGCACAGGTTACAGGCTAACTTGAACCTGGAGACTCTTGCCCACAGGTACCCACTCTGCTCCTCACTCCTCCAGGAGTAGTATATCTGTCACAGCAGTAGCTTTGGTTCACTAAAGGTTCTTAATGATGCCTCTAGGATCGGCAAGTTTATGTTACTCATCCGTGGGAAGGAATGTTCCTTGCCTGTGTCTTCTGGGAGACTGGCATTTCTGTTCCTTCCCTGTGGGCCTCAAGATGTTACTTCATGGGATACAAGGGTGAGAAGTCCACAGGAGTATCAGGCCAGACCCTCCCAGGTGGGCTCTTACCAGCTCCTGTACCATTAATAGGCTTTTTCAGTCTCAGATTGTGTCTCAGTCTTGCTCCAGAACACCTGAGGGAAGTACAGTAGTAAACATGACTTTGCTGGTCCACCTTGGTCCATTAGGAGTTACATAAGTTTTTAGTTGATTCTTACCTGACTTTTTCTCTAACCTGTGGAGAGAATCTTCCTTTGTGCTCTACCAAGGTAAGTGGACCACATTTCCCAGCATTCCTTGAAGAGGTTTCTGCATAGAATTTAATTTACTCACTGGTCTTGGCACCTCAGTACTATAAAGGGCTTAGGACAAGTTATGATATCATGTTTGATCTGTCTTTTATTCATTATGCAGATGGGTGTGATTTTCTTTGCAGTTTTCTATATCCTAAGCAGAAGTAGAAGTTCACTTCAAAATATTGAAGGCAGAAATTTTCAGATATTAAAAAAGAAATAGGCAAATACTATACAGATATAGAGATTTTAAAACATCTCTCTCAGTAACTGAGAGATCAAGTGATAAGTGTCAGATGAACCTTTGGACTTAAGCAAACTGAACATGAAACAAGGCAATCAAGAAAATTCATTTTTAAAATGATATTTAAGACAAGTTCAAATTGTTAATACTTAGGGAGAAAACACAAATTATTATTCAGAAAATGTAAAGACTCAAAAGATGAGAAATATGGTTTTTGGATTGGAAGATTCAAACATTGTTTCAATATTGCCTCTCAAATTGAGCTATAAGCCACACTGTTCACAATTCCAGGAGATGTTCCTTATGAAAATAAACAAATCATTTGCAAATTACATAAAGAAGTACAAAAGAACAAAAATATAAAGACAGTCTTCGGAGTTAACAAACTAGAAAATGTACGCTCAACAGATCATAAACTCTTCTATGAAGGTGTCATAATTAAGTCCTTCTCCTACCACGTCATAGAATATTACACAGATGAATGGAGCATAATAAAGAATCCAGAAACATATGTATGCGGTCAATTTATTTTACAGGTGCTACTGGAATATAAAGAAGTGCATGATCTTTTCAATAATATAATAGACTGAATATACCGTCTAAAAATGAAAAGACTCTACAATATTAGGACTCTGATCCCAAACCCGTATCAACTAGTCTAGAAGTCAAATCATAATTTCTGCTGATAATTTTCCTAGATGCTAGAGCACAACTCCAGTAACAGAAGGCCGATGCTTACAAAGAAAAGCTAGACAGTCACAATAGGTTAACGGTGATGAGGACTTTGTCAGGTAATGATGGAAGAGTTGAGAAATGAGCAGATGACCTATGTCAAGTTGACTGTATTAGTGATGGAGGACGACACAGTCACACTGATATTGAGACCATCCCTGTGCCATCTGTGCTTGTACAGTTTACCATAGATCTACTGTCTTTGCTGAATACTCGTCATTTCCTTTGATTGTATAAACTACTGAATAGCCCAGCATTTTTTATCTAAATTTGTTTAGAGTTTTTCTACTCCTTGTGTCCAAGATTCTCAGATGAAAGAAAAAAAATCAGAAATAAAATGTTGCAAACTACTAGCCCCCAAATTTTTAATGGACTGGCAAGAGAATATATAGCATAGAAAATAAAACATTTAATATACCAGGCTGGAAAAAATTTAATACTTTTTGTTGGTAATGTAAACAATGTCTGAGTTCCAGTTTTTGTAGTTTAGAAGTATATACCAAATATAGTGACACTTCAGGAAACAGAAGCATAGTAAAGTTCTTGCCAACTTTGAAAAGAAACAGATCTACCAATTTAGCCTGATACTGGTCATTTTGAAGATATCAAAAGAAAAGGAACAAAGCATATCATTGTAAACAGAGATTTTCTTGCAGTTTAAAATGTAAGGCTAAGTCATGCCTTGAGCTCTCCTGATTCTCCCAGGTTTCTGGAGATCTAAATGTGGACCAAGGGAAACAGTTCCAGCAAAGCCAGTGAGTTGAATCAGCTGCACCACACCACAGAGGCCTCAACATAGAGGGCCTCACCTCCTTGCCAGATCTCAAAAGTATTCAGCAGAGATAATCACATCAGCCCATGGGATCTAACGGGGAGCTCACCCTCTTGACTCTACCAAGCCTGCCACCATAGTCTTTTCTACATTCTCCACTCCCAGATGGAACCTCTTTATGCCCCCCATGGGTACCGTATGTGGTCTATTCCTTCATAGTGTATGGGCTTACCTGAATCCTGCCAAGTTCAACTCCACCATCAGGTGGCACAGGTTCTGCCATTTTGTACTATCCCAGAGTGGGTCTCCATCTGGGACTTTAAAGAGAAAAAACAAACTTCTTATGAAAATACAACTTGTGAACAAGGGAAAATTACCTGAATTTTTCCATCAAAATCTGCCATGAGTCACCTAAAGACAGAGAATGATCCATTTTAAACATCTTTAAAATATTCAAAGATGGGCAAAGCATTGAAGCTTTTGCTAGGAGACAAAGATCCCTAGACTCAAGTACTATGAAAGACCAAAATTTACAAATCTGGTCAAAAACCCAGCTATGCTCTAAACTCAATCAGTTCTTCTGCTAGACAGTTTGGAATAGAAATATGAAGCTTGAAATTGCTAAAACTGTCCTTTCATTATGAAAATATATCTGACTTTAGAGAAGAAAAAATGAAATGGTTAGATAGTATTAATTTCTTGACATTTTTGAGCTACTAAATAAAACCAATTTTAAAGCCAGCCTGTCATAGCTTAGATCTGTAATTTTTCCTTAAAGTTTCATATGTTCAGATTTGTGCTTCATGAAGTTGGCTAGATTTTTCTACTTTCACTCACTGCCTTCCATGGTATGAATGGATTTTCTTTATCATATCCCCTGCCTGCCTTGGAAACAATTAACCATGGACTGAACCCTCTAAAAGCAATAACCCAAATAAACCTTTCTTCTTTTAAGATTTGGGTGTTGGGTGTTTGGTGTTGTTTTGTCCCACAGATAGGAAAGTTAACTAATATGGAACTATAAATCAGCCCTTTCATTTAAGTCTATTTAATTTTTACTGTGACTTTTGCTTCTGCTATAAGTTTTTAATCAGAAAGCCAAAAATTAATGTTTTGTAAACCATTACAAATGGATCATATTATAATTTTAGTGTTTTTCTAGACACCTTAAATTTATGATTTGACCCCTATACTTCCAAAATAATCAATTATTTATACTTTCCAGGGTTAAAACAAAAAGACTCTCCACGACAAAATAGGCAAAATTCAATGAGATTCAGGAATGGAAGTAATTAATAATAATAGAGTTGTTAGGAACATTTGCTATCACATTTAAGTGACATAAGTATAGGAAGCATAATGTTAAAGCATTTAAAGATAAGACTGTGTAGATGGCAATGATTTGTAGAAGTTAGACAAGTAATAGACTAGAAATACCTAAAGAAAGTTTTAAAAAGGCTTAACTGTTACTCCTTTATGAACCTGTAAATTCTCTAAAATTTTATTTAAATACATCAAGTAGAAAAGAACATAAATTCTGGAAAAACACAAAGAAAAATTTTACTAGCTGTAATTATGTTCTTCAAAATTGTGAAATATCAATGAATAAACTTTACTTTATGCCCATTTTCTGTGTTATGTCCTTGCTTCCCACTTTTACCCCTTGATATCTCACTGAGAACTCTTCATATCCATAATATTGTCTCATGGGCTCAGGGAATAACACCATGGGCCCAATCTCATTGAAATGGTGGGATAATCCAGATAAAAAATGAGGGAATCTGCCTGCATCCCATATATGTCTTAAACACTGATATATACCATGAAAGAACACAGAAATGAAAAGGAGGAATCAGACTCTGAACGTACACTGGAGACATCTATGAATACAACAATGAAGTCACTGAAAGAATTGGGATTAGTGATGGGACCATTTTTTTGCTGTCTTATCATGATGTACCATTGCCAAGAGAATAACATTCAATTCTTTGCACGATGAGTAATCATACACACAGCAACTACTTGAGTATTCTACCTTTAAAAAGATGGTGTATGTTTACTTATTATCTACTTCTGTTTGGTGTCTTAAAACATTATATTATTAATGTCTGTTATATAATTCTTCCTCTGTTTTTTTCATCCACACAACACTTTTATGTAACCTCGTTAGTAAAACTTGCCTAGTAACATTCTGACTGTCCTAATTGTCACAGGACTCCCTTTTTGTTTTTGTATTGCAGCCCAATGCTTTCAAGCTTCACTTGCTTGCCTATCTCTCTGGCCTATAAACAGAGAGCATGTCTAATTCATATCTATTGCCAATGGTGCTTTGCACACACTGGATCCAAAACAAAAAATATTCTTTGTAGAAATGAACAAATGAAACAAACCATATATGTTGGAAGTAAAATGTGTTGGTTATTTTTATGTGTACTATAAAACATTTCTGAAATCTTTCTGAATGATATTTCTATGAAGATGATGTTAAATATCTGAATTCTTTCTTTAATTTAGAACTTTGATTTTTATTCATTATAAATACCCTTTCAAAATTAATCCTTGTTAGTCGGGCATGATAGTGCACTCCTGTAATTCCAGCACTTGGGAAGCTGAGGCAGGGGGATAGTGGCAAGTTTGAGACCAACCTGGTCTACAAAGTGAGCTCAAGTTTGGTCTGAACTGCATAGCAAGATCCTGTCTCAAAATGACAAAAAAAAAAAAAAAATCCTTCGTTATCAGTGTATATGCTAGTTTAGATTCACTTTAATAATAAAATCAGTTCCTTGAATTTATCTGTTTTCCCTTGCTCCAAATATCAGTATGAGCATGTCCTGTGCTCAGGGTTAATGTTTTCAGCTAATTGCCTCTTAGTAATGATACATTTCTAACAAATAATTGAAAGGATTTTTAGTGATGGCTATGTTGACATACACATTGTTAAATGAGAAAGGACAGAGTCTGAAGAAATTTTGAATATATAAGTTACACAATTTCCCACTATTGAAGGCAGAGCCCTTGCATTGAAAGGCACATGAACACCCAGTTTCCCTGGTTCATAAGAAATTATAGTACTTTCCCTGACTTGTTAAAGTATGTGTTATGGATTAAAAACTGGTGGTCAGCTTAACACCAGCTAAATTAAATTAGCATGGTGCTAAGTGTAGATGGCCCACCTGAGGAAAATTGCCAGCATAGAGACATGGAGAAAAAGAGCTAGGCATTGTGGGTTCTCCTAAATGTTGCTGTTTCGAGCCATCAGTTCTTCTGGAGGAGCTCGTCATGACTAGCTTCCCAAGTGTGAGTTCGACCATTGTCATCAGAGGAGCTCAGGACCTTGTTGGTGATTATGGCTGTGGTTCACTTTGGAAGAGCTTTACTCCATACATTGTGCATCACTTCCTAGCTCCAAAGGGGAAGATGTGTGCTGTTTAATCTCCAAGAGAAGCTTGTCATGCTGGCTTCCTGACATGTATTCCACTGTTCTCATTGTTGGAGGAGTTCGAGACCTCCACATTGCTGAGGATGGCTGTGGTACTTTTTAGGGCAGCCCTGGTCCTTATTTTGAGCATGACTTCTCAGCTCTAGTGTAGAACCCTTACCTACCAGCACAGCTCCTTCACCCTGCTGGCATAGACTCTCTAGCTTCCACCACTGACCTTTGGGCCTTCCCTGTGTGGATCTGTAAAACAGACTGGCATGAGTCCTTATCATGGGTTCTGGACTTCCAGTTGGTCTCGTGGGAGGCATTGTCATGGGCTCTAGGTATTTATCTGCACTCATGTAGGATATCGCTGTGGGATCCAGGCCCATGGTTGAATATTCTGGGTCTAAGTGTTTTGGACAGATGTCCTGCACTTTCTTGTGTTTAAATCTGGTGACAACCATAAAATAATATTATACATTCTGTGTCCTGATCCTAATTCTTCTCCTCACGACTCCTGACTACAACTACAGTGTGGAATAAGATAATTCTATGCAGAGAATTTTGCATTTAGGATGTAATCAAAATCCCAAATGAAATAATATAAGTTTTAAAAATTAGCCCTCATTACTCCAATTGAACTATTTTATTTTGACCTTTGTTAGTTTCTTTTGTTTGTGTCCTGCATGTAATAGTCATAAAATTAAAGCCCCTTGAAAAGCTTTCATACTGAAACTAAATGGCAATAGCATCACAAAGCCTTTACCAACAAGGCCACGTTCCTTATCTCTGCGAGATGAATTATTCACCATTTCAACCTTCTTTGAACACTGGGATAGGGAAAGAAGGTGAAATTTACAGTCAGCATTGCCTTTCTAGGGTCAGCCAAACACTTATCTTCAGAGCAGTAGAAAAACGTTAATTTTACAAGGTTCTCTACCTGATTCTCCCACCATGGAAAGTCAACCAGGACCTTATCAGCTCAGGAGCTCAGCCTCCGAGTTGGTAGGAGAATGAACCTTGAAAAAAAATGACCTCAGGCACAGAAAAGGATAGATTTTAATTCAGTGAATTTGCAGTTGCAGATATGAAACTGCCTTCACTTTACGCATAAGTATTCTTTTTACCTTTTAATTGATGGCTCTGTCTTTCTGCCTCATTTCCAAAAATACTGAATTTAGTTTTCTCTATTTCTGATTCCATCATCTCAGGATGCTAAAAATCCCTCAGCCATTTCACTTTAAGTCAACTGCAAAGTGGGCCTAAGGACTGATGATAAAACTAGCCACATCTGTCTCCCATGTTCCTCTTTGCTGCTCACATTCCCCTTTGCACGCTTATTTTTCCAAACAGAATGATTTTGTACTGCTTCTCTTTATTTTAGTCTTACTTGATGACCTCAGCAAGTGAAGCAGTAATCTAAATTATAATGAAGTTAGGTCATTCCTGTAAGTTATTTTGTCCATAAGAATATTTTTATTTATGGAGGGAATAATTCTGCAAGAAAAACAAATAGGCTACTTTTTAATCTTTTACTTATTTACTCTTTTATTGCATTTATGTACTATAAACACTGATTAAACAGACCTAGACACTGTGCTTTATAATCCAGAAATAACTGAGCAACACAGACTACTTAAAGAATGAAACTACTAGTAATGACAAAAATAGGAGGATGTTATGATGCAAGGCTATAAAGTTAACATGAAGGAATTCTAGAGTGTGATATGTACAACCCTCTTACTGCTAAGGTTCCTTTCTTCTTCAAGATAGGTGCTTTTCCTAAGGGTATGCAGACTTGACAGTGCTAGAGATCTCAAAGCATAAATTTTCAGTGATTTATATGTCAACCATCCCCAAACTGATCTTCCTCTCAGATCTTCCATTTCTGCTTATTCTTGCTCAATTCGTAACCTCTAAATTTAAAAAACAAAGGCTAGTTAATATGTATCAACTTAATAAGATGGGATATCAAAAACTACCTCCAGATTGCCAAAGGAAAAACTCACATTAGTAGTTACTGACTGAGACAATGAACAATTCTGATGACTAAGGAACACTAGAAAATTTAGATTTCTAATATTTTGTATTTAACAAAATTGAAGGAGGACTAATTAAATTATTAGAAAATAAATTATTAAAAATAAATTTGAATGCAGAAAGTCATGTCATTTTTTCCTTTTTCTTTTTGTTGAGGGGCAGGGGGTGTTTTAATTTAGAATGAATTCGAACAATGGAAAATATTTGCATAAAAAAGTTTTTCCATTCCCATATATGTATTTATGTGAACAAGATTTATCATGTCTAGTCTATAAATACTAAACTTGGAAAAGAATGATTAGTAAATACTGCTTCTTTATAGAAATAATTAATATTCATAATGAGATAAGCAAACTGAAAAGGTTGTAAATTAAAGTCTTTTATACAATTAAAGAATTGGTCCTAAAAATATTTTATTTTTTATATTTGAAAACAAGTTTTTCCAAATTTAATAGTATTTGTAGCATTTTCACTAATTGCACACTAAAAATAATTGTGATGGTAATTCATGAAAAATTTTTTAACATTTGAAACCTATGGCAAAATGAAATTATTTTCTAAAACATTTAAACACTACTTCCTTATATGTAGGCAAGCAAGAATTACTAATAAAGTTTTCAGATGTAAAATGTATTAAATTTGATACATTTCTTCATAAATGTGAAATTGAAATATAAATATAGGAAAAGAAGAGCTCATTAAATATGCAAAGAGAACTGAGCAAGTTGAAATGAAATAGCACTCAAAGACAGGTAAATATTCCAGGAAATGCTTCTTAAATGAAATGGTTCTGGAAAAATTGATTCACTATAATATTCCTTGAGGACAATACGATAAAACTTCCAGTGTGCTGTTACTCTCTTACTACCAGCGAAGTATGTTGAGCTCTCTTGAGTCATCAGCTTTTCTCTAGAGCTCTCATCCAAAATAGCTCACTTTTAATCCAAGTGCAGTGCTGTTGAAGCCTTGGAAAAAAACAAGTTGAACCAGGTGAATCTGGAATCAACCTTGAAAAAAAGCAGTTGAATCTGAAATTTTTCAGATTCTTCTAAACTTGGAAATGAACCTCAAAATTCAGTTAAGAGGGCGAGATGTTTCATTAGCCAATAAAATCAATGTTGGTAGTGGTCAGAAAGATATCATAATAATCTTTCTTTCCAGTCCTCAAAACCATGGGTAGGAGAATCGATGTGCAGCTTGACAACACCGATTTCTAAAGACTCTATTTTGGTAACATTTCTTTTTCCTGAGCTTATATAAAAAGCCCAGAAGAAACGATGTCAATTTTAATTTTAAGAGTTTTATTTTGAAATATAGCTGGCTTAAGTAAATATAAGAAAGGATTAATAGGAAGAAACATGAGATGAAGAGAATTTAAAAACCTGAAATATTAATTCTTCTTGTTTAAATTACAGGGGTATCATTCATCATAGATGCTTGTGTTTTCTTTTTGTTTGTTTGTTTCCAGGAGTTCTAAGGAGCTGAAAAGGTATAAGGCAAGATTGTGTTAGCCAATTTGCAGGTTTTACAGAGCTTGTGTGATGGAAAATTGAAACGTTAGATGAACTGAGAGTATGGATGTTAGGATAGTGATCAAAACATTAGACTGCTGTACAGAGATAGGACAAGAGGAGAAAGCGCACTTGTGTATAGATTCAGTTGTGCCCAAGTGTGCACACATTCATGCGTTTTAGGTCTGTGGAGAAATCTAGGGAGATTTACAGAACATTGACAAGGAGCAGAAAGATTGCTGAAGAAGCCTCCTTAGTTAGTCAGAGAGCCTATGTAAGATCAGAATAGATGGGGTGGCAAACCTCTGACACAGGTGCCACAGCAGTCTGTTTTTGACACCGAAGGCTCTAAAAGAGGACAAAGAAAGGTACATTTTGAAAATTTTTTGAGACAATAAATCTGTTAATTTGTACAACAAAAATAATAGGTTTTACCCCTTACCCTGATCACCCTCATAGAAAGCTAGCCTGTTCTTTTCAATTTTATGACTACATTTTAGCTTTTTATGCATATGTGAAAATCAAAGATTGGAGTTGGATTCACTCAGTAAAAGAAAAGAGAAACAGGAGAGGAGAGGAAAGAAGAATAGAGGAGAAAAGAGGAGAAGAAAGGAAAGAAGAGAAGAAAAATGAACATTAATTCTATGCATATTTTTGTACAAACTCAACTCATGTTAAATAAAGATTTTGCAAGTCACCATTGGACTACCATGGTGCTAATGCAAAGTATAAAGGAAGAACTTTAATCACCTTTTAAAACAGAAGCAATGACATTAACAAAAATTTTTTCACTAAAATTTCTCAGTCTTTTTCTTACATTCTCAGTCCTTTTCTTACATTTAATATTTGCATAATTCCATAAAAATAATACACTGTGTTATTTTATTAAATTTCTACTATGTTTCAGGCTCCAAAAAGACCCAAGTACTGTGTGATTTCCCATTGTATCTCTCTCTTGCTGTCTCTCTGTCTCTGTTTCTCTCTTTCTGTCTGTCTGTCTCTCTCTCTCTAACAAACAAACACACTCACACATGATGTTTGTACATTAGCTTTCTTCTTGGAATACACTTATCCTTAATTTCCTTCTAGGGCTTTCTTTTTTCTTAAATCTAATGTACTATTTCATGTATTATAGTATTGACTCAGTCAAAATAATTATTCTCTATTAAATTCACTTTCTACTGCTCTTGCATAACTTTAAAACTGAAAATGTCATTTTTTTTCATCCCAAAATTGAGTTCAACCTCAGCAGGAAACACACTGTAAATGCGAATGGAAGGAGCTGAGTATTTCTTACACTGGTGATCTGAGGCATATACCAGTTGATAAATCTGCACAGCACAATTTTCATTATTTCCCTCCCATAAATTAATCAAGGGGAAAACACTCAGATTTGGTCATAATTTCTAAGCAGGTAGTACACTTTGTATTTTGAAAAGTATTTTCGAAGTTATCTTGCAGTATTGTGTCATTATCTAATATTGATGATGACAATATGGTTTTTCCAATGATAACTTCAGAAAACCTGATATCAATTGCAGAGGATCAAACATGAGAAGTGAATAGGATAAAGAAGTTCGTTGAAACTGGTGATTTCCTGAGAGCACACTGAGTGGAGGCCACATGTCTGCACACACAGCACAACGCTTTATTCCTCTGTCTTTACTGACTCCCACCTCACTGGCTTGCTAGGGACTTGTCTCTGCAATTTGCACAAGCTCTAACACATACTGCTGGAAATGACAAGGTAAGTGAATTAAGCACAGCATAGTATGAACTGGGGAAGTACCATAAGTTAGTTTTATTGCATTAGGGCAACTGTAAACAAATGCATATCATAACATGCTGAGATGGTCTATTGATCTTTTCAATCAATATAGGATGAAAATTCTTAACAAAACATGAAATTACTATATTGATAAAAATGATATCATATTAGGTTTTAATAATATAAGCAAATTTGGATGTATAATTGTTTTGTATTTCACACATCTAATAGATATGCAGATGACCAAGAACTGAATTCACGACTCAGCACATTATTCATAGTAATGGCACACATCTCCATTGCTTATTATGTTACCACTTGGAGGTAGTCAGCTTAAGAGTAGGGTAGATTTAAATACCTATATGCAACCAAAAGTGTATAAAAAATCCAGGTGCCCTAGGAAAACTCATAGGCCTCCATCAGAGACAATTCTCTTTTAATAGTCCATTTTATATTCAATTGATAATTTCAATTATCTATTTAACATAGGATGCAAAAAATGTGAGTTGGTTATTAGAAGATTACAAAAGAAAGACAGAATTTCTATAATGACAAGTAATAGCTGTTCCTGTTACAGCAGGAGGCATGCTACAAAAACATATTAAAAGAAATGTAAAGATATTTGAAGTCTTTCAATTCAAGAGAATTTTTTCACATCCTAATCAACTCTTTTGCATCTGGAGTTACTTCACCTAGGAAACAATTTACAACAATATTCTGTTCATTGGGAGACAAAATTATTTTCAAATGTTTACAAATTTGACCTGATGATGTGCCATACCTAGAAACTGATTCAATTTTTGTCTTAGTAGATTTGTTACTCTTTATTGAAAAGATCATTGTAATTAGAATGACTTCAGTAAAAGTCAACTAATATATATTCAGTAACTACCATGAGTTGGATGTTACAATAGCTACTTAAAGAGATAGAGAGATGACTAATACAGGTTCATATTATTAAACATTTGAAATTTTGGTGGATCACTAAAACTGAAAACCTGGTAATGTCTGCCATATCCCTTGGAGGACATGTAAAGGACTAGAGTTTTTGAAAATTTGAGACAAGTGATTTAAGAGCAACATTTCAAAACAGGACCTATACATTTTTCACTGTTAGGATTTTTTGATACCTCAGAATTTTGTTTGTTTTAAATATAATGGCCTGTAAATTGTCATAGCTCATGAATGTAATCATAATATACTGAAAACAAGTACTAATAAAAATTTTCAAAATAAAAAGATATTATATTTTCCCCCTCATAATGTATAGATAGAACATTCTTTGTGAATTGAAAAGGTTTTTCTAGAAGGGAATTGTATTTAAATTAATCATTCAACTGTATACTTTCAAAAAAAAAACCTTTTAAGTGAAAACTTATATTCTCTTTCTGACACATTTTTCTTTTTTATTCTTCAGTATTTTTTCCACATTGTTACTACCTTCACATGCTTCAGATATTAGTGGAATAGGACAAGACATGGAATTCAGAATCATAAAATGAATTCTGAGCCATTGAATTTTGGATGCATATATTTTCCACCAGAAAAATAACACTTCTGAATAGAATACCATGTGACTTCTGGGGCTTTTAGGCTCTTCATCTCCTGCCATTACAACAGAATGAATTTAGCTAAGGTAACAAATGTCATTTCAGAAGTTTATGTACCAGAATCTTGAAAGACAAAGGTACGTCAAATATTAGCTAGCCTTTTACTAATGGGAAACTGAACACATGAATTCTTCTGTAATAAAGTACAGCTGACTTGTATTCTGTAGGTTCGTATTGCATGCAAACACATGAGACACATAGGGAGTCAGAGATCTTTAGAAATGTATTCAGACCATAAAAAAGTGAATGCAAAATCAGGAAAAAAGGGAAGCCTCTGAAAGTGAAGTAAGTTGAAATCAATGTAAGAAACCATAAAATGAATGAATGAAGTCATGCAGCAACAACATGTACTTGTACCCTACATAAAAGTTTAAAAAAAATATTTGGGGGAAATTTGAATAAACTATCTCCCTGATCTAAACAGCTAAACTAAAGAGAAGGTACTCTGTTAACTGGGAAGGCTACATTCCGGAAATTCACTTCCACCATGAAGTCACAGCACTGCACTAATATTGCCATTCTTTTTTGTTTCTTCTCTTGGGTTCTGTTTTGGAATTGATCTTTCCTTGCAGCTGCTAACACTTGTATATAAGTGACTGTATTAATAATTCCATTGATGCTAATATTTTAGACTTGCATATCCTTTACGCATTTCAGTATATTCTTATTTTATTTAATGCTATTTCCCATAATAATTATCTGAGCAAAGAAGACTTCCATTCCAACAGGTGAAAATGCTACCAATCACAATGATCACTTCAAATTGAAACATTAGGAAGTTGGAGGGAGATTCTGTAATAAGACCTTGTCTACCAACCAGTTTCCCCTTCTTGATAATAGTCACTCATGAGGCCCTTTAAATTACATAGAATGCTTTGTTTTGAGTGTCTGGAAGAAAACTCTGGAACTATGGAAACACAAAGTTATAAAGTGGCCAGAGAAGGCTTTACTTCTTTCATCTTCCTGAGTCTTTCTCATCCTGTAAGCCTGCACACACAGAAGAACAACATTCTTTTTGGTTTTCTATTTAACAAATGGTATGAATCTTAATTGATTCTGTATATGTAGGTGATGTCGCTCATTATGCTGTGGACTTCAAGGTACTTTTACTATGGTAGTACAGAGTACACAGAGGTCTTAGGTGGGTGTGGGGAATAAATCCAGACATTAGCCAAGTTATCAATACAAAAATTAAAGTTTTAAACAGCACATTTAGATTATTTCTATTTCTCTTAATTTATGAAGACACAATAAGTTTTTAGCCATTTGGGGAAAAGAAATAAGAGAAAATTTAAGAGACAGAAAAGCAAAGATGACTTTTCAACAATACATTCTATGTGTTCTCATTTTGACAATGTCTGAAAAAATCATTCCATATGTCCAAGACATACACAGTTCCCTTGGACTTGCATTTTTTTATTACCTTTATAACTAATCATGAAAAGGAAACAGACATATGTTTTTTTTTACATTCTAAACAGAGGGAAGAAAGAAAGTTATGTGAACTTGGGAATGTAGTATAATTCGAGAGAAATACGAGAAGTAGGGGAATTGTGGGAAAAAGAGCAGACTAGTAGAGAGTCAGTAATTCAGAAGCAACAAAATTCATTGCACCTGGATTCAGGTCTTGGATAACAGAACCTTTACTTACTCATCCTTGGACTGTCTCCCAGTGCTAGCAAATTACTTTGAACATAATAAGGAAAGGTTGAATATATATTTGGATTCTGGTTGTGAGTAGCTTTCCTTCAGAAACTATCATTTCTAATTGTCTAAGGATTTCTTAGAAATCAAGCAATGTGATTCTGGAATCACTTTAGTTCTACTGTGCACCATTAGTTCATGTCTGGCACTTAGCGAAGTAAAGAACAATAATTCCAGGAAGACAAGCAAGGAGAAAAAACTCTGAGTGTCAGCTCAATCTCTGCCAAGTTGTATGACATTGCTCAGGTGATTAAATTGGGCTGGGTATCATTTCATTTAAATTAACAAAGAGATTGCATTCCTTTTTTACTTATAAAATTTATAGAACTTTGCTGAAAATATTCACATCAATCATCTTCTTATATGAAATTGATTATGTTAAAAAATAAAATTCCCCAAAATGTTGATATGGTCTGTCACATTTAAATGGAAAACTCATAGAAATCAATACTAGCTCCAAGTCTAAATATCTAACTCACATAGTATAAAATTTCTAGTAAATATATAATACATCTATAAACATCACAATAATGTTGATCTTAAAAAATACCTACAAATCTAATCTGGAATGAAAAATCTCTAAAGTTGACTTATTGATTCTGTGTTGTGGTTCTTTACTATAAAATATTTTTGACATTTTTAGACTAATAATATGGAGTCTACCAAAAAATATATGCATCAGGAAAAGAAAAACTTGCATAAGTATTTTAATACTAAATTTAATGACACAGCATGACCTTTGGTGTTTATAGTTACAAGACGTACTCAGAGTGGTGGCCATTAGCTTCCAAATATTTATAAGTATAGAGAATTGCTGAAGTATGTATACTTTTTTGGCACAAATAGAAGTTTAATCTCTCTCTCTCTCTGTCTCTCTCTCTCTGTCTCTCTCTCTCATCATTTCTCTTCTCTCTCCCACATAAGTACAAACACACAGAGAAGCACATACCCCAACACTTCACCTTTTTCACCAATATGAAGTACTGAATCTGCTACATAGAAAGAAAATTAAACCTTGAAATAATTTAATTTACCTTTCCAAGTAAATCATTTAGATGAAGGAAAAAGTACTGATTTATGGATATGCATTTGTATTCTCCATGTATAGTATGCTGAGAGTTAAAATGTCCTCATTGGGTCAACATTTTATTATAAATATAAAATATTTCTTTACATATCAGATGTGACTAATGATATTACATGTGATAGAATTATTTTCTGTAAGACAACTTCCTTTCAACCGATAAAATCTTTTGAAATATAATAATCATAGCTTTGTTACATTTTTAAGTATTTAACATACATCAACCTATTTGATCCAAACAGTATATTTATGAGATACTATTGTTAGGTTTGGTTTTATTACAAAGAAACTGAGTCAGAGAGAAGATAAGTAACAAGCTAAGGCATCACATTTAATGAATATAAACTAGGATACAGTCAAATAGGGTGAGGCCGTCCTGTAATCCCAGCACATTCATTGAAACTAAAGCCGGAAGATTGCAAATTTGAACTCAAATTGGACAGTGGTGCTAGTGAGCCCCCTTTGTCAAAAAAAAAAAAAAAATAGGTGACTAGAAATGTAGTTCAGTGCAAGTCCTAAATTTAATCCTCAGTACCTGAAAAATAGAACCAAAAAGACAAACAAAACCAAGCAACACCAGAAAACCAAAACGCACTGGGCTATGGATCCAGAAAGTTGGTCCTAGGTTTAATATCTTAATTGCTATATTGAAAGTAGAAAGACATAGAATACAAATTTTTAACTAGTTAATTACTCATTCAGAGTGAAAAGAACAAACTACATTCAAACCAGCAGGGAATGTAGTAGGGATTGTGTAACTCACAAGGCAAACCACCCTCCTCCCCACTAACACACAGAGCCCTAAACAAGTTGTAAGACTTGGGGAAATGTGCTTTCATCTTTTTGCTACAAGTGTGCAGAAGATTTGATAGAAACTAATGAAAAAAATGTTTCCCTTTTCCTCAATTTATCTTCTGGTATATTAAAGATAAGATCATCAGAGACTATGCTTGGTCTCTCTGATTACAAGTACCTTTTCCAATATGCACATTTAATAACACAAATCATCCCCTAGTTGAGTGACAGTAGACTGCCAAAATTAATGTGAAGTAGCTAATTTTCTTAACTTTTCATATTGAGTTATCTTAGCTAACAAAATATCTGCCTCTCAATTGGAATAAAGATATGTCATTGAGTAATTCGAAACAGTTGTGTGCTTCATATGTAAGTTATTCTATTGTACTCATATTTCTATCTGCCATTGGCTAACCATGTTTTGCAGAATTTAGTGCCAAACCTTTGACTATTCAATTGCATGAGATAATTAAAAATAACTGCTTTTTGGCTAAATGTGAACCTGTGTCATTTAGATAGTCATGTCATTGTACTACACTGGCATTTATTTGTGTTGATAGCTTTTGCAAATGAATTTGAGAAACGCTTGTGCCAGTTTTTGCTTTTTCAGCAAGATATTGTAGGTCTCTTATTCCCCATCTTCACAAGATGTAAGTCTTTTAAACTGTAACCACTGGGTGAATTTGTTATGGTAAAATTATCATTGTACTTTTTCCTCATGTCTAAGTATGATGAGTACCTTTCTGGCCATTTGAGTTGATTGATATGAATTACATATTTAAGTCTTTTAATAATGTTTTGAATGATTTGATGATATTTTTCTCATTCATAATATAAGAATTTATTGTCTTATGAATTTACTTTTATTCTATATTTACAGTAAAATTTATATAAAGTAACTTATATGTTTTATATGCAAATTCTTTCTTGAAAATGTTTTCATTGAAACTCGTAGTTTTACATTGTAAAAATATCATTTAATAAAGAGAAGTTCTAAAATTGAAATATTCAATTAATTTTTTTATTTAATGTAATGGTAGTCTTTTATCATTTGTTCCATTTATTAGATGTAAACAAGAATTTGAATTATCCGTCTCATTCTATTAGTCTTGTCTCTAAATTTCTGCTGGTATCACACCATCCTAAATAATTGTTACAGCCTTTAGTGTCATCATAAATTAGTATTTCTGCATGCTGAGCTATGCTCAGTGGCATAAGCACCTGCCTGGCAAGCGTAAGATTGTGAGTTTGATACCCAGCACAAAAAAAAAATTAGTATTTCCATTTAACCTTGATTCTTCTTGCAAATATCCTATTTCCATACATTTTTTGAAAATAATTTATCATTATGCACAGATAAAACTACTAAAATTTTACATTGTGATTACATACACATGTAATGTATACATTAATGGTGAAAACTCAACTTTTTAAAAATATGGCTCTAATAGTTAATTATTATATTATTGCAGATTTTCTCCAAAATGTTAAAACTTAACAAATTTCATTATAAGCCTTTGTCTTTTGTTGATGCCTTTGAAAAGGATGTATTTTAAAACTATTTCCTAATTATCATTTATTTGGAACAGTAGTTGATTTTTTGTAAACCTATCATATATCAAAAAACCTTAATTTTCAATCTATGTAGTTATTTTGAGTATATATATATATATATATATATATATATACACACACACGTGTGTGTGTGTGTGTGTGCACAGTCAATGCTTATTACTCACAGGATCAATTATTATGAGTTCACCTATGAGAAAGAATTTATTTGTAGCTATAAAATCAATATGCAAGATAATTTTGTGAACATTTACAAACATGCACAAGTTGATGAAAAAGTTAAATCACCAACACACATATTCTCAGCTGAGGTCAGACAAGGTGAATATCTTTTTTTTTGTTTTTGCTTTCATATTGCAAACATAGGTCTACTTTGCATTCTTTTTATGTCATATATTTTGGATTTTATGCTTTGTGTTGATGATTTTGATGTTTGGCCCCCAAACCTAGAGATAATGTAGTGTGCAGTGTTCAAGACTGTGATGTACCTTTCAGGGAAGATACATGTGTTCAATCTATTTTATTCAAGCGTGACTTTTAGTACTGTTGAATACAAACTAAGTGAATTAATAAATATATTAAATAAGGTACCTTTAGATCAAAATACACATAAAGCAATACTATGTACCATTAAGTGATGAAAATGATCTGATCAGATCCTAACCTTAGGAACAATATTCAGTATTTTCTAATTAATTACTCATGGGGAATTTTAGCCACAGAACTAACACACAAATGATAAGAATGGACTGCTTTCCCATAGATATATAAAAGCAGTTCTGAAAGTCCTCCTTCATAGGTGTCTTAGTTGTGCTGTTGTAGCTACCTCAATGTCCTAAATCTGTTGAAAGCACTTACTGGCGTCGTCATTTTGTTTTGGTGAGAGCTAAGGTGCCGGATCCAGTGAAGAAGGTGCATGAGGACTCACCGTACTGGTTTTAGCAGCCTACCTTATCTTTGGAGCAGCATTTGCCTTATTTTTTTTATCTCATTTTTTAAAATCTCATTTTTAATCCGGAAACATTCATGAAAGTGGCAGAACTGCTTAAGGTTGTAGAAAGAGAGAAAGCAAGTATCTATGGGGGATTAATAGCACTGTGACTTTTACTGTAACACTTTTTTTAAACATTTAATGTTTATTGTGATAACTGCTTACAAGTATATATAAACATATCTCCAAGTGGTAATAGAATTAATTTGCATTATCCATCAGATAAGACCTCCAGAACAATGCCAAATAAGAGTAGTGAAGTTGAGAATCTTTCTCGTATTGACTGATCTCAGTGGAAATCTTGCAATGTTTCATCTCAAAGAATGTTTTCTACACTTGGGAGGAGTAACATTCTGAAACTTATGCATTGGAACTTCTCCTCCAAGCAATCAATCCAAGAGAAGCTAGGCCAAACATTATTATATTAATTTTTAAAAGCTCTGAAAAATAATCAAATCCTTAAAAATCTAGGGAACATTTATTAGAGAAAAGTGGCCAAATCTGTCTAATAACACTGTACTTCATGGTATTTCATTTGCTTTGTTACAACTCCCACACCCAGCTCTGTGCCGGTCTTCAAGGTCAAAAGCCCTGGAAGTCACCATACAAACCAACAACTTAAGGGGTAGTGGAAGTGGGAGAATGGTATTGGAGCTCCTCCAAAGCTGATTCTCAGAAAATTACAATTATTTCTGCTGTTTACCAGTTCTCTGGAAAAATCTCACAGTATAAGTTTTCATTTTACTTAATTCAGACTTCACCAGGTGGAAACATTATTTTCCCTGGGGGTTTCTGTCAAAAACAATCAGCAGCAAATTCTTTAACAATGCAATTGCCTGAGGTGGGAATAAGAGTTGGGGGAAAAAAACAAACAAACAAAAAAACATACTGGTCAATAAGATTTAAAGGAAAACTTGAGAAATGAAATGTCCAGAGAGGACACTTCAAAGGATTAGTGTATTGGTTGTGTTGTAGAAGTGCATATACATGCTTCAGAAGGCTTGTGTACCATCGCAGTGCTTAGGAAAGACCTAGGAAATCCCTGAGTTCTTGCCACCTGTGATCCTGAGCTCAGTTCAAGAAAGCAGTAATGATGAAGGTGGTTTTAACTGGAGCAAAGAGCCCCTCCACAAAAATGAAGAGACTTACTTGTTCCAGCAATTTTAGCAAATTACTCTTCAGTAAATAAGTGACTATTAAATAAATTCATCAGAGTTCAGTGGTTCCACCTGAAAAACAAAACAAACTTTGCAGGATTAGTTCAAAAACATACAAAATAAACAATAACTGACACCATCATCATCATTCCATGCAGACTTGGAAGGGAAGGAGAATTTGATGTGTGAAGTTGCCATATTGACATAGGGGAATGAAACTCCTGACTTGCTATATGTCCAGTATGAGTTTGTGTTCTCTAGAATCGAAGAATGAATTTTAGAAACAATTGAGGTTAAGAGTGGAATATAAACTGAGAGACAGAAGCTTCTGTCTGAGAGAGACAGAAGGGATCCTGAGCGGGTTGCCAAAGACTCTTTTGTAGGGATTTTCTCTTTTGTAGGGATTTTTATAGAGTAAAATCATGAGGTTAGATAGGTTGAAGGTGGGAAAAACTGGAAACTCACAAGATGAGCAGAAGGTGGAACAGAACTGTGGTCAACCAATAAAGTTAATTGCTCAGGTAAAACTGATTAAATTAGGAGCAAATGGGGAAGCCAGTCACATAGTGAGTGGGCATGCTTAACAGTAGTGACTTGTCCTGTAGGAGGGTGGGATGCTGACTCCTGACTTCCTCAGGGTAATAGACAACTTTTTGGACAGTCCATCTCTCTTAGTTACTTTTTACTGGTCGCTGTGATAAAATACCTGATGCCCAAAGTTGGGAAAGGAAAGTTTTATTTCTTAAAGTTTTTGGAGGTTTCAGCCCATACTCAGTTGGCTCCAAGGCAAGGCAGCATGGCAGGGACGCAGTTCATGGCGGCTGCAAACAAGTCAGAAACCCGCAAGAGAGAGAGACACACACCTTCTTCCTGCCATTACATCACACCCTGGCTCCACCCCTAGGTGGGTGTAGCACCCACACCCTCAATCCAAGTGCCAGACAATGAAGCAATTACAAATGTATAATGCAAAGGCACGAGGCTTGGGGCCCACTGACATAAAACATGATATCATCCTTAGGATGTGGTTGTATTTGCTTTGCCTTTTGTGCTGAGAATCAGCCCTCAGCAGGACATGAATGTCCTTTCCAAGACTGCAAGATACCTGAACTTCTGCTCTGGCTCCTTTGAGGGTTCAACCCTACCTGACTGCCTATAGTATTTGTAACTCAGCTGCCTGTAACAATATTATATTTTATTAAATATAATTTCAATACAAAAGTCTAAAACACACAAAGGTATATATATATATATGTATATATATATATATATATATATATATATATATGTATGTATATATATTTGATAATACAAAATGTCCCTAAAGAAGTCCAGATGTTGGACTTACTATGCAAAGAATATAAATACGTTAGTATTTCAAAATGTGTTCATAAAAAGTCCACATACTCAGAACTAAAAGTAACTGTAATAATGATGTTGATATCCACTAAAATAGTAAACTTCAAAATAAAAGAAAAAGAAATTCTGAAATTAAAAATACAATAACTAATTTTTATAAAATCACTAAAAGGACTTAATATCAAGTCTGTCATGAAAAAGTCTTTATAAGCATAAAGAGAGTTCATTTAAAGTTATTCAGTGTGAAAAACAGAAAGAAATAAAGAAGAAACACGACAGCCTCAGAGACCAGGGGTACACAATGAAGTAAACTTAAGTAATGTGTAACAAGAGTCATAAATGAGAAAGGAAATAAGAGCAGAATATAAGAAGAAATTATCAAGAATATTGCAGTATTTGAATAAAACATTTACATACATGTTCAAGCAACTCAGAAAATTCCAAGAAGGATAAATTCAAATACATATACACCAAAATAAATCATAGTAAAGACAGAATCTTAGAAGCATCATGGGAAAATTCACAAAAGATTTATATATTCTAAACAAATTCAGGAGAAATTGTGAGAGAACCCTCAAAAAATTGAGAATTTTTTTTGCTAACACAATTTCTGTATAAGTAATATTAAAAAGGCTCAGACTAAGATAAAATAAATTTAAGCAGTATCTTGACTGTGTATGAGTAAATAAGGAAATTCAGTATTGGAAACTATATAGGTAAAATTATATATATATATATATATATATATATATATATATATATGAATGATCTTCAAATTAAAAAATAAAATCAAGAAATTCTGAAATTAAAAATACTATATATATATATATATATATATATTTTTTTTGATCATGTGTATCTAGGTATGTGAATGTATTTCTTTCTCAGGTTTTTTGGTCACAAATTTTCTTATTAATGCTTGAATTTCTCCAATGCCTTCAAATTATTTTTTTTTATTTCTTCCAACTTTCTAGTTGTTTTGAGCAACCATTTATGTTTATTTTTAAATCATTTATTACATCATTTTCTAAAACAAAATAGCTAGATTGACATTTCTTAAAGTATGGAAAAGGAAAATAAAAGATTAAAGGAAATAAATCATTTAGAATACAATATCTTTTTGATTTAAAAAAAGAACACAAATATGTTTTGTTTTGTTTTATCTTTCTGAGACAGGGTTTTGCTATGCAGTTCAGTCTGGTCTTGAACTCACTTGGTAGCCCAGGTTGACCTCCAATTCAAAGCAATCCTTCTGCTTCAGTCTCCCAAATCCTGGGATTACAGGCATGTGACACCATGCCCATCAGAAATGTGATATTGATGAATTTATGATTTTCTCTTTTACATTATTTTTATAATAGTTTTCTAGACCTACATGTTAAAGTATATGAAAGAGTGAATCAGTCCTCTCTTCTGTAAAGCTTTCTTGTGAAAGAAATATTATTTTGATATAACAATTTCAGAAAAGAAAGATCATCTTTAAGCAAATTCAAACTTCTTACAACATTAGTTTGGAAATATAATTAATCAAAGAGAGAGAGACAGAAACACAGAGAAACAGAGAGAGAGAGAGAGAGAGAGAGAGAGAGAGAGAGAGAGAGAGAGTGAGAGAGGATACCCTGAGCTTGGATCTGAACAGGAACTGATGTGGTAAACTCCTGAGTTTCATGAGATTTGATGTAGTGCCCTGACTTCCCCACTAAATAAAATTTTGAACATTAAAGCACAGGAGTCATACTAATTTATCTAAAAATCCTTGTTTCTAGAGTCAATAATACCATTTTTAAGGACAGCATCTGGGTGATTAAAGGACATTTATTTGTGCTGTAAACAATACTTCCATAGTACATAATCTTCAAAAAAATTCATGTCACCAACACAAAAAATGTGTTAAATTAAGAAGCAATAATCTCTTCCTATTTGTAAAAATAGTTAGAACTTTTCATGAGTCACACTTCATTTCTGGCACTTATAATGTGGTAAAATAATAAGAAGAGACCAACACTATGGTGATTGAGACCCCAGCATAACACATTATGTCATTTGTGTGATGTTGAGACCAAATCTAAAGTCCAGAAGAAATAGTTGGATCTTTCAAATGTTTTTTATATCTTTTCCATCTCTCTTGAGGATGAGGTCCTAGACCTCATTGTTATGTCATTTGCTCTATGCAAAGGGATATTTTTAATGCTCTGGTCAGTTCTATACATGAAGAAAATGAAAGATTGACCAGATGGATACACATTTGATAAACAATAAGTTACCTTCCCAAATGTGATTCTATCAAAGAATATAAGCATGACTTTTTTATCCAACTATGATATAGCTGAAAGAGATGACACCAAATATCAGATATATCCTCATGAAAGAATGACCATAATTTTAGGGTTTAAATGCTGAGAAATAAAGTCTGGTTAAAGTGTTCTGGGTGTTCTGTATATGCACCAAAAAGATGGTAAAAAAAAAATGAGAATAGTGCATCAATGACAATATGTTGGTGAATTGCTGTCAGTAATGTTCCTAATAGTTAAAATCTGGACTACACAGGTTGCTGATATCTGAGTGGTGCAGTGGAGAGGGTAGAGAGTTCAATAGTTTCTATTAAATAATGTGCTATATTTTGCATGAAAACTACTCATATGTAAAATGAAAGAACAATTGGGACAGAATGGAAGGTATTAAACAATGAAAAATGTGTCATATGAGGATATGTCTATTGAAAGACGTAAAGGAGAAAGGTGTATACAAATGGAGTGGTTTCTCAAACTTATGAGTTAAGTTTGGAAAAAACATATTGTAGATGAATATGTAAAATAGAAAGGAAAGATGATCTAGAAGACATAAGCGATGGTTCAAAGTTTGAAAAGATATCAATAATGTTAAAGAGCGACCAAATTAGCTTAGCTTACAAATGGAAATTGAGATGTGTAGTTAATAACTTGAATCAAGTCTGGGAGCACTGTAGATGGACAGGCATGACTACAGATATACAACAGGAATAAATGCACGTAAACATTGTGATGTGTCTGTCTTCTCATACATTGAATTAATTCAGGCTAGCAGATCATTTTTGAAAAACAATATATCCATAATAATCTCTCTTGAGTTATGAGAAAACCCAATTTTATTAAAGCAATGAATCTGGGAGGCTGATAACACCACTCTTGGTTTCAAATCTATGGAAATTTTAATGGCAATGGCTATGTAGGGCTACATAGGGCATTTTCTTACATTGGTACTAAGTGATGGAATGGTGGTCCACGTGCAAATTATCCTTTCCTTTTATCCCTCTCACCCGAGTTATGAAATATTTTTACAAGCAGATTTTATAATACATTTTATGACTTCATTTTTGTTTATATTTTCATTACTTAGCAATACAGTTCAGTGGATTCCTTTTCTGTTTTACCCTGAGGCTTTTATCCATCTCGTGAAGGGCTCATGCCATTCCAAGAACAGCAAAGCAGTTCTGGGAGGTACTTCCTATTCTGCAAACAATGCTTTAATGCACCCTGTACTTCCATCAAAAGTCGGGGGTGGGGGGCGTGCTCTGCAACATGCATAATGGGAACTTTTCTTGTAAAGAAAAATGGGCACCTTTGCTTTTCTATTTGCATAAAGATGCCCCCCTACTGCTATCTGAGAAAATTAAGAGCTTCCACCTTATCAGTTTCTTAAACATGTTCTCAAGAATGTCCACATTTATGTCAGCACTTTTTCGACATCCTAATGATGTTTTTGCGAGGACTATGGCACCTATATGGCTTGTTACCAGCCTAATGAAAAGTTGCTTTAGGTGTCAAAATAAATCCAAGAATGTTCTACACTTTAGCTGACTGTAATATATCATCATGGCCTGCTTAAGTAGTTCAAACTGCAACATGATAAAGCAGCTAACAAAAACCTTTGAGAACCAGTAGCTGGGATAATGGGCATTCAGTATAAGGGTAATAGAGCAGCAATAAAAATTTCGATAACCAAAGGTTATATACCATACTTTTTAATGGAGTCCTTGGCTAACTGAGCTTTCTCCAGTAGTAGATACCTGGGTGAGGTGATTCGTTGCAAACATCCATCTTTCTTTTCACTGGGAAAAAATATTAATGAGCTCCTCCTTCAGGTTGTGGTATCCTTTTATCAAACTGTAATTTTGGGGAATAGAATTGACTTTTACCTACTACATATGTAGGTAAATTTCTGAATGTCCATGCTATTTTCCTGAAAAACATAGCATGTTTGACAATGTTGTGATTTTTAGATAAATGTATTTAAATGTAACCCTGAAGGTTAAGACCTAAAAGTAGCAGAAGGATATTTCCATGCTCATCTGCATTCATTTGTTCAATGAAGACTTAGTGATCTCTACCTCTTAAACTTGAATTTTGCCATTTCTAAAACAGCTGTTTCCCTCTCTTACCCTTACATCTTGACATCATGGTATGCCCTTGGCTGGGACCATCTTTCAAATTATACCCTCTCAAATGCTAACCATTTGTCCTTTTTGGTCCACTATCTATATCTGATGGATATACTCCTTCATTTATCTGAAAACTTTTCTGATATTTTGTTGGAGGTTTGACCTCCTCCACATAAATGCCTATGGAAGAAGCATTGCAAACACTGTATTGTTGAACCTATAGTTCCTAATTTCACCAGATTCTTCTCTGTTGTAGCAAAATCTCTCATACTCTGTGAAATCAATACTTGCGGTTAATTTCCTACTTGAAAAAGCTAAAATATGGTATGATTTATTAAAAGAGCATACTCTTTAAATTTTTCATTCAAAATAAAGGCAGATATACAGAAAATAACCTTTTGATATTTTATTACTGTCTAAACCTTTGAGCATATATCTGAATATTATAAATTATCATTATATTATTATTGTGTTTATACTACAGGGTGTATCGTATAATTTTTATATTGATTTTTTTTACAATAAATACATCTGTGTAATACTTTTTAAAAAAGATTTTTTTTTTTTGCAATTTACATTTCTCTCCCCTTAGATATTTATCCTTGGTCTCCCTTCACTGAATTTGACCAGTAGTGTCATGAAGTAGTTCTTTTTTTGTGGCTAACAAATTGAATTTAATGAACCTTTCTGAGATATTGTAGTAATTCTTTACTGTTAGTATTCTTTACTGCAGATTACTGAATACTGAGCAACAGAAACAGTTCACATGATCTTACAGTTCTGGAGGTCAGGTCTACTTGCCCAGCTAAATGGAAAGCTCTGTTCAGAGTCTCAGAAAGTTGGAGTCATGTTGTCAGCTGGATGGTACTTTCATCTGAGACTCCACTAGGGGAAAAATCTATTTGAGTTCTTCTATATTGCTGACCAAATTTATTTCCTTGAGGTTTTGTATCTAAGCATTCATGTTTCTTATTTGCTGTTGGCTGCTCTGGTTATAGAGGCTTCCCAGAGTTCCCTGCCACACAAAACTCTCCATTTTTGAGACACGGTTCTTGGTCTCTTTAAGAGAAAATTCTCCATGTGCAGTCTGCTAAGTAATAGGTATGAAATATAAATAGTCAAAGGAGAAACTTGTCATCACTTTTATCACATAACATAACTGAATCAGGAGAGTGAAAGCTTATCTTCTTTGTCAAAGTTTCATGGTCAGAGGCCAGTCTCAAGTTCCATCTACACTTAGCAGAGACTGTATTACAACATAACTCATCGGTGGTCATACGACTGTATGTCCACTAGCGTGTCCAAACATTTAAAATGCACCACTTTCTTACTTTAACTTTTTTTGTACCTCAACCTACACTTTCTTTACTGCCTTCAAAGTCTACTGCTTCACCTTATCTTTACCTGATGACCTTTCACTACACCTGTAAGTCTTAATTTCACCAGTAATTCCATTTCTAATTTCACCATTCTTCTTCCAAGTTGACTTCCCTGCAAAACTACACACAAGCTCCATTCCAAGAAATATCACCCTAAATTATATATCTTTTTTTTGAATCTATCTTATCTTTTTAAATATGCACTCAGACTTCATGAAAGAACTGTCTATACTCTGGGATAGAAATTACTTCATTTTTCATCTAAATTTGTTCCTCTCACTGAGTTGTTCAGCATGCATTATAATGGAAAAACTTAAGTCTTATCTTAAACAAAAATTCAGCCAAAGAAAAACACTTAATGGCTTATCTTCTTTTTATGTATTTTTTTCACTGCTTCACAGCATTTTAAACTTAGCATTGAATGAAAATGAATATTTTGCTTCCCAAATATTTCCTTCATATTTGTTGATTCCTTTTTAATTGCCTTGAACATTACATGAACATTTTATTTAATTATATGCTGTTAGAAAGTTATTTGCTTACATTCTTTCATGATATATATATAAGAAGGTAACATCCCCAAGGACAAAGAGAATGTTTGGTTAGGCTTGTCAGGAAGTGAGACTGGGCTTCTGAAACTAAAGTACTACTGTCACCAGGTGACAACATCAAGTTTATGGTGACTGTCTTTTCAAATATTCATTTCTGTTAATAACTGCTGGATTTCTAGTTTCTAGAAGAGTGCCCAGCTTTTCAGTGCCTAGACATATCAGGTACCTGACAAATAAACATATCTTGAACAGTGAAATAAAAAGACTTATTTTGTTACCATCCAATTCTCCCTCTTAATTAATGGAGACACTTAAATGCATAATTCAGTTGTATTAGACAAATAGATCAGATATGTTAGAACCACTGTACTGGCAATAGATGAGCGGCTTCATCAGCACTACTAAAATACAGGACTGAGAGTGTTACTGTGTTACAACTAGGATGAATTACTGCAACCAGCTGAGATATAATAACAGTATGAATTATTGAATTGGCATCTTCCTGAGACAGCTTTGGTCACAGCCTTGCTATGTTCTGGAGATGATAGAAGAAGATTTGTGTGATGTAAATTTATAATCAAAGGGTGTTCAGGATGAAAGATGACCTCTAAGGTTATGAACCTGAGCAGGAACCTGCACCATCACTTGGAAAAGGAACTGTAAAATATGAAACATTCTTCAGGCCGTGGTAGGAAGCCAAAAGAAATGCCACTCTTACAAATGTAACTCCAGGAAAGTTTCTGATAGTCAGAGACAGAATGCAAGACACTAAAATGCTCATGTATTCAGCAGCTCAGGAGATGAGAGTAAATCTGTACAACAGTTAAAATGTGTTTCCTGAAATTATGCTCTGCATAGGATTAGCAACTAATTAAATAGTTGAGCTGCAAAGAGCACAGAGATCTAAGACCACACACACAAATATACCTAGGAAACTTGGGTCTTTTGTAGAGTTAGAAGTAGATATTTTGCTAATGCACTGATGGCTTCATTATAATAACATCAAGATGCTGTTAGTTTGGAAAGCTGTCTGAATCACATGCTTTGACTCTGCCAGCCAGAGGATTTCCCTTTTCTTCTTTTGAGCTGTGTGTGAGGAGCCCAGACATTCTGGAAATGCATTCCTTTGCCATCACTGCTTGACCTGCCCAGTGATGGAGATGGATCTGAGAGGCAGCTTCTCCTTCCTGAAAACAAAGTAGGCTTTAAAAAGGGCTGTTAAACTGCTGTCGTGTGTTTGATTATTCTGTTCCCAGTAAAGTCCTTTATTTTTTACTAGCAAATGGTCATTTTTATGAATGACATTATTTTAGTCCAATGACTGTTTCAAGAAACAATAGGTCAAAAGCAGCTAAACTATAGATCAGGACTAGAACTGTGGAGAAAATTACCTCAAATAATAGACCATGGCCAGTTCTATCTAACAAAGTGTTCCTCAGAAAATTGTTTCAGATAGCCAGAGAACTTAGAGAAAACCTCATATACACATGGTTTTAATTTAATGTAATGAAATAGTAATGCATAGATTTATACCATGCAGTAAGACATTTTATGTCTATACATAATTTCAAATTACATATGAAAAATATAGTAACTCAAATGAATGCATTTCTAACATATGATCAATTGTGTTGCATTTCCTGGCTGTTAAAATTGTGTTTTATAGCATCAATAACAAATGTAATAAAATGTATTTTCCTTATTAGGCCCCTCAACTATTCTTTTAAGAAAAGCAATAACCTAAAATTGTTATCTGCAATGTAACATAACTTTCTTTTTTAAAATGGCTTAATTGTTCTTATATTGTATAATAAAGAGAACAAACAGTATTGAAAAAATTAATCCCCCCCCAAAAAATCACACAGTTTTACTGTTTTATTTTCCTGTAAGATAACAAAGGTACATCGAAGACAACTAAAAAATTCTGAAAAAGGAAATTATTATTTATTAAATGTTGGAATCAATAAAATATAACCTGTTTGGTTTATTGACTTGAAGATATTTAAATCACTTCTTTTTTATTTTTAAATAGTTAATTATTTTCAGAATTTTATTTACTTAAATAGAAATTCTTTGGAAGTTCTCCTCTAAAAGGCTGGGGTATTCTGCATCCCTTCTTCTCCAGCATGGATTATTCTTTCGTTTTCATAGCTGCGTGAGACCTTCTAGGTCATGTCCCTACACCCCCACTATTCTCCCTTTGCTGTTCTCTGGCCTGTTAAGAAATCTCATGTGTAATTTTAACTTGCCAAGAAATGAGGATTATCGTTCAATTATATAACTTATAGAGGGTTTTATTAATTTATTTCTCCTGACCAATTCAGTAAGAGACGCTTGTTTAGACTGAGAATAGCAGTATTTATTAAATTCTATTTAAGGCATTCTACCAGCCTATTCTATCCAACCTAAAATTGCACCTGATGTCATCTAATGGAATACATGGCTGTAATGGCATTGATGTAGGTACCAAAATGCAGTGATAAAGCTTCTTTATTCAAAGAACTCAAGGAATACAAATATATAAGTGTATTATGAGACAGGATTAAATACTTTTCTATTGTCATTTGCTATGTTTTAAATTTATACATTTCTTGAAAGGAAATAAAGCTGCCACTAAAACGTGCTAAGACTGAATTGAATTTACAGGTATACATTTCTGGTACATTAGGGTTTACTGTCATCAAAACCATCAGCAAGATGTTTAATGCACCTACAATAGGCTACAAGCTGGACACCCCAGCTTTGTAGCATGGGGAAATCTATCGGGTGAAAATATCTTGCATGTGAAAGGAAAAGTAACAGTAGATGGTGATGCACAGAGTCATGAAAAGATCAAGGTAAGAAACATTATATAAACTATGTTTTAATCCCCAATCACTGAATCAGGTTGCTCCCTTTTACTTTTGTATGCTCTCCTCTGTATGCAGGTTCGTGACTAAGTATTGCCTTTTGATCTGATAGTTTTTAATCACTGAACTGTAGAGAACACATTTTCTTCATGTGCTAAGAGTGACTAACACGTTCACTTTTGAGAAGCGAATATTTTCTAGAGGACCTGATTTCCTCAGAAACCCATGGACAAGCCTGGCGTTGAGATCTTTAAATTACTGGTGACCTGTGTTTCTCATCCTTTCACCTTTCTGAGGCATGTCTGCTCGGCCATGGTAAGCAGGCCCTTTTTTGCTCATCATAATCCCACTAACAAATTGAAAGACAGAACGAGAATTTTTTTAACCAGTCCTTTTGACAGGAAGTAGCGCAAAAGGGTTATAATTATGGATTATGCCTTTTATTGTATAGTGGAGCAAGCACATATTCGCCTAATTAAAAACACAGTGTGAATATCCAGCTGCATCGAGCTGCCAATGTTTAAGGGCTGTCTGTAACAGCTAAAAATATGTTTTCACTTTATAGAAAAGCTCTTGTCAGGTTGTACGGAAGAGTGAGTTCAAGAATTGGGGACTGAACATTTTTGTGCTAGTGGGTTTACCGAGACCTCGTTATGTAAACACTTGCCAATCTAGGACTCAGACAAAGCATCCCTCAATGTACCATTGGATTGTACAGAAAGGCTCTGCTGAGTTGACGAACTGAAAGAAGTCAGAAATTCAGCTTCACTAAGTCTCCTGCACTGGCTTAGATTACCTTTAGAAGGACCTATGAATGAACAGAAACTGACCTCAGGACTGGGCAGAAAATTTTCCCTCAATACCTTAAGAAGCTACCTTATTGTCAACTTCAGAGATATTAGGTTAGAATCACAGAACTACAGAGCCAGACTGTCAAGTACAGTACATTATCCAGCTCTTTAAAACTAAACAGAAGATCCAATAGGGAAAATGACAAGTATAAAATCAGGAGAGAGTACTGTAGCAGAACAGGCACAGATATTTGGGTATGTTGTTCATTCCGAGACTGTACGAGGCACTAATCAGAAACACTATGATGAAGTGTCTATAGAGCCCCTTGCAAGAGTCCCGAATACTCCCACGGTTCATTGTTCATTCCAATACCTTCTTAACCTACCTCCTTTAATCATTCTTTTTAAAATTTTTATCAAGATATTCTTCCATCTCTAGGTTAATCTCTTTTTTGTTGAAATACAAATTGTATTCTCTACATTTTATAGAAGACATTCACCAGAAGGCACAATAATTCTCTAAAATGTGCCATATGCTATTGACAGACTATTTCCTTTTTAAGATAAGCAGTGAGCATTGATCTAGAGAATGCACAATAGGACCCAGCTTTGGTAAACTGGCAACGTACGAATGTCTGTCAGTATAACTTATACCTAGATTAAAACGAAATACCAGTGTTATGGCTTGTGTCCAGTTGTTCCCCCAAAGCCCCATTTGGTCATTTGCCCTAAGGGTAAAGCCTGGATAAGAGGTAATACAACTGTCTTTTGTTTGTTTGTTTTGCTACTTTCTGTTAACCATGAATTGTTTCTCCTCTGTAACGTCTCTCTGCTATAGACCGCAGCTTTGGAACCAATCAATTACGGACTAAGATTTCTAAAAACTGTGAGTTAAATAAACCTTTCCTTCTTTAATTTTGAGTGTCAGGTATTTTGTTTCAGTAAGGAGAAAAGTAACTAAGACTGAAAAATCCCCCTAAAAATATAACCCTTCCAGTATGTAATACTATGACATGGAGAGTTCAATGAATGTGTCACATGCTGTGATCCACTTGTGTTGAAAACAAGGCTCTTTCGTCTGCGTCACAATGTCAAAAATCAAATAGACTCATCTACCTAAATGTACATCACTACACTTGTGTTCTACACCTCTATTCTCAGCTACCATTCCTTTTCATCTGGGTAACTCCTATAGCTAACGTTTTGATCACTTAATTCCCCACTTGTCTCCCTTTCACTAATTTTAAACAAAGTAGTAATAAAGTATTCCTAAAGCATAAACCTAATTATGTCTGCCCTCTGCTTGCCTCCTGCTTAGTGCTGCTGAAATAGAGACCATCTACCCACCCTTACTCAGCAGGTCAGAGCACATCTTTTGACACTCTCCCCTTTGACTGATCTAACTGAGCCTCTCTGATCATCTCTGTCTTCTACTTATTTACCAAATGAGTTCATGTCTTAATAACTTCAAATCAACTATTTCTCCTACATAAAAGCTTTTCCCCTTGTTTTTGGAATAAATAGTGCTTCTCTTTGCCTTGGAAGCTGCAACCTAATTGTCTCTCCATCAAGGATCTTCTTGGTTTTCACCTCATAACTAGTCCTGTAGGTAGGCAAGGCATCTTGTGATCTTCTGGGATTTCTCATAGTTTTAATTATAGAATATTTCATGTTACTTTAACATGAAATATTTTCCCCTATATTAAAAATATTATGTGATCTCAGACATAGACTTTCATTTTTATCACTCTTTTCAGCATGGTGGAAATTGCTTAAACTGAAAACATGGTAGCACAGAAAAACTGTGAACTAAGGGTGCTGGGAGGCACCAAATGTCAGCTACACCAGTTGATTAAAGAAAACTGCATGGATTCTCTGGCCCTTAAACATTCTGTTCCATTTGCTTCCAACAGTCACCTTCCTGCTTCATCTTAACTTGTTTAGCCTTCAGATCTGAGTGAAAAATCACTTCATGATACTTCCAACTCTCCATTTCATTCCCTCCATTAGCCTTCCATTTCCATGGACATTTTTTCACAATAATTTTGTATTTAATTCTACAAAATTTTGATTTTTTTTTGTTTGTAGTTAACTATAAAGAGTTTAAAATGCATTTTTTGATTGTCAATATCCTAGATACTTAGGGTAGTGCCTGATCACATTTCAGGTTATAAGAAACATTGGTGAAATGAAGTGATGAGGAGTGAAAAAGTTTTCTGTACTTTTGCTTTGTTTTAATTAAATCAAGGTTTTAAGTATGAGATGAGTTGTTACTACAATAATAGTGGTTGTGTGTGTGTGCGCACACACATGTGTGTGTTAACACCAAGGCATACCAGATCTCAATGGGATAATTTACTGTTATACCCCAAAAAGACTTTTGATGTACACATTCAAAGCAAAATCATGTTTTCATCCTGAATTCATTTTATTCACTACCCGGGCTTATCAGATTTCTATGGGAAGGATTACCTCTTTTGGCTCAGTGGAACTCCTCATGTTCAGTTATCAACTCATGTCATTTATCTCCTAAATTCAAGGAGAAACACAGTTCACAGGCAACTAGGCCTCAAAACATTCTGGTGGCCTCTGCAAGACGAATAAGCAGAAAGAAATCTGTCACTTGTCCATATTAATGGCTTTATTTATACATGTCCTAAACAAGAACACTAAGAACACAAACCAATAAACAAATAAACCAATGGTGACCTATAAAAGATTGAGCCCATAGAAGATTGCTGGTAAGAATGTGAAGGAAGTAGAACTTTCCTGAACTAACTTTCCTGAAGTTAATTTTTTTTTTTTATTGGTACCAGGGATTGAGCTCACGATCCTGTGCTTACAAGGCAGGCACTTATGCCGCTGAGCTAAATCCCCAGCCCCGCTGAAGTTAAATATTTCAATCACTTGGAAATTATTTCAGCAGTTACTTAACAAGTTAAGTATATAGTCAAGAATGTTGGTGTAAGCCTGCAATCCCAGTATTTGGGAAGCTGAGGCAGGAGGAGAGCTTCAAACTAATATATGGTGACAGAAAGCAGATATGATGTTCCTTGGTATGGAAGACAGAGTATCTGGAGAGGCCTACAGGAGCTACTGTAAAGGGGCACAGAGACATATAGCATATTTTGGTGTGAAGAATATGTTCATCATTTTGATCTTGATAATAATTTCACAGGCTTATACATATATCAATAATACTCAGTTATACACTTTAAATATTTATTATGCTATATTTCAATAATGCTGTTGAAACAAACTATAGAATGTCATAACTGTGCATTTATTATTAAACAAAAAACATGCTTAATCAATCACCATTAGAAATTTAAAAAATTAAGTAGTAAGTTAATGCTGTCAAACTGAAAGAAAAAAGGCATAACATAAAATTCTGAATATTAAAATTGAATATATTAGAAACAGGTTCTTTGTACACAAAATAGTAAAGCCTCCATTGTACATTACAACAGTCTCTCAAAAATTTAAGCTAATTATATACAAATTAAAGAATGACTCCAAAATAAAGCATAGATTTAATATATTAAACCACTGTGGATTGAGAAAGTTTTCAAGTTCTATCAAAATAATTTTAGAAATCTAGATAATTAAAATAATGTTTTAGGAAAATGAAAATAAGAAAATTGTCTCAAAAAAGTGATTTCAGAAAAGAAAAACTACTCAATCATGAATAAAATAGAGGAATTTGTTAAGGTAATTTTTAAAAAATTATATCTAGTTTTTATTGTTGATTTCTTTCACAGTTTTATAAAGCATTTGCTTCCTGTTAAATGTATGCAACTGATAAACATATGGCAACAACATTGTAATTCATGCATTATGAGATTTGCCAGGAGCAAATAGATGCATCAATGGAAATATATATTTCAGATATTCCTATTCAAAAGAGGCAAAGAAAATGTGAATTGTAAAAAGACAAAAGAATAAAAAAATACTCTATTGAGGAAAATATATCATAATCATTTCATATTGATGGAATTAATAAGTACTAAAAAGATCAACCACAAATTTTGTGTTGCATTTTGACTCAATAGTAGAAAACTGAGAATGTTCTGTTTTTTGGTACTTTTCATGGTTAGTAAATTTCAATAATAATGGTAAAGGATAATTTGGCAAATAATCTATTATTAAGGCCTATATATATCTTTTAAGTACATATTTAGAAATTATTCTTAAAAAATATTAAATTAGCATGCACAAAAGTACACTCATTAGTTTATGGCACTAAAATATATATTTGCAAAAGCATAGCAAAAGACTGTCCATTAAATAATGATAGAAACATATATTGGAAGCAGGAAAAACTTCCTGAAATATTACTAAAGGGAAAGAGAAGTAGATGAGAAAGTGGAAATTAAGGTTTGTTCCCATTTTAGTTATCTGCATATTTCACATGTGGATACTGCCACACTCACACTCATATGTCTACTTCTCTTCTGCAATTTCTAATGTGCTTTAGGGAGACAAAGGAATGCCTTCAAGACTGTCCCAAGAATGTTAGCAATGACTGTAGTAGCTGATAATATTCCTGTCACATATTTCATTTTCCTTTAAACATATTTTTTCAGGTTTTCTTGAAAGCAACTTAAAAATACTTTGTATTATAAGGCCAAAACTTTCATTTTGGAAACGGCAATGGTCTAACCTATTACTCGCTGGATAAGTCAAAGATAGGTTCTGCCTAAAAGGATTGAGGGTTCTTATTGTGACTTTGTGCACCTTATTAACCCATTCACAGGACCAGAAAAAGAGCACCGAGCAAAGGTGGTCACTTTGTGCGTGGGTGGGGGGCGGTTTAGAGAGGTGGAGAGAACCGCTCTCTACAGAAAGGCACTTACGTGCACAGCAGAATTCACCACATACATTCGCACAAAAAAATAAACTTCTGCATTTTTCCCAAAACATGACATTACTAGAATTTGTAAGTATGTAGTACTCACCGAAATTAAACTTTCTAAGCTGCTATTGATTTTAATTTATTTCTCTTCCTCCTTAGAAACCCAGGGATCCTCAGATTACAGAACCTGGCAGAGACGTAGAAGTTTAGGGTGGCATGTGTACGAAAAATCCGTTTGGTGGTCCATTAGGAATTAGCATGAAAGTTGGTTGCAGCTTTTCATCTCATGGATGATAGGTTGCTGTGGTTTTGTTTTTGTCTCTTTTTTTCTTTTTGCTAAGCAATAATCAATACAGCTTGTAAGTTCAAGCCCTAAACTGAATTAGACAATCATTGACAATCATGGCACTCCAATTATAAATCCATACAAGTGGGCACACAGTAGAGGGTTCGTCTTTGTTGATCTGTTAATGGGGAGGTATGACTCACTTGGTCTTAAACAATTATAGTGAACAAATATCAATTTTGCCTGCTATTAGTATAATGCAAATGTAGTGTGGTAGGTTTTTAGTGGTATGCTTTAGTTAAGCACAAAGTTAAAAAATGAACTGTATTGAGCAATGAAGAAAAACTTAATTCAAAAATTGTGTCTTCTAGAAGGCCTGTGGCATTATCTTTTCAAGATATTAGCACCAAACTTCACCCAGCAAATGGCCTGATCTTGGATTCTTGGCATCTTTATTGACTTTCTGCATCTCAGTTTACTCTGTGTCTATAGAAAATACCATGTCATTCATAGTCTTTACCTGTCTTGTCACTACTGCTTTTGTGTGAGGTCATTTCTTTGTTGCTGTGTGCTTGAATTATTGAAATAGAAGCCTGTCTTCTACTCCTGCTCCTTCACCCTCTTCTAATCAGAATATTTTATGTGTTCTTTCTCAAATGCATCTTTAATGGTGCAATATTTTCTCTAAAATCCACCACCCTTCCAACTGCATAAAATCCAAAACCCCTGAGATGGACAGTTCTCTTTGTTTATCTCCAGTCTCATTTCCACAGGTCCTCTAACATTTCATCGCTCCGTCCTGAATTTTTGCCCATTTGTGCTCTTGATTAAATTCTTTCATGCATATGTTGACTACATCACACTAGATATTCTTGTGCTGCTTGAGTCACCTGACTTGTTTCCATTCATCCTTTAGTTTGCTTTAGAAGACTTTGCTTCCCAGATGTTTTGTCTGACCTCACCTATCAAGAGCTTATAGCTGTCCACCTCTCTCGCTATTCTTCCATATGTTTCTCTGTTTTAGGGCTTGTCACAATCTCAGTGACAGTTGGTTTCCACAAGTACTCTTTCAGCTCCCTGAGACAGGAACTACAATTTATTCATTGCTGGATCCAGGGACAGAGCCTCAATTTTTATTCAATACAGGAGAAGATATCCTCACATTTGTAAAATTCAAAACTAAGTGAATGAATGAGTGATGAAAATTGTATTTTATGAATTAAATCAAAGAAATGCAAATGCCATCAGGAATGGAAAATTAAATAACTATTTATGAAAGTATTGAATGAGTAGAAGAAAAACAACAGACTATGAGACCAAACTTGTCCCACATTAAATTTTAATATTCTATTCGTACTAATTAATACTCAGTTACACTTTATTTATATATGGATGTGTGTGCCTGTATACATGTGTGTGTATATATATATGTATATATATGTGTGTATAATATAGTTCAGATTAAGATTATGGGAAATTTATGAACACATCTTTTATGTGTATATATGCAGACATTATACATACATGTAAACACCACCTCTGTGTAGATATTAACTGAACTCAACATGTATGTATATGTGTATTTATATGTGTTTGTATATGTGTATCTTCCATATTTTTTTTCTTTTGGAGAAAGAATCTCTCGTGCAGGTCTCTTCCATATTTTTAAAATGAATTATTAGCCTGGGTTCTTACCAGTGTGCTGAGTTCACTAGCTAAATCAATAAACTTCTAAAATAGCCTGCATTGTTAATTGCATGTTTTCAAAGTTACATCATTGTTGGAATGCTGAAATCACAATTTATTTATATTTTGCATTCCACATGGTAAATGTGTTAAACAGTCAATAGTTAAATTCCTAGGAGAAAGACCTGATCTCATGGGTAAGTAACGAGATATTATTTTTCTTGAGAATCAGAACTGTGGCTAGCAGGAATGCAGAGCAGGCCTCAAGCACCAAACCAGATCTCTTATGAATTTAGAAAGTTTTAGATAAGAAGCATTATGCACAGGAGTTGACATTTTATTAATAATTTCTTTCTTGAGAGACTCAAAAAGCTTGGGTTGCTTTCAGCTCTTTCAAGTTCTCTCTTTTGCTGATGTAAGGAGAAGCAGCAAATTCAAAGCAGAGCTAAAAGAAGCCTGGAAGCTCAGCCTCCAGGCCGTCGTTTTCAGTATTTATGAGTGCCTGTAAATGGCCAGTGAGCTGGTAGCAGCACCATCGATTCTGTTTTTAACAGTTGACTTCCTCACAATCAATGGGATTGACCAAACCAACTGTCAAGTCAGCAGCAACTAGAGGGTGGTCACATCGCATCCTGGCAACATGTGCTGTGGCTCCAGGTAGGCAGACAGCTCCACAAAGCTTTAAGCTCAGGAACATATCCACTGGCACCAAAGACGCTCACCTGTTCTCTCGCGCCAGCTGACCCTATTACCATAGAAACTTGGTGGACAAAGGCCCACAACTAAATTTTGCAGCTCTTTAGCACCCTCTGGTGTTAAGTCTTCCACAAACCCTAAATTCTCCTGGGTTTTTTAAAAAAGTGGAAAATGGTCATTCAGTTCCAAAGCTAGGGGAGGTAACGGGATCCGGTAAAAAAAAAAAAAAAAAAAAAAAAAAAAAAAAAAAAAAAAAAAAAATATATATATATATATATATATATATATATATATATATATATATATAAATAAATATCTTTCACTTGAGATTATGATTTCTGCTGACTAGAGAAAACTATTGATTGAGAAAATGTTCCCTTAAAGCTGTCACCTAAGTAGAAGAACTAGTATAATCTGGTCAATGTATTTTTGCATGTAGAAATTATAAAAATTATCTGCTTTGAAATCTATGTTTGAAATGCACTTAGGTCAGTGCAAAGTAATATTTTCTAGAAAATTCTGTGTTGGTCATTAATTAGTTTGAATCATTTCATTAATAGGAAGGAAAGTACAGAGGAAGAAGTACTAAACAAACTGACATATTATTCTTTTTCTAACAGAAATGCTATTAAATGGGCTTAAAACTAGGGCCTGAGTCTTTACTTTTATTTCAACTTGAATTATGACTTTTGGCATGTCACAATCTCTCTGGACCTTCGTTCTCTCAACTATAAAACAAAGAGTAAATACGGTAATTTAAAGGGTCATCAGATTTAGTTGTCCATAATATCTGAAGATAGCTGATGGTACATAAGCATCTTTATCTACTTGTGCAAAAGTTTGCATCTTATAATGATAAATGGCTTGCAGTTGAAATCAATTTTCTATATCCCCCTGAATATCGAATTAATAAGATTACTCTACAGCAACTCTGAAAATATAGGAATAATGGCTGAGACTCATTTTCAATTCTCTTATATTTATATATTTTAGAATAAGCAATGGTAGTTTAATAAAATTTCTCTTTTTTATAGTAGCCTTAAGCAATGGATGAGAGGAAGTGAATTAGAGAAAAGAATTTCAGCAGAAAATTGCCAAGTGTTCTTCATATAAGTTTTTTTTTATCATAACTATGCTCACTTATTAAGATCCTACTAGGTACCAAGAGTTTTAGATACCTCATTTTATTTAATCCCTCTAACATTCTTGCAAGGTTGATTTTATTATTCTCGTTTTGTAGAAAAGGAAACTAAGCCTCAGAGATGCAAAGCAATTTGTCCAAGTAACACACAACTTGTTGAGCTGATATTTAATCTAGTTTCTGCTGAATCCAAAGCCTATTCACTTTGGATGCAACATGTTTCTTTTCATTTAGATAGTAAAAGTGAGCAAGAAAGAATTCCTGACCCAGTGCTCAAACAGAACAGTTAATAGGTTTACTTTCCTAAGAAGTTCTAGAAACAGGAGAATCAACAAGTGCTGAGTTGCACTACCCACAGTGACGCTTGGGCAAATGAGAGGCACACCCCATTTAGCGACACATGATCTGTCATGTAGGAGCTCTGACTAGTCATGACTTCACTGGTTTTAACTGAATGTCCACTATATACCGTGCATTTCCAGATCATTGAAATAAAACTGACATTTTCCTTTTGAAATCATCTGCTTATCCTCCCTATGTAGGAGGAAAAGGAGAAGGTCTTGCCAATTTTCCCTTAGAAAAATCTCTTTCCTCTTGTGGAACAAGAGGTGCCCATGACGACTGACAAAGTTGATTTCCACATAATTTGCTCATTAGAGAACCGCTGGAACCAAGCAAGCTCTTTGGTCCTAAGTTTCCCAGGAGTGAACACTAGTTAGAAAAGAAGAGAGATGGAATCTCTCCACATATTATATATAATTACAGCTGTGTATTACTGAAAATCTACATGTCTACTTGGATTTCAAATTGCTTTCTATGCCAGCATACTTCATTTTAACCCATAATTCTTGGATTAATATTATAAAGCCAAGAAAGGCTCGCTCATATTTAATCTCTGTGGTATTATTTGATAAAGAGAGAATAAAATGGATGTCTGTCACCTATTTATCTTTCTTTAGTGTAGAATTTCCATCTTGGAAACTGAAGATATTTGTTTCAGTGTCCTAGCATCCTAGATATTGACACATGAGGTCCAAGATCTGTTCCAACTACAGTGGTAATGAACCTTCCTGGGAATTTGAAAAAGTTGCTTTCTCAGCAAAGGTACTGATGTTGACCATCATGCAAAGACACAAAAGAATCAAGGTCTGAAAGAGTCACTTTTCCAGGACAATAACGTGGATACTCCTGACACTGTGGATCTTCAGCATTCTCAGAGCTGAAAGCTCTCTTATGTCTCACAGATCTAGATATTAGAGATGGAAACTAAAAGAGAGATAAGAAAAACTACAGAGGAAAGGAGAGGAGGGCAGCCTAGCAGGACAAAATCATCTAAGAAGTTTAGAATAAATTACACAAATGCAAAGGCAAGGATATTCTCTTCATGCAAAGCTCCAGAAGCAGTAAAAATTTAAGCTTATAGGAAAGCAAACAGCGTTATCATTTTGTAAAAGTCTTTCCATTTTCCTTCACTTATACTAAATCCCCATTTTCCCTTCTAATTCTTTATTTCAGGATCACTGGATTCTACTGTGTTTGAGGGGAAAAAAGGAACTATAAACCTAAATTATAGCCAATCAGATTGTACTCACAGCTCAACTACTAGACAAATTGCAGCTCATGAAATTTGCTATGGGTCAGGAGACTGAGTAATTTTATTTTAATCAGTCTTATTTGAAGCTGGAATGCCATTGCAGCAAATCCTCTGAACAGGATTTCAGAAAAGATATAGACTAGGCCATTTTCCCTCTCTTCCCCCTTGTTTTCTCTGGCAGATAATGAGAAATAAAATTTTAAATGGCCAAATTTTATTGCAGTTCTACTTGCAAGCATATTCAGAGCTTATACTGGCTCCATCCTTTCTTACAACATAAGATTACGTTATCAGAATTATGGCCTAGCATCCACTTACATGGTGAAGTCCCAGAAAGCTCAGACCCACTTCCAAGACCACAAATGCTCTGCTGATTGTCTGCCTTGCTGTGGGATATTAGCCCATGTCACAGGAGGCCCTACAAATGGCTGCAAGGTCAAGATAGGCCAATATCACAATGACACAACTGCTTCCTAATAGAGGGAGAAAATAAGACCAGCTCAGAGTCAGCAGTGTGTGGGATAGAAACAGTACTAGCGCTTCTTGGCGGGCAGTTCCTTAAAGCTGTGATGTGATATTTTCTGGGTCTCAGAATGTAGAGTCAAACTGCACGAGAGAGAAGGCAAGTGGTCATCGTGCTAAGCCCACTATCAGAGTAAGCATGTCATGCCCTCTTCTCTCCTCTAATGTCACTCCATTGAGGGGAGGCAGAGTCATAAAATACTTAAACATATGAACTAGGGAAGGGCTGCTTCCCAGAGAAGATCACTCAGCCACATTCTAGCCATGCCAGATGCCAACAGACTCTTCTAGAATTCTAAGTAAGTTGGTTCATCACCTTTCCATATACCTATATCACCTACCCACAAAATCCTTCCTGGGTGACTGCTTTAAGAGTTCAAAAAGGGCTGGGGATTTAGCTTGGGGGCATAAGCACCTGCCTGGCAAGCCTGAGGTCCTGAGTTCGATCCCTGGAACAAAAAAAATAAAGAAAAAAAGAGGTCCTAACTATCTATGCCAGTGGTGGTGAACCTATAACACACGCAGCTTTGTGGGCTGTTTGTGTCGCTGAAAACTAGAATTCTCGCCATCACTGGTCTCTGCCTTTTGTTTCATTTATTATATTTCGCATCCTCTGTGTATTTCATTTTATGCTTCTTTGCTTTCCTTTGTACTTTAAAGAAATTGGTAATCTTAGCCAAATACTCTAACAAACTAAAAAATGAAGAAATACACAAAAGATCACTTCGATAGTTTAGGAAGTGTATCTACTTATTCATGTATTAACATTAGCAAAGCACTAAGAGGCCAAATACTAAAAAGAAAAAGAAAAAAATTAAAAAGAATGAGAAGATGTTGCTAGCATCCTCAAGCAGCTAAGGACTTGAGGTGTCCAGCATTCTGAAAATGTGGAGCAGTCCGTTTTCTCCTGCATCATAATATTTTGTTATGATGGAGGAAAAAATGGAGAGAGGTCTAGTGTGAAAGAGTTTGCTCTACCATTAGAAGTGGTCAGTGTAATCCTATAAGGACCCATTTTGATAACAATATTGGTTAACAGTTATTTAACATTTAATGTGTGCTATGTACTTTACGCATGTGACTAGACTGACACTCACAGCAGGGGAATGGGTTTGCACATTCCCAGTTTTACACAAAGAAGTGAACTCACTGAGACTATGTGGCCTACTAAAGGTCATTCAACTAGTAAGGAACAGAAATGATATTCCAATACAGATTGCCAAACTCTAAAGCATGTGATTCTCCTATGAAGACATATAAGAATGTGATTTCTATGCTTAGCAGTAGTCTGAAAAAAATAAACTTTAATAACTTTGAAGAAACTCTGCATATGACTTTGTCTAAATCCTTAAGGGAATGTCCAAATGTTTACTCCATCATAAGCAAATTAGAATTTCAATTTCCATATCTTAAAACCACTTCACAATAATTGGAATTCCCTTGAAACTAATAATTGTGCTTTTAATAAGTTCTCATAATTTTTGCTTAATAATTTTGCCCCTTTATCTCAAAACTTTAATCATAAAGAGGAAATAAGAAATTAGAAAATGAGATAAAATAAGCTTATTCAAGGATCATTTCTCTTTATATATTCTCCTTTTACTAGGAAAAGCATATAGTTTGTACTCAAAAAAGTTTATTTCTAAACAACAAATAATTTTCAAAAAGGTTATAAGAATTTGATTTTATTACAAGGCAAGTACTTCTCACAAATATTTAACAGTAACTTAAGTGATTTTTCTACAGAATTGTAATCTCACAAAGGACATATATATTTATGGGGAATTGAGACAGACATTTCAAAATCTGTGTGTCTCGATTTATATTTCCCCAACATCTCCAATCTCTTGTCTGTCCTCTAAAACCTCACTGCTCTGACACATTTTGTTGACTGAAAACATTCTCTACATAAACTTCATGACATTAAGGTTGAATTTCTACAGTGAATGAATTTTTCATGATCAGAAGTCACAGCATGCTTGTCTGGGAACACAGTTTAGAAAAGCAGTCAGTTATGTTAGTTATGAGTTCCTAAGTCACAAACAGTTTTAAACTTTGATTTACCTGGAACTATAGATGTAGCCATAAAATGATGATTCTATGAATTGGGGACCAAGAATGTATTATGGAATTTCTTTTTTGCAACAAAACTTGCCCACAAGGAAAAGAGTTCCATTTATTTAATCTGTCAGCAGGTGTACAGCAAGGATAATCAGTTCAGGCACTGGGACAAGCGGTGGAGGAAATGTTAGCATCCTCAGAGTTGAGGATGAAGGCAAGGAAGAAGCTACCAGCTTTAAGAGGGATAACATGGCATTTTTTTTTTCATCTTAAAAAAAGCAGGGATCTATTAAAGATCAGATTACCAAAAACAACTTGCAAGAAATGATCCAAGTAATCAGAACCAATTTCCCTTTTCTGCTTCTCCCTTTCCCATCTCCAAGGAAGAATCCTATTGATTAAATCATGTGGAAGACAGAAGGTAGGGAACTTCTTAATGTAATCTGTTACAGGCTGATTTTAGAGGAAGAAGGGGAAAAGTTCAGGGGAAAAAAGAAGTGGTCCTGTGGAACAAGAGTAAGTGTCTGACATACCTGATATCTGTGAGGGTACTTGGCAGTAGGGTTAACTTATGCAAGTTCTCTGGGCTCTCTAACTCCTGTCCCTCCCATAATATGAAAATTCCAATTCCTTTCTTTTCTTTTTGCTTTTCTTCTTTTCTTTTCTTTTTTTCTCTTTCTTCTTTCTTTCTTTCTTTCTTTCTTTCTTTCTTTCTTTCTTTCTTTCTTTCTTTTTTTTTTTTTTTTTTTTTTTTTTTTTTTTTTTTTTTTTTTTTTTTTTTTTTTTTTTTTTTTTTTTTTTTTTTTTTTTTTCTTTCTTTCTTTCTTTTTTTTTTTTTTTGTATTTTTGAGACAGGGTCTCATTATGCAGTTTAGGTTGGCCTTGAGCTCACTTTGTAGTCCAGCCTGGTCTTGAACTTGCAGTGACCATCTTGCCTCAGCCTCTGGAGTGCTAGGATTTTAGGCATGCACCACCATGACCAGCTTTCCAATTCTTTTCTTGAAAGCGTTAGATAAAAAAGCTGTCTGCATATCATGAAGCCCAGTGACTGGAGCAAAAGAAAAAAATCTCAGGTTCATTCTCAGTCCTTTTGCTTGTATCAAATATACACACCGTGAATGCTTTTTGAGAAAACATAAAGACATTTTATTTAAAAATTTAAGCTATAAATTTTTAAAAATTTTTTATTTAAAGACAAAATAACAGAAAAAAAGGTAGAAATATTACAGAATTTCAAAAAAACAAGGATAAACATTAAGAGATCACTGGTTGATAAATTACATATTGTCCTTTTAGAAATAGTTGTTCAAGTTACAAAATTAGAGCATACAAAGTAGACATTCAAGCAGTGAGACTGCAAACAGATCTGTTCAACAATCCAACAAGAACAAAGAAGTATGGTTATCAACCCTATACACTTAAATATTCATGCAGTTATATCTTTTATAGCACTTCCTCTTTCCTCTCTTTTTTACAATAGCAATTATGCATTTTTAAAAAATCTAATTTAAAGAGAAAAAAAGCAAAAGAAAAGAGTAGCAACAATACAGAATTCTTAAGCTATAATTTTTATCTTCTCTAGCACAATGCAAAATCAAGTGAGTAAACTGGCAGATAGTTTTATGATGATAGATTTAAGCAAAAACTGCATATAATAGGACACAGTTGATAAATCTTGATTTAAAAAAACTATGTGTTTTCTCAATTAATTTATAAGGCATACTTCTTAGAAATGTTTGCTTGATGATCAACAAATACTCATAGATTATTAAAATAGGAGTCTCTGTTTCAATTATGGATTCCCATGGTGAGTATAAAATCTGTTCTAGAAGTGACAAATCTCAGTTCATGTGGAACTCCCTAAACCATAGCTTGGCAGTATTAACTAATATTTGTAAATTGGGTTAAGTCACAGCATCTTAAAAAGATATTCAAGTAAGATAGCTTTTAACTGATTAAAGAATCATAAGACATGAAAACAATAATATGAAAGATAAAATTGGAAGAAAAGTAAATTCTCAGTTTCAACATGTACTCATTTGCATTCTGAAAATGTCTTTTGCTTATAAAGAAAACTGAATTATTTGCTTCAGCCTCTCAATAAGACCTATAGCTCACATTTTTGTCAGCACCTCAGTATTTATCCAGTCTTTCTTCATAAATTAGCTCTCATCAGTTTAAAACAGAAAAAGTGAAGAGATAGGTATTAATTTCTTTGCACAGTTAAGACAACTAGGGCTCAAAAGGATAAAAAAAATGGCTTAGTGATAAAACCAAGACTCAATCAACAAATATAGAGTATGAAACAAGTAATATTCATCCATTAACCAAAATTCTGTATAGAAAGGTTCTGTAAACTCTACTAGAACCAGAGATTAAAGAAATATTATAATAACCATTAGCTATTCTCTCAAATAACTCTCTCTCTATATATATATTTATATATATTTGATGTGTCTAAAAATCCACATGTATCTGTACATGTTTACTTGGTAGTAATATAAGTAAATATGAGTATATAGAACTGGTTTCCATGTTGATGTAACAAATTGATCTCACTCATAACTAAAAAAAATTGGAACCCAGGAATAATACTAACTACATACATAATTTTGTCATATATATATATATGTATATATATATATATATATATATATATATATATATATATATATCTTCTGTTTCTCTTTCCCTTGTTCTATCTTTTCTTTTTTCAGTATTATATCAGGAAAATATTTATTGAGCATTGCTGCTTCTGTGATAGATTGAAAATAAAAACTAATTTGAAAATAAAAATCTTTATTGATGACATCTAACCATATTGAGAAGTAAGCAATCAAGTCAAATCATAAAATAAATTTGTTCTAAAATGTATTACTTTAGGGTTTTGTGGAAACTGGCACAGTTTTTGCAGAAGGGCTTTGTGAAGTTAGACCAGAAAGGTCACAAAGGTCAGTTTGTGGTCAGAAATGAAAGGTGCTTGTTGGTGAGGAGAAGGAATTTTGAGGGAAAATTGTAGTAGGACTGAAATAGTGAACATCCTCATTTCACATTCAAGGAGGAAGCAAAGATAATTTTGATTCACAGAAAAAAATGATAGAACTTCGTGTGCACTAGCTCAACTTCTCTGTGACTCTTTCTTCCTCATTTTGAAGGGTTTCTTTGTTCTGTTTTTAATGTGAGATTCCCAATGGGAAGGTCTTTGAGTTAATTTAAAAATTTTAAGACTCTGTACATCCCTGATATTAGATTAACATATAATAAGTACTTACTAATGAAGATGCTGAATCGTGAGGTTCTCAGAGAAACACATACGATAGAATAGGGCTGCACCTCGGAAGGATGGTTTGGATTTCTTTTTGGTATACACAGGAGTTCCATTCAAAATTGAAACATCTGCTATAGCACTAGTATTTTTATCAGAACTTTTTTTCCTTTCAACTTTTTTTTTTTTTTTTTTTGTACCAGGGATCGAACTCATGACTCACGCTTGCAAGGCAGGCAGGCACTTGGGCCACTGAGCTAAATCCCCAATCCTTTCATCAGAACTGATGTGTGACCAATCAGAACATGTTAGAAGTAAGTACACACTGAACATCAATGCTGGCTGTGCAGGACAGTAAAATGCCTCTGAGGACTTGGGATCATTATTCAAATTCTCCTGCCAGGAGGTTTCTGAGTGATTTGAAGAAATAGGAAAAAAAATCAAACCTCATTATTAATAGCCACATCCGTGTCAATCTCTGAACTGATTGATTGCCCAGCCTTTACTGTCAGTGTTCCCTTCCTAAAGCACCAATTGTCAAATGTGACTTAGTTAGAGATACTGGCTCCAGTTCCACCTCTCCTGCTCTGTGTGGATAGTATTCTATGGTGATGCCCAGTTATATTATTTGAAACCCTGTACCCCTGGCTTCATGTGGCCCCAACTTTTTTAGTACTCCACTGAGAATATTTGGGTTAGCTGCATGTGTGTGAACTTCAGTGCAGTGTAGTCAGGGTGACTCTTCTAACTTTGTGACTTTGGGTTCCTTCATTCACTGTGCTGAATCTACTTCTTCATTTGGAAAATGAGATGACTAATATCTACCTTGCAGGGCTGTTGGATTAGAGAACATTTTGTAAAATATCAAGCCATGAGCCTCACACTCAATAGCTTCTCAGTAAATAGTGGCTGTAATTCCTTTCTCCAGATTCCTATTCAACAGCTCCTGAACAACTTTCTACTCCCCAAGGCGCTATACTAGTTCCTCTCCTGTGTTCAGTTGATGTCAATTAGTTCTTTCTAAATTGTTGCCTGGTGCAGAATCAAAGAGTCTAGTTCTTACTCTGCCACTGGCACATTTAATTTAATTCAATAGTCACCTGCATTTTCTGAGATTCAGTTTACAATGTAAACTGAAGAATTCGATAAGATGATTTTTAAAATTGCTTCCTATCGTAAGTCTAAGAAGCTTCCATAACATAAGACTTGTGAGTTCTTTGTGCTCTAGAACACATTTTATCCTGAACCTATTTGAAATTTGTTCTAGTTAACTAATTACTTTTTATGTAATTGTGTTAAATAGTGATTTAAACTATTGGCTTTCCCTGAGGTCATATAGATAATATATAAGTAATGGAAAAGGTCATGCATACATGAAATTATAACTTTGTTTTCATGTTTTGCATATTAATCTCCAAACCTATCAAAACAGAAGTGAGTATCCATGTATGTAACCAAGAAATTACATAAAAATAGGAAATAAAGGATCCTTTAAATAAAATCTCAAGATCTTTTCCTTTTGATCTCAATTTATCATAAACAGAAGTGAAATGGCCTAGACATGCCAAATACATGGGCAGCATGTAATGGCTGGTTAACTAGTTAGAACCTAATAATGAAACAATTTTGGCAAAACTCTCACATATTTTGCTATTCAGCAAATTGGAGCAAGAATACAGTATGCATGAAATGGAAATGGTTGTATTTTACCTATATTGGAAAAAAAAAAGAAAATGAGTCATTGCCATTGGTAAGATGTCAATTCACTCAATAATTAAGGAATAAGTAGAGTACATAATTTAAATTAAGAAATGATCTTTATAAAGCTATTTCTTATATAACATTTGATCATTTTCAAGGTGGGAACTCCTAGATTACTAGACTCTTGCCCTTGTAAATTGATGGTAGCTTTCACCATTTGGGTTGATATTTTTCTATGAAATTTTTTAAGTGTATCATCTCAAATCTACATTATCTTTGAGCTGAAACTCATTGAAAATTACCAGCTTCTTAATTTCAATATATTAATTATTTCTAGCAAAATATTATTATTAAAGATTTGGTGTCAGAAGCTTAGAGATAAGACACTGCATGTATAAAATTTATTTTTAACTTTTAAATTTTATTGAGCTAAAAAACTTGCATATGACATGGTCTGCAAACTTAAAATGCAAGTTTTAATAGATTCCAGCACATTAATAGACTTGACCAACTATAACTGTAATCAAAAATACATCATTTTTGTTTTCTCCAAACAAAACACTCTACCATTGGCCACCATTTCTCAGTTCCTCTGCATCAAATCTGGGCATCCTCTGAGCTACTCTGCACCCTGATCCCCCATAAAGTCTTCCACTCTGAGAATTTATTTCCTTTTTTCTTCAAAATAGACCATGTGTATTACTACAAAGACCCTAATACAGCCAACAAAATGTAAATTCTGCTAAGTGAATTCTCACACCACAGAAGTATAAAACGACAGAGGATAGAAATATACAGAATATATGTATATTTTTTACAAAGATTTATCTCACCTCAACTTCTTCCTCTATCTTTCTGAACTTTTCCCTTTTTGTCTTCAGAATCCGTATTGAGAATCTGTCTTCAGAATTAGTGAGAATACGTATAGTGAGAATTTGTCTTCAGAATCAGTGAGAATACATATAACTCACTCATTCAAAAATATTTATTTTAATTACCTCATGCCCCAGAGAATAAGCTGTATTCTAATTGTACATTTTTAAAGAAATCACCACAGTCCTTATTCTCATGAGAATTTTTGTAAATCAGGAAGGAAAGAAAAAGAAAGATAAAACAAATAATTATAAAAGAGATGTCATTAAAGAACTAAATGAAAGTTTGAAGAGTAAACTGAAAGTTATAAGCAATGTTTTACAAGTATTCTTGGAAAAGATAAGATTTGCGCTGAGATCTTATATTTGAAAATCACTGGAATTATAAGGCAAGAGTGAGGAATATTGGGTGCTAATCTAATTCCTTTTCTCAGAATCTTTCCATATACATAAGTAGATGGGCCACAGACAAATTAATAAATGTCATTACTCCATAGGGTGTGTGATGCACCATAAAAACGGGTGTGAGAGGTGAGCAGAGAAACAGAGTGGTGTGTGTGACAACTGCAGAGACCTGACCATGACCTGAGTGAGGGAAGGTGTGAATCTCAGTATAGAGATCAGCTCACAGAAGATGTCTTGTTCATGGTACAAATATGATTATTACTTGGAGTAGGGTAGGTGTATTATCTTTACTTAAGACATTCTTCTTTCATTTTGCCTTTAGACCCAAGATATTAATGTTATTTGATTTTTGCTTTAATATTGCTTTGCTTATAAATTCAGTTTCTGGTGGGAATATTCCATCACTTTACCCAAAGAGTTTAAAATAAAAAAAAATACATGGTACTAACACTCATATTGATGCTAATTAATAAAAAATTCAAGAACAAAATATTGAGGGTTGTTATTTTCTTGTGCTAACCTTCAATTCTGCTGAAATCTCCTTGTTTGCTTAGTGAATGTAGATTAATCAGTTCTGAGCTTGCAGGTTCTCACGAACTGAAAATGGATCCTGAGAGAAACAGTTGGACTGCAGGGCATTTCCAGGTTAAAGGTTCTTTCAAGTTCAGTGAGAAGGTAGCCATGTTGAAACCGTTAGTGGTTCTGCCCAGTGGCTTGCGTGATTCAGGATCATTCAAGGGACACCAACCAGTAGTCAAACTCACTTCATTATGTTAGCTTGGACTGAATAAATTTTCCCCAAACACCTATAATATCTCATCATACTGTCCATGAGATCCTCTCTGTTTTTCATGAATCTCATTCTATTTTTAACCTCAAGATATGGCACTTGGGTATGAGAGAATTGATGTTCAATTTGTTAGACATAAAACTGAGTTATTTCAATTTTATGAAGTACCTCTAAATTACACAACCTGGGCTTTGTTGAACAATGTGATTTCTGCGTTATACTCTCACAGATACTTATATATCGGTTTGATAAGCATCGAGGTATTCTTTTTGACATTCGCTGCTCTCGTGCCCCATAGCACTGAGGCTGATTGTGCCACTATTATTTCTTTCAAGTGAGTATCTTATTCTTTAACAATTTTTTTTAGATCTATACAAGTGACAAAGATTTGACTCAACATTTCTGTTACATGGACAACTATTTTTGGAATATTAGTTAATAAGACTGCTAATGTAAAACTTCTAATGTAGCTGAGACATACAATTAAAAGTTTAGGTCACTGAGTCTGGTAAAGATGAGAAGTCCCTCTATTGATCTACATGAAAACCATGTTGGATTTTCATTGGACACTGAACAAGGAAAACAGAGGGAGACTTGGTATGAAGATGGAGTACATGGGGAAGGTGAGAGAATGCAAAAACTAATGTTAATATTTACATAAGGTTGTGCCAATCTGCCTCAATCCCACTGTACCTCTTCTTTCTCCAATGGGAGAAAATTCAAGAATTTCTTTGCCTTTGCCAAAAGCTCCCTTATCTGCAGTGGAAATGTATGCCCTTTCCATTTTGGTATCTGGGGAGTATTCAATCCTTCTGAGAGACATTTCAAGATAAATGTGTGATCATTCATAACACAAAATCTCTAGAACATACTCCTATTGTAGAGGATAATCTCACCTTGGAATATGCAACAGTTCTTGTGAGTACACATAAAATATGCCAATCTATGCATTTTCCATTCAAGTGTACATATAGGTCTAACAAGCATTTGCAACTGCAAATAGGCTCTCAAGATGAGTCAAAAGTATGTGTAGATTTTACATCACTATCTACCCTGCTTCAGAAGTGATAGGTCAGTCCTGAAATTCCATGTCACAAGGGGAGATGCAAGCAATTTCTTTTCCATGTGTGTATGCTGTTGAACTTTTGCAGAAATGGCCAGTTTGCTTAACCATGTGAAGAAAGAAGCATGAGCCAGATGCAGCCACTTGCCAGCATGAGCAGAGGAGCACCATCCCAGGCTGCTGGAATTCAGACTTCAAATCTGCCAAGGAAAGCAGTTAGTCCATCCAGCTGTGCTGACAACAATGTTACCGAAATTCCCTTTATACAACAGTTTTGCTGAGGTCAGGTGATTACCTCACTAGGCCCTTGCTTGTGAAATTGCAGTGGTCAGGAAAATGTGGAGTGGCTATAAGCTCATCAGCTGGATAGCGGGGAAGATTTGCTCAGAAAGGTGTCAGTTGAGAGACGTTTTCAACGTATCAGCGCTATGATGTTCGAATAGCATATTGCAGAGCATGTAGTGAAGCAAATAGATTGATTATCCACATCCCAAAAGGTAAATTTGCCACAAGTATTTGACCCATTGCTCTGGCAGACTTTCTGCACAATGATCTTGCTGGACTGACCAAACTTCCGTGCCAATAAGAAGTTAGTGTAAAAAAGCGCCAGGTAATCTCATGCTTACCTAGGAATCAAATCCAACCCTAACATTTATAAAAGCAATTCCTCCAAACTACCCCTTTAAAATCAATTATGAAACATATATATATATATATATATATATATATATATATATATATATATATATTTGTGTGTGTATCACTTCAAAATAATGCACCTGTTACATATCTTTACAAGATATATTTCACTTGAAAATCTCATTCAGCCTTTTCTCCTGTTTTTTTTTTTTTAATTTCACCTTTCTTTTTACTTTGCTCGTAAGCGTTTAATATCAGATCTCTAAGAATGACATCCTTAATTCTTTTTAAAGCTATTTTTCATTGCGTAGTTCTCCATTTGAGTTACGGTGCAGCAGAGTTGACAGAATTCTCAGAAATTAATTAATCAAATTAATCAAGCTGCCAGATGCTTAAAACATAAAATGTTGTAAATTAGATACTGTTTTTGACACCCACAAAAATAAGAGTGCAATGATCAAATGGAAAATGTGCTAGTTATTTTTCTTCTCCCTCTTGTTTCCCTGTTTCTGATATTTTTCTGTGTACGTTTGGATTTAGTCAAGCCAAGGACAAATTATTGGATTCAATTATTGAAATGTTCACTGCTAGCCAGGAAGACTATCTGATAGTAAAATGCCAGCTGCATGTCTCTCGGTTGTGTTGATAGGATCTGAGTCAGCAGAGTTCCTCAAAGACACTTAGAGTGGTGTGTTTTAGAGCTTTATTTCAAGACTCCTTCTGGTTCAGCATGATACTTTAAGGAAGTTAAAATAGTGCTTTACCACACTGCACCTGAATTTCAGATAGGCTCCTTCAGATTATAAAATTATGCTGGAGAAAACTTGATGTGTGGTCTCTGGCTCACAGTCCAGTCTCCTTTGTTATTCCAACAAAACAAATATGTATTTCATACATGTCAACCTTCTATTCAGTCATGTACCCAGAAACCCTGCTATTCAATGACTTTCTTTCCTGCTGAGTTTCAGGATACATAGCATCTCAACAAAATAGTAAAGGTATTCATAGCTAGGGGTAAAATCTATTTACATTTCTTTGTGAGAACATAGTCCCTTAAAAGCCTCCAGGGAATCAGACTTAAGTCTCATTAGAGGAAATGGTTTATAGAGTCAAAAAATGTCAATCAATTGGATTATGAATTTCTACTGTTGATCCATGTGAAACATCACAGGCTACATTTATTTATGAGCATTAATAAGGACTAAAAAGGCAGCTATGATGTCAATTATAGCTTTCATTATCCAATGCAACTATTTTCAGGATAAGACTGGAACATGAAACTTAAATACTGATGTTTCAAGTGATACTGTATTCATGGATATATATTCATATTGAAAGAGTTTTTCCCTTTATAATAGAATAATTATCAAAAGATAATGTTGATTGTCAAGATACTATTTTTCTTTTCATTGTCCCTAAAATTCGCAAGCATGAATTGTGGACTATGAATGACAATAATCTTCAAGTATAAGATCTATTATTCCAAGGTAAATAGATCCCACAGGAAAAGTTTAAGAAAGTGGTGTTGTTTAGACTGGCAGAGAGGAGACTGAAGGGTGTTCTGAGAATTGTATTTGAAATATGATGATATATTAAATGGAGGATACGAGCCAGCTGTTTGTCTCTAGTGAGGAAAGAGGAGGAATTTGGTTCTATAGAAAAAATGAATTTGGATGTAACAGGCTTTCCCTAGTCAACTCTATTTTTGTTCTTGTGAATATTATTAAATCATTCTTATTCAGAGTCTTGGGCATTAGCAAACAGCTAATTTTATAATGTTATCTTTATATGTGCTATATATGTGTATATATATGATATGAATATTTATTATGCATATATATATATATATATATATTATACAAATAGATCTAGAACCTTACCAAGCTCTTTCAGCCTTTATCTATGAAGAAACACTGAATCTTTGAAATAAACTAAATTTATTGAGTAGAATTTATTGCCAATTCTCAGTAAGCAAATTAATGGTATGAACCATTTCCTGATGACTGAGGTTAATAAGTGTCTATGGTCTGTTTGATCTTCTAAGAATTTTTGAGTATGGAAAACAAGCCTACATATACAATAATTCTGCATGGTGAGCTACATATCTTTACAAACATCTCTTATTACTATATTGCCCTGGTTCTTGTTCAGAAAAGAAAATCACAATATTATGTCAAAAGTATTATGAAGAAATTAATCCATATCCGATTACTGAGCAATTACATAGAAAATATCTTAAAAGTAGCATAATAATAAAATAAATGATATATAAAATATAAATACTTGATATTTTTCAAGGCAAACTTTTCACAGGGAAAAGAAGTAATGTTCATTTATAAGTATTCTGATTTGTGTTAGAATAGTGAACACTTTACGGGTCATTTTTGAGAAAATTTTACCCATCCCAGGACAATCCATTTAGATTTCATGCAGTAGATGTTCAAGTTCAGTAAAAGATTTTCTAAAGTTGGATATTTGTAATTGCCCTTTACACCTGGCCTATGAATAGTCTGAAAGCAAAAAATTGTGCAAATGATAGTCCATCACTTTATAGGAGACAAGAGAAGAAAAAAAAACATTTTATATATGCTTGAAACTTCTCTAATCACAACATTAAGAATGACAATACACCAATGACTTAGTATATTGGCTTGGGGATCATGTATCATACCACTGGTCTTCCCCACAAATCCTGACAGTTCAGACAAGAGCCTCCCCTTGGGAGGACCACTATCAAACAACCAATAGGACCAGGTGCCAGATACTGCCAAATTACTTTGTATCACTTTCAAAATAAATCTGTTTTTCCATGACACTGAATTAAAAACCTAATAGATTCCAAATATAATGGATGCCTCCATTATTTTGCCTTTTTTCTTTGTCATCCCAGAGTTTATACAGGGTTTCCTTACTTAAATGTGTTGAATGAAGCTCTGGGAATTTCCCAGCCAATTGCTATCCAGAAACTCAAAGCTGTCTCTCAAAATTAATGGAGAGACAAGATATTTCCATGACAAAGAGGAACTGGTGGAGTTTGTGACCACCAATCCAACCCTGCAAAGAATATTGAAGGACATTCTAGAGAGAGAGAGAAGAAAATCACCAGGATTTCAGGAACAATGGCAGAAAGGCCTCAATAAAAGGGGCAGATAGTGGAATGAATGAGAAAAGTAAACAACAATGACAGAAAAATAGCATAGCAGAGATGAGGCAGAAAAGATTGGCTATCTCGCTGTTTTGTCTTGACTGATTTTATTCGAATCTAGTCTGCTTGATAGTATCAAGTCTGAGAATAGAGGCAACTGCTCTGAAGATAACAAGATTCAATCGGATACCCATTCTGGTTTGACTATTAACTGCCTTTGAAGTCATATAATGTCTCCATTGTTTGGTTTTCATTAATAGTGCTATGTACTGCTATGTTTAATTATACTATTTCTGATGATACAGACAATTTTATTGAAAATAACAAGAGACATCATAGTAACTACTGTAGATCACCTAGTATTGTGGTTTTATATGTCCTTTTCATTTCGTCTTTTTCTAGGAATTTGATTTGTTGACTTGTTTTGATTTGTTTTTCCCTCTAATACAGAAAGGATAGGTATACATGTAGACTTATACATGTGTAAAACTCCTAAACAGTTTACGAGAATTGATTATAGTTATTGTAAAAAAAAGAGGAAAAGAAAGTATTCTAAAGGATATAACTGCATGTATGTTTAAGTGTGTAGGATTGATAACCATATTACTAAGTTTTTATTGTATAGATGAGCAGAACCAGTTGCAGTCTCACCACTTAAATGTCCATTTTGTAAGCTTTACTTTTGTAACTTGAACAACTACTTCTAAGAGGAAAATATGCAATTATCAACTAGTGATTTCTTACTGGTTTTTTTTAGAAATTATGTATTATTTCTACCCTCTTTCTGTTTCATTTTTTCTTTAAATAAAATAAAAAAAGAAACCTAACATTACCACAAGCAGTCACAAATATACACATACAAATAGAACACACACACACACTTTCATTTTGCCCTCAAGATCATAAATACTGAAATAACTTTTCCCTTATTTTTGAAATCAGAATATCTTTGTCCAAAGTATCAAGAAAATGATGGCTAATATATTCTTTAGACACAGTAGAGCTTTTTATAAACTTTAAATCTTAAACTCTACTTCAGCCAAAACATTTAAGTGCAGTATTCATTTTCCTTATTAACGTTTATTTTATCCACACAAGCTAGCATTTGATGATAAACCTTTCTTCATGTCCTTAACCTCAATCAAGGTCTTTTCTTTGAATTTTGTTTCTCCTTTTGTATCATTATGGCTGATTTTAGGATGTTCCTTAGTATCTCAGTTCAACTGTATTCTGAGACTCCTTTCCCAGTCTCCTAGGATCCCAGAGCAGGATCTTGTCAGCACCTGAAAAGTTTGGCACACACTAAGGCAATTAGCTTTCTTTCACACCTAAATTTACCTTCACCCCATGCAAACTTGCAGCTGTTCTCTTGCATTTGTTACTTAAATGATCTCCCTGGCAAACACTGAATCATGAGTCTGAGGCAACATAACCTTATTGGCCTCCTAGGGACCTGGTCCTGTTTCCTTACAACATTCATTTTACTGTCATTACCTGGGGAGTCATTTTCCACATTTAGGATTGGAAACTTTGAGTGTTTGCAATAATGTTTTTCAATGTAATCATAGTGGAACACAAATGAATCCCTTCAAACGGTTTACTTTTAAGTGTATTTCCACTAGTTCTAAATTGAATTTTCACTGATTATTTAACTAATGATTTACAAGTACTTACTTCACCAATGCACTTATTCATTTAATACTACACGTATTACATATTTACTTTGTACATTTTGTATTTGTACAAAATACATTATTGGAAACTATGGAAATTAAAAATAATTAAAACCTTGTTTCTGCCTTTTAGAGGCAGAGCTATCAACAAACTACACCTATGCTGAACCTAAATAGAATAGTATTTTATTGTGACATTTCAGAAATATGACTGAGTTGTAAAGTAGATCTTGAAAGTGCCAAATTTAAAATATATATATATATATATATATATATATATATATTATTTTTTTTTTCAAGATTGAATCCTCAAGAATAGTCCAAAAGAAACATGACTGAAATTGGTCATGGTGAGTTGATTTCCTATTCTAATAAGGTTCAAATTAAACATCCCTTAACCACTTAACACAAGGAAGGATTTCCTGCTGATTGATAATCATGAGTGAGAAATTTTAGGAGTCAGGATATTTATAAGAAGGAATAATACATAATGGAAAGCAAAGCAGAAAATTGTCCAAGATAAGTGTGAGGGACAGTGTTCTATGCAGCAAACCTCAGAATCCAAACCTTTATGGAATCTGAGTAAGGTAAGTAGGTGTGAATTGGTGACTGTTTCCTTCCCTGAGAAACCACCCCTTAAATTCTCTTAAATTCTCTGAAAAGTGTTCAGTTCTGTTCCTGAAGGTCATGAAGATCATTGATCTTATATAATATGATCACAGATAATGAAAGACTATTTTTTTCTCTTATAAAATAGGTAAAGTTATTCTTGGTGAACTGACAAAGATTACAGTTACCCGTCTTCAGTGGTAGCCTGGACAAATTTTGGAGTCTAAAGGCATTAATTTAAGGCAGTGCTTATGTGGTAGGTTGGTAATATGAAGTAGCCAGATAAGCATTTTAAAGTAAGCTGCAATTTGAGAAGGATCTAGCAGTTTTAAATACTGTGGTCAATTATTTCAAAGGCTAAGTCATCCAATTTTGATTTTTTTTAGCATCCATGTGATAATGTCTAAAAGTGAATTCGATTCCATTTTTGCATGTTTTATTTAAACTGTTCTATATATACACAAAGTCATATGTAACTACCTGGTTACAAGGGTCATAAAAATTGCATTTTATATAATTCTCAGAAGAATTATTGCCTTAGGCCCATCTACTTTTCTCTTTATTTCTTCTGATTTCCTCCCTTCTTTCTTTTTTCTATTTTTTAAATTCTCATTTTTCCTATTTCTTTTTCATTTTTATACAGATCTTAAAATAAGTGTTTCTTGTTTTCACCCTTCTTTTCAAAAGAGCCTTCAGAAAATTAGGTTAATATACAGTACATGGTAGATATCTAAAAATTTCATTAACATTTATAATGAAATCTTAGCTCCTTTATAGTGCTGGAAATGATGTAAAAGTCCCAGTGTCCTTCTTACATTTCCAGAAGTAAAGAATTTCCTTCTAAAGAGTATGAAATAAAAGGGAAAATATTTTAACTCTGCAGAAGCGAGCACTGAATCTCATTGTGTGCTGTTTCTTCTTATATTAAGTCAAAACAAAAAATTCCTCACAACTTGAATTATTGTCCCTTTATTGAGCTTCTTGGAAAAAAAGTTTTTAATGTTGTCTACAGGCTTATTCTTCCACATCCAGAAAAAGGGTATGTTAATTTTCTAGCTCATGTGAAAATGTTGCAAACTTCACAGTTTAATTAATGTGTACTTATTATGTCACAGTATGTCAGAAGCCTGGGCTTGATTTCTACAGATTCTCTGCTAAGTTTGCAAAAGATTTGGACCAGTGTGTCTTTTGACCATGCTATGTTTTCATCTGGAACTGACAAGAAGAAAAATCCCCTTGCAAACTCTCTCACTTGCTACCAGAGTTCATTCTTGGGGGCTGGATGACTGATAGTACCAGCTTCCAGCTTCTTCTTTTTATTCTTGGGGTTTTAAGACTGATAGCACCAGCTGTTTCTTCTTCCTCCTCCTCCTCCTCCTCCTCCTCCTCCTCCTCCTCCTCCTCCTCCTCCTCCTCTTCTTCTTCTTCTTCTTCTTCTTCTTCTTCTTCTTCTTCTTCTTCTTCTTCTTCTTCTTCTTCTTCTTCTTCTTCTTTTCTTCTTTCCTCTTCCTCTTCCTCTTCTTCTTCTTCTTCTTCTTCTTCTTCTTCTTCTTCTTCTTCTTCTTCTTCTTCTTCTTCTTCTTCTCCTTCTCCTTCTCCTTCTTCTTCTTCCTCCTCTTCTTCATTATGGAAGTCAAATTCATGATCTCACAATTGCCAGGTAGGCACTGTGCTACTGAGATATATCACTGTCCAACATCAGCTTCTTCTTAGTTGTCACCTAAAGTCTATCAATTCCTCAGCTTCCTGTCATGAGATCTTCTCCACAGGAAGGTCATAAGACAGCAGCTTGCTTCTTTAGGTTAGTAAGAGAAAAAGAAAAAGTTCTAGCAAGATAGTGTGTATATAACCGTATAATCACTGGAACGCCATCCCATCACTTTTAACATAGAAGAAAGTCCCAGATTGCATCTCCACTCAAAGGAGATTATTCAAGAGCATGAACAGCAGAAGGAAAGGGTTATGGGCCAACCTTAAAGTTATCTGCCACATGGGGGATATAATTTAACATTCAGAGAACTTGGTCTTAGAAAACAAGCAATCAATATGGTTTCATTCATCTCAGTTCAACTGATCATCCCATCCACTTCCCAAAGATTCTCAGAGGCAAGAAACATAGTGCTATAAAATAAAGATGATATTGGTGACCGGTGAGTGATGGAGTTGCTGTGCTCACTGTTATTTGTGGAATGAGCTCCTGATTTCTAATCTTAGCCATGACTCAGGACCTGTTAATGATGACAGGCCTAATTCCTCTTTAACTTCTTCCTCAACTCTCATAATATAAATGATGCCATGCATCAATCTTAGGAGGGCTTCACATGTAAAGAAGTCATCCCAATTTCATACTGAAATTCTTTGGGAAAATAATTCAGCATAAAGAAACATAAATCTTTAAAGTACTGACATAAAACAATCCTAAAAAGAGATGGAGTTTTAATTTTATATGGAGATGTGAAAGCTAAACAGTGACTTAATTGTAATTTGAAAGCATGGGAGAAATCCTTAAAATGAACCAACTGTTTTGTATAATCAATGAAACCTAAATTATATTGAATTTGTAAAATAGGGATTTTGTTTAGTAAGCATTTTTAAAAAATAAATGTTATAGAAATTCTATGATCTCCTCTGGTTTAGCTTTAAAGTCAAATGTGTACTAGGATGAGTTAAAAATGGTCTTAACATTTTTTACTTAGAATTTATTTACTAAATGTACATCACCTAGACATGTAAAGTTCTTTCTAAATTAACAAATTAAAAATTTTTAGTTTATTAATTAAAGAAGACTTTAAAAACTGCTCTAAATTTTGATTATAGAAATCAAATAGTTTGAAAAGTGGAATCACAATTATCAAGAGAATTCGCTGACTATGGATGGCTAGAAATGTACCCTTTGGTATTCAAATTAGCTCTGAATATTATTTTTGAATCATGGTAATACTTGAAGTTATGGTTATATTTATACGAGTATACATCATCATTATTTTAAAAGGATGATGTGTATTTAAATATGAAACTCAACAAAAACAAGTACAATAAAATAAGTTACATAAGGAGATGAAGAAGGAGGTAATGAAGAAAGGAAAACAGGCAAACTGGTTGTTTTGCCAGGTTGGTGATTAAAAATGGTGACAATACTGAGTACCAGACAATGCTAAATTTGAAAGACTCATGCTGGGAAGATTGTCTAGCCACAATCACCTAGTCACAAAATGTGATGTACTGTAATGCTGTCAGCAGATCCTCACTCAGGTGTTTCCGAGATCATTCCATTCACTGAAACCTCAGTTCATCTTCAGTTCATTTGTTCTATTGTTGAGTGGGAAGAAATTGCTTCCCCTTGATTCTTATATTTTTCAATGAAATTACTGCTTTTTTCCTTGAAGTACAGTAGTACATAGTGATTTTATTTTTTGGTTTAACCTTAACCTAGATTGTCCTTCCCAGATGTGAAGATAGCTACCAAAATCTTTCCCAAATTTGCTCTTGAGTTTATCCAACATTCAGGTCTTGGCAATTGTTTCATCTATTAAGTTATTTCATATGCTTCCCCACCCACAGCATTGACATACTAGTGAAGAGAAAGTTATATCAGGCCAAAGTCCTTTCTTACATGTGGATGGAGTGTTAGTTTGTCTATGAATTTCACTTCAAAGCCAGTTGCTTAATCAGTTCATCACAAAGACACAGACTGGCTCATAAAACAACAGGTGAATGAGCATACAATAAAAATCTAAGCTGCAAAGCCCATTAAACACTGAAGATATATTGTAGAGACGAACTTGCTTAGGTAAGAACTTCCTGCCCGTTCCCATGCCATGATGATAAATGCTTGCATATGCGAACTTTATGAAAAAGATAATGAATTGATTGTGTTCTTAAATGGTACCATTTTAGATCTGTTTGGCTTCCTTTCCTCCTTTGGGAATCAGCTGACCACAGTCTGTTAGTTTAAGCAAATGAACATTTAATGTAGGCCATTCTGCAGACCAAGTTGGAGCAAATGGAATCAATTATCAAGGAAAAATAAAGAAAAATACAAGAAAGTGAAGACCAGGAATTGTGTGTGTAAGGGGGCTATCTCTGTTTCTAACCTAAGAAACAATAGAGGTAGTGCCTTAAGTCATGCTTTCATACTTTTGTTTCTGTCCAGTTTGGTGTTGAGATGATTTTAACCATATAATGAGGTCTTTTTGTTCTTGTTCCTCATAGATAAATTTCTTTGGCAGTCATACTCTTAATGCTACTGTCTGACACTTCTTAGTGGTCATTTTATTGGTTGAAAATGTAATGAAATAACTAGGAAATAGGTAGAAAATGTAATTTGAAAGCTATTTGTGGAAATAATCTATAGTCTACCTTAGTCATATAGCTAACATATAATATCCTTCCATAAATTGATATTTATGGTTCTTAGGACACTTTTAATAACTAAGGAGAAAATATAAGAGTCAACCTCTGTTCTTACAAGCTTATACTTAAAATATCTATCTATAGATTATATACATAGATGTATAATAAATTGAAAGTGTGATGATAATGAAACTATAGATTTAAAGAAATGAAGAAAGCATGACTACTGGACAAATTGTAGTAAAAAGCTGGTCTAAGAGGTTAATAAATATTAGTTCAAAAGAAACCATGATTGTTTTATTAAGAATTTCTTATTTGCTGGGGATTTAGCTCGGCGGCATAAGCGCCTGCCTGGCAAGCGAGAGGTCATGAGTTTGATCCCCGGTACAAAAAAAAAAATCTTATTTATCTTCAAATTCCTACAAGACTACATAACTTGTGTGCATATGTATTTTACATATTCACATATATTATACATCTATATATTTATATTATGCTCCCAGAGAAAAGCTATACCTACAGCATAGTTGGTAAATAACCACAAATATTTCTAGGATAAAGATTTACCACGACAAATTTTCACATGATACAGTTTTTAGACTCACACTGATGGAACAAAGAGAACACAGTGGATGGAGAAGAGAACAGTGAAAGATGAAAACCAGTTGAAAGTTTTTAAAAATAAGTTGATGTCATATCTTTTGGGGAGCAAAATGATAATCTTGTAAATTGTCCTAGAAAATTTTTTGAAATTTTATACATATCAAACTTTTCTCATGTGCCCCGCATACTTTTTCTGAAAACAAGCAGCTTGAGTGCCGACTCTAGAGCCAGATGTGTGCGCTGTGGCTACTAAACTCAATCTAGGTCTCTACTGTATGTTGCTATAGGAAGGAAAGAGCTAACGACTAAGGCCTGGTGCAACCTTGAGTGGAGTTTTCCAATGCACCTGATTATTGTTCTGAGGTGAACTTTTTTATGGTAGTAGGGATAAAACACTAACTTAGTAAAGTTAAGAGAGGCTAGAACTTGGCTGAAGTTAAAAACGAAACAGAGAGAAAACTAGCTAAACTGTTTCAAGTTCTAGAATATCTCTAAATTCATAAACTAAATCACACGAAGTGATTTTAGAACTCTGTCAAAGCTTCCCCAGAATGTTCTCCATTGCTTCTTTAGAACAAACCATTCAGTTTTTTCTGGGTCATAGAGTATTTTTAGAGAATTGAAGAAAGCAAAAAGGCTTTAAAATGATATATAACTATAAATCCATAGAAATAAATGTTAATAACTACTTAATTATCTTTTGTCATAGTAGTCACTGTTATGTTAATTGAATGCAAATATAAAAATAGGAGAAAATAATATACTAAAAGATGTTTAGCAAAAACAGCATTTATGCTTATATATCCCTTAACAGTTGAAATGTGTCATTCTGCATTTGTTTTGATTGTTTTGCAAGAACCTTAGAGTATACTTACAGATGATATACTGCAATCTACACTTAGGCTGAGTGTATGGTATATAAATATAGACACTACATATAGATACTATATGTAGCATGCATTCACATACATACATGTGTACTATAAATAGCATGTACTTATAGATGTACACATATGCAGGCACATACATATAATTACATATAGATTATAGGTTACTGTAGATAGTTATAATAAAGGTTTTTATATATGTTAATGTAGCTAAAGAGAAAAAATGTATGAAAATTCTATAGGAATAATATCATTCATATGGTCTCTCATTGACTAAAATGTCATTGTATAACACGAGTATGCTAAAAACATTTGGAAATATCTTTATAGCCAACAGAAAGCAAAATATCAAATAAAATTTTATTTTAGCCCCATAGCACAGCTTTCTAGATCAGCACATCCAAAGTCAATGTCACAATTTGAAAAATATTTTACCTATTATAGAAAATTATAAAATATACTCTTGCTCTTTTCTTTTTAGACTATTTATGAAATGAATAGGACATTCATTAACATATTTTGATTTTCATAGACCAATATATTTTCATTTATAATTTGAGTTTTCCTGTTGACTGGAATGATGCCTTATTCACATTTTTTTGAGGCGCTCACTCTGGTTAGCAATGTAAAATGAACCATACAAGGGGCCAGGGATTTAGCTCAGAGGCATAAACGTCTGCCTGGCAAGTGTGAGGTTGTGAGTTTGATCCCTGGTACCGCAAAAGAAAAAAAAAAAAAACCAACAACACACATTTAAGATTATAAGAAATAGGAGGTGTTACAATAGAGTAGTGGCTTTTTAAGATCCCTATAGTTTTTTACTATTTTTATTGAATTGTGTTAAACCCTGTATGACTATATTTCTTTGCTTGTGTCTCTAGCTGTAGCCATACCAGATGTCTAAGATGTAAGCCATCCTTCATTGGTCTGTAGGAGAAAGAGATCATTCAAACATTGATCAACTTTTTGCCTCCTCATAGAACCATGTGACTAACATGTTTTTGCAGCTATGTTGCTAACAGAGTGTAAGTAAAGCAGTAGATAATAAGAATGAAAGCAGCAGTGATTTTCTGCTAAACATGCAGAAAATTGAAGATAGAAAAAGTTACTTATACAATATTTTCAATCTGAGATGGATAACATGGAGCATCACTTCCATGTCTAGTGGTACTGTCAGCCATTCCAGAACCAATTTGTGAATCTCATCTACATCTAAAGCCTGTTCCCCAACCCAATCTATCATACTTGTCTTGACCAAGATATCTGCTCCACAAAAACTGCAACCTTCCGGTGATCTCTGCTCTTTCTGGGTTTAAGGATTACCTCAACTGTCAATATCTAGACTGTTTCCATTTGCTCAGTTTTCTTTGGCATCTCAAGTGTTTTGAAAGTTAAGAATTCTTTCATTTTAGTTCTTTAGTCGAATATAATATAGATAAGCAATGCCATTTAACTTACCCATTTAACCTCCAAGAGAAAAAAATATGGTTGTTCATATACATGAATTATTGAAGAAACTTCAACCACACTGTCCTGTCATATTGGATAATCATTTAATCACACACTAAATCCAAGACACTAAGATCAGAGGATTTAAGAACTCTGGGAGAGTTTAAAAACCTTTCCAAATTAAGCATTTATTGTTACTTCATCGCTCCCTTGCTGCTTAATTTTCCTGAGTCTCATTTGAGGAGAAACTTGCTCCTTTAGCCTTGCACACTTCATCTCAATCAATACACCATTCTCCCTAGAGGTCCCAAATTATTCTTTTCAAATGTCTTTTTTATCTACCCTTAGAAACAACACCAGCAAATGGAGTTTGACTTCCAGCTGTCAAATCAAGTGTTGAGGCAAACCCTGTGAGTGTGAATTATTCGATCCTGCCTTGTTCAATCTGGGTAACGTGCCACCGTCCCAAGAATCTTCCCCTGCCACATAAGACACGAAGGAGGAAAGAAGAGTACTACAATTTCAAAAAGTTGGAAGTTTTATTATTTCTAATTATACATGATTCATTTACATTCAAACTAGTAGCTAAATCGCTGTCATTTGGTTCCTTGGACTTCTTTAGAAAATCATGGTGAAAATTTGGAAATAGGACATTTCATGTGAGCCACCCTGCTATTCTGGATAAATATTTAACTCACCCTTCTCTATAAATCCATCCCTGTTAGTAAATGAATCATTCTGGGGTTTTTTGCTTGATTTTGTTTTGTTTCTTAAGATCAAAACTTCTAAAAGGCCCCAGTTAATATGCAATCTGTAAGCTGTTGGCCATATTATTGACTATAGTATAAAAATCTGTTTTCAATGAATTTTTGAAATCTTTGTAAATCATTACTAATGCATTACAAAACTTAACTTTAACCGTGTGACATTGTCCATGAACACACATAATACAGTTTACAAATATATTTTTAAAAGGACTAGGAATGTTGCTCAGGGTGAGGCTCCCGGGTTCAGGCCTCAGGGCTGCAAAACCAAGTAAGTGAATGCATGAGTGAGTAAGTTCATTAATTCATATAAAATTCATGACACTGGCAAATAAAATAAAATTTATGGTATTGTTAATTTAAATGTTGTTTATGTATTTGGTAATATGTTACCTTGGTTTCAAATAAAATTGTAATTTCTTCTGGTTCTGACCCCACACAATTGAGTAAGTATTCTCACACACTCACTCATACGCACACACGCACGCACACACACATGCATACATGCCAGCGTGCAGAGGCGTTACTATTTTATGGTTAAAATTTATTGATACTGTTCCCTTGCCTGGGAGGTCCATATCTTATACTTCCTGTGCAGCTTCAAGAGCATCCATGCCAGGTAAAATACAAAGAGACAAACTCCTGGCATTTTGATTTTCCTCTGAATATCACTGTGTAGAGATGATCATGCTGGACAGTTTTTGAAACTGAAATGCCTGGCCAGTTCAAAGACATTACCTAGATATGCTTCATGTGCTTTTCATGGTTTGTTCAATTTCTTCAAACAAGGTGATAAAGCAGGGACAGCTGTTCTTTGTTTTCCATTTTCCACTGTCCCAAATAGTCAGGCTCTATCAAAGCACACCTTGAGCTCCACCTCCCACATTGTGCTCCCCACTGGTCCCAATCTCCCTCCTAACTCCATCTCCCCTTTGTAAATGCTCTATGTGGTGACCTATTTAAAATATAACTCAGGTGCTTGGCGAACCATGATGCCTGCCAGCTCTTCAGATAAAGAGGATCTACTTATTAATCTGCTCTGTCTCCATCTGCCTGCTCAATTGGGATTGACTGCTTGCTGTCCAGACTGATACCAGGAAAATCTGATTGAGGACAAGAATCTCTTTGTGTGTTTCCCCTGCTGATATGGCACAACAGGTCTGTTGCAGCCAGGGAGTTAAGCTGATGTGACATGATGTCAGATGGCCTGCCACTGTACGTCAGAAATTAAAAAGAAAATATTCTTTCAAACTGGAATTCCTTACGTGATTTTTATTTCCTTGGGCTTTGAGCAGATTGAGTATTGAATTACTTGAGTGAAGCCCATGGACAATTTAATACCTGCAACATTTGTCCCCGGGTAAATTTCAGCCACATTTGACTTGTTCAGCATGGTCTCTCAGTTCTAACCATTTCATGGAAATCTTGTAAATATTGATTGATGAAATCCCAAAGAAATGCTTTTTCTAACACTGATGCTGAAATGCTCCTAAAGGAAATGCTCCTAACCTCTGTTCCACTCCATATCCAGTCGTATAAGGCATAAATAAAAGTTTTGAATTTTCTTTTACTCTTCTCCAGTTATAATAGTGAATTTTTACATTTTAAATAGGAATGACTTATTCCAATAACTAATCCTAAATCAAAAAAATGAAATAAAATCAAACTATAAAAGTGCAATCAACATAGTCATGATTGTTTTTTATTGACAAGGTTTATGAGTGCTTCAGGTTCAAATATTGGCTACATGATGTAATCTATCCAGAAAAATATAAAGTTAGTGTATGAACACAGTGTTGATGAAACTATGGTAAAAGTGTATATTTTAAAATACTTTATTATAATAAAAGTTGTATTGCCATTAAAAACCCTCAGAGTACTCTTCCTTGCCTCAAACTCACTTATCCATTCATTGTTTTCACTTTCTGAGTCATTCTGGGCATCCTTTTTTTTTTTTTTTTAAGCTTTAGCTACACTGTTATGGCTAACTCAGTATACTGAATTGATTCAAAACATTTACATTTCGTGGTCATTTTAACCATATGAAAGAGTCAGAAGTTTCAGGATCCTAGATCTGTTGAATAAAGTCATTGAGAACAAGGCATAATATTTTTAAAAGACTGCCTTTCCCTTGTGTGGCCCTTGGTAGCAGCATTCATGATGCTCAGAATTGAGTGGGATTAGAAATAATATTACATTTATTGTAGTAATTCTTATTTAAATATTTGCTATATATTTGGATCACCTCTTTTTTCTCATACACTAAATGGTGAACATCCCATGTACAAATAATTCAGATTTTAGTAAAACGCAGGTAGCATTAGATAATAGCTAGATTCAAAACTGAGTGACATACAGTTTCTAAAATATATTCATTAATTTATAAATTAAAACAAAAAGACAGATGCACAAAGAGTTAAAGATCTTAACAACAATCCATGTTCAGTAATAAAGAATAAAATATTACCACTTTCTTAATATTCAGCTTTTATTCTTTAGTCAAGGGTAATCTTTTGTTAATTTCTGTAAGCTCTAGTTCTTAAAATTTTGCATGTGAATGAAATGTGTGGCTAATTCTCATTCTTTATTGCAAGCTAAACAGTATGAAATGTAAATACTATTGGAAAAAAATCTCAGTTTTCCAATGTAAATAACACTGAATAAATTACTAAATTGACTGGCCTGTCTTTGATATTCACCTGTGAGAGGGTTATCTGAGTATCTAATATGTGCCTGGTTACATCTGTTTGTATGGGGACTCATAAGATTTTTCAAATACTCAAGAGAAAAGAATTTGTTAAGCTGATAAAGCAAATATTTAACAGCAACAAAAGTGACAGAAGTTAAAGATACATTTCATAAATATCAATATGTTGTCTAAAGAATTAATAACTGTACTGTTGAATACTTTGTCAAAAATAGGAAATTTATTTTCCAAGACATTTAAGAGTGAAATATATGAAGAAAAACAAATCAATGGAAAGTAAATGAAAGACTACATTTCCATTTTTGACCTCGTATATTGATTTTATGTTTATTTGGATGTTGTTTGTTTGGTACATGTGCATTTGCCCCAAATCTATAGTAAAAAATAGAACCCTTCACATGTAGATTGTGGTAAATGAAATGGTCATGCATTCCTGAATCTTCTCTGAAATAACTGTGCTGAACAGAGCAAGGCTGAAAGAAAAGTGGTTTTTAGCATCTTCTTTAAAATCACATGTTCAAAATCAATTCTATGCATGCAGAATTCACATTCAGTTACCTCAACCTTACAATAAAGGAAAAGTGAGGAAAACTAGGAAAAATGGAAAGTCATGTCACTGAAAGTATGAGATTCTACAAGTTCTTCAGAAAAGCACAAACTTCTATGATGAACAATCAGAATGATTTTGAGAAAAATCTTTATATTATACAATGTGAAAATACAAAAATCCCCTGCAGGATTCAAAATAAATTTAATGTATATTATGTGAATCAAATTTTAAATACGATATTCTGTTAATTATAACATTCAAAAATAAAATGCCATCTATTTCACCTTGTATACTACTCCACTTTATGTGACTTAATAGTAAGTATTAATCAAGATGGATAGGAAAGACTCATTGTGGCAAGTTTCCTGAATGCACAGACAGACCAACACGATCCAGGCAAATGAAACACAGTTTTATAAATAGATCTACAGAGAAATTTATTTCAGACTCTGAAGGAATAAAACTACTGAAAACCAAATATATATACATATAAAACCATCTATATATATATACATATATATATATATATATATTTCCTGAAGAGATAGTAGAGAGAGAAATGAGAAAATACAGATTACTCATTATTAATTTGTTATTTGGCTCAAGGAAAATGTTTTCAGGCAAAGTTGCTTGCATCTTAAACTGAAGGTTTTTCTCATCCACATGATATGATTCTAATAGCATGTTCTTTTCAAATTATTTTTCCATCTTATCAAAAACCTTCTTTGAAGCCCATCAAGGGGGGAGCAAGAGGGTTGATAAAGAGCTCATTATTAGAACTCAAATGGAAAATATAAACCAATCCATTTCAAAGAGTAGGGACTTTTTCTATCAACATTTGTAATATGATTCATTATTTTGCAATTCCTCTTCCCCTTTCCCTCTATTTCTACCCCTCAGATGCTCTGTAGTAGAAAACTTTGACCTTGCTGAGAGAAATAATAACACAACGTATCTGCACCATCCGTGTGATTAATACTTCCCTGTGAAAGGAGCATCTCGCCTGGCAGAATGCAACTAAAATGCATGAACACACTGAGGAACTCTTTGCCTTATTCACCTTCTTTCTAAATAATTCATCAGTTTAATGATAATGACATTCAAATATCATAATTACAGCCGACTCTTTAAAAAACATCAATTCCAGGGCCAAAAAGGGAGCAGCCAGCCCCTACTCCTTTTCTCACCATTAGCGGCTAATGCCAAAATATGATCTTTATTCATTTCACTGACATAATATAAAGCCAATGTAGGTTTCCCATTTTTCATAAAATTTTCATCTGCACTATTAGTTTCACTGATAGCAGACTGCAAAATGTTGTTAAGCTACAAGATGGAAGACACTGCAAAAGCCTCAGCATGTTAAGAAGCCATAAAATTTTATTCAGTTCATTTACTGCTACAGTCCAGTAACCCTATAGTCAGAGTGTGCTATTTTTATTGTGTATTTATTTAAAGGTTGAATATTCTGTTCCCTGGACTAGATATCTAATAGAGTTAATCTGGATTCTAATGTACTGAGTTGCATTGTACTTTGGGGTTTGTCATTTCCTTGATGGTATTTTTGTATTGTAGCTGTTGTGAAAGAGATGATAGAAAAATATAGAAAATAAAGTCTTGCTTATGCATAGGGGGTTCACTTGTACTTTGAATCACCAGCCAAAATAAGGACCTCACAAACGATGCTGAGGAGAAAAGACACACTTTCCCCTATGATTCCTTTCCTGTAAGCCTCTTCAAAAGCAGATGTGGATGCATAATGCAATAAAACCAAATGTAAGCAGCCTTGTGTTGGTGAGTTTGGCACTTGGCTGGAGGTGCTTAATTGGTCATACAGTCCTGCAAAAGTCCATCACATTTTTCATTTATTGCTTTGTCAGTGTGTCTTAGCTTTTGGACATAAATAGGTAAAATCTTTTGGGATCATTAACAGGCAAAATATATTTCAGGTCCACTAATGAAATTACAGGTATCTACAGCAAGCTATCTGTTTCATCTTATATTATATACATCATGTATTATTTTATCACATGAGTGCTTAGGGTAGGGAAGAGAGGCTGTGCGCATGTTTTGTCTAATACTGGAAACATTTAATATCCCAAGAGACCTCCTTTATGGATTCCTGGACCATGGAGTAATGACAGTGATACCGGTGGTGATTATGGTGTGGGGAAACAAAACAAAACAAAATCAAGAAAAGAGAGAAGAAAGGAAAAGAAAAGAAAAAATGAAAAGAAAGAAAGAAAAGAAAAGAAAAAACAAAGCACACACACAAAAAATTGTCAAGCCCAAAAAGAACAAAGAAAGACACTGGACAGGCCAGTTCTGGTATCTTCCTCTTGGAACTAGACCGAGGGTTGCAGTAAGGCTTAGCACTCCTAGAAAAGTCTTTGCTATCTACCTGGGCCTCTGGAGTAACTGGCACCCTCCTCAGTCCCAACAAAAGGTCAGATGAAAAGTCCAGGTGAAATGAGTAAACGAACTAGCAACAAAAGCTACACTGCCAAACAGGCCAGACAAATGAACTTCAACATCCATAATGCATTCCTTCTTTGTCTGTGACTTGTCAGGAACCCAGAAGTCAAGCCTGTCCTGACTTGGTCCCCTCATGTATAATACGGGGTGATAAGAGAACCTATGCCAGCTGCAGTGTTTTCTCTTGAAAGTTCAAAATATGAGGTTGATAAAAGCAAATTGTGCATTTTTAAAGGGACATGAGAGAGAGAGAGAGAGAGAGAGAGAGAGAGAGAGAGAGAGAGAGAGAGAGAGATTTAAATCACCTGAGATATTCTGTGTTTATTCATTCCAAAGAGGTACAAAGGCTCTGTCTAGGTAGCATTAAAGAGCAAAGGTTCAAAAGGAATATGTGAGAGTCCCCAGGAGACTGGAAACATAAGAATGCATTAAAATGAGATGGAGACTCTGTCCCAAAATAGCCAAATAATGACTATTCATAGTTACTACCTTGTTAGCATCGATTGTGGAATATTTGAAGGTCTGAGAGAATCAATGTATATGGTAAACAATCACCTTCTAAAAAGAAATGTCAGAGATACGATATGGAATGATGAATATAAAATCTAGACAAAACTAATGACCAAACAAGATAAACAAATTAAAACAGATAATTCTTGAAGGGTGAGTGACTAACGATTGAGCTAGGTGCAATCCCAGTGAAAATCTGTGCATTTGAACAGCCCTTGATGCACGGTGTCAACACAGGCTGACAGCTGAGGCCCACCTGCCTCCTGTTAGCTTCTATTGTATAAAATCCGGCTGTGGATGCTGAGATGCAGAAACCAGGTATTGAGGCAGTGTGGGGGTGGGATTTACAATTTCATGATCATACAGTCATCATTCCAGAAATGAAAAGTTATGTTTTCTGCTTATTGTGCAACTGGTACTGGAGTCTTGGGTTGAGAGGTTCCCCCTAAAGTGATTTCTGAAATATTTTTGGTATCTTTCTTTTGTAAATTTTTGGTTTAATTCATTTTTAAAACAGTGCTAAGGCCCTTAAATGATAGCTCTTTTAAGATACCTTTATTTTGTTCACCTTCCTATTTTTTTCTGTTTTGAATTGATTCATGCACCTCTTTTTTCAGCTAAGTGAGTCAGCAGAGCAAGGATGTTGATGGATCTCATTGGACTTGGGTCGACATTGTTCTGAAATAAAAGGAGTCAACATGCTTTAATGGATACTCCATATCAGAAAAAGGTCAGCTTCTAGGCTCCAATCATTTTGCAAATCCTTATACTTAAAAGGTTTTATTAGGCAAACTTGAGATTCAGGCAGAATATGTCCTCTATAATGTCTCTTATATGCCTTGTGGGCTGACAACTTTGCATATTTACCCCAAATATACCTTCATTTTCACATGTAGGACATTGGACTTTTCTCTCCTTATTCTTGTACTTTCAAAAGTGACCGTTTGTAGGTTTCTTAAAAGAGTTTACAGTAGCTTTCATTATAGTGGGAAAGACCTCACACTAATTGAAAGTTTTTGGAAAAAAAATGCTTACTGAGAGCATTTCACATTCCATGAATATTTTCCTAGAACTTAAATCTCTTCTTTCTATGGAAAAATAGAGTTTATATCTAATAGTAGGAATTTTAGGTCCAGTGGCAGGCAAGTAGCAGGAGTTTCTTTTGATCAGAGTCACTTATCTGCACACCAGGGACAATCTATTTTGACTACAAATAATGTTTGACCAACTTGATATTTTGTAAATGTTTTTTCTCTCATTTTTGCTAAACAAGGGATATTAAAACTACATTTTTAAACACTGCAGCAATGACAGGAAATTTGAATTGTAAAATTTCAACACTGAATTAAATATATCACTTATATTTTAATTTGGCATTTAGTATAAAATTTACAAGCAAATATGGTTTCAACATCTATCACATTTAATTACAAAATTATATTTTATTGCTAGAGAGGTAACTGTTACTCTCTTTTATTTACATGCACCTGCTGGGTTCTATACCTATAAAGGAGGATGTCCAATTAGAAACAATGGGCAAAATTTGAGTTGTCACTTTGACTGAAGTGATCAAAGGTATATCAGAGACATCTTTACTTACAAAGCAATCAAATCAGCCAGAAATCATGGGCCACTATTGGATAATAAAATCACTACAGACTTCCTCATTATAAATTGTACTGGTCAAATTCCCATTGCTTGTACAAAATGCCTGACCCCACAATTTAAAGGAGAAGAGATTTCGTTTGGCCTGTTTCTTCAGAGGATACAGTCCATGACTGGCTGGTTTCAGGCAGAAGAAGTATGGCAGAAGGATGTAACAGAGCAAAGCTGACTGAGGGAATATCAGAAATCAGCAAGCCCTTCCCCACTGCAGACTGAAGGTTACAAAAGTGTAAATATTTAATTTGAGAAGAAAGCTCCTGGGCCACTGATGTAGAAGGGACTACTTAATGGATTTGTCCCATCAGATTCATTTCACTTTGCTTAGATACTTAGGTACTCAAAAACCAATACAGCCATGACCTAAGGGGGCTTGGCGACTACTTCAGATGGCATCAGATATTGGAATCTTTCGCTGACATGCAGAATGCAAGAGTTGTGGGGTCAGGAATGTCTAATTAAATGTGTACACTTTTGTACATGTAAATATTTTAGGCTGCAATTGTTCAGGTCTTACTGATTCCTGATATTCCCTCAAGGGATCTTTCTTCTTATTCCAATTCAAAAGTTAGTTGTCTATTGTCCCTAACATTACATGTACTTCTTTTCAGACCAAAACTTTAGTTTTTCAAATATTTGTCTTCTGTGCTATGCTTCCAATTGTCCCTAGAAATCTGATTATGATGTATTCAGTACCATGCCACAGAGTTTGACTCCTTCAAATTTCCTTCACCATATGTAGTCATCTGCCTTTTATCTCAATATCTTGTGAAGTCTCAGGGTATGGGAAAAATGTAGATAAGTTATTCACTAGAGTGTAACACACATGGCTCCTATTCTAGTTCTCAACAGAGTCCTCAACAACAACTGAGCCCTACTGATTCTAGAGTTTATTCTCCACATTATAATCAGTGTTCTGGTCCTCTGCCCTCCGAATGGAATCACTCATCAGGCTCTGCTCACTGCATTTCAGGGTTTTGCGAGCTTGCTTCTCAATACTTTTCCAAACTCTTCCGATAAGCCAGTTCCAAAACTTTCTGAACCACATGGACAGGTATAGTCACAGCAACAACTTCATTTCTCTGGTACTGATTTTCTGAGATTTTCAGGTTTTTTTTGTTATTAGTACAAAGAAATGAGACATTCATACCTTAAGAAAAATTTATTTTGGTTTATACATTCAGAAGACTTGGTTCCTGGTCAGCTGCTCCTGTAGAAGTGACATGGTAGAAAAACAAAACTGTTCAGTTTGTGGTGACCAAACACAGTCAGGAAAATAGTACTTGTGAAGAAGCCAGAGACCAAAGAAATACCCAAATTCACACTTCCGTGATTCATGTGGATATACCCGGAAATGTGCTTTACTAATCCCCTCAGTGGCTCTCAAACAAATCAAGTTGACAGTCCTGTTAACTTGTCACACAGACTGGGGGAGAGCCTATGGCATCAGTGGTACTGTTCCCCTATCCTGGCACTAATGCATGCTGTCATGTGGAAATGTCAGTAAGAAGCTGAGACAAAAACATCTGATGTTTTACAATGAACTCTAACGTTTTATGTTGATTTTCAGATGGATGAGAAAAATAATTTGGGGACTTTTTATGTTAATTACTGTTCCATTCTGCTCCTTAGGATCCTATTACCTGTGAACTTTAATTAAATTCTCTATGGGATACACTGAACAAATTTGGCCTGAGTTTCTGATAGTCAGAGAGTTTGACATTGTTACTTACTAGTGAGAAAATGTTTTAAAAGCCAATATAATATAAAAACAATAGATACTTTGGGGAGGCAATTATCCTTCTGTCTCTTATTTTTTTTCATGCAACATAAGCAAATATATTGACTGACTTGTTCTACATTGTATTTTCTAAGATGTTTTATAATTTCTGTTATATTTGCTTTGGAAAATAGAGCTGGTGTCTCTGTCAAGAAAGATTATGTTTGCTTTCTGCCTTGAAAGTATAGATAGTGCCTCCCGCTGGGATGAAGACCCATCAATGCTTCCTGTCTAATGTAATAAACATAGGGCTTCCCTTTGGGACTCGTAGCAGACTTACTTAATGTCCTTTGTAAAAGATTGGCTTCCCTAAGCTAAGGATTTTTCTCTTAAAATGTGGCCCCTATGTCTGCAGGAATCACTCAGCTCTCTGCATCACCCTATGGGAACTGAGGTTTAGAGTTTCAACACAAGAAATACTGGTATTCCTTCTGTTGATATTGTTGTGGATATCAGTCTTTTTGTCTCTGACTCAGGATTGCCCTAGCTTCTACTAGCATCTACAAATCTATGACAGGGCAGCTTGTTAGCTTCCAAGTAGATTAAAACACATTTCCCTCATAGTTCGTGATAGTGCCTCATGGAATAGTATAGAATTGTCTTCTTCCAGCAATTCACAATCACTTAAATGATCAATTATTAGTATTTGTTATCAGCTGTGGCTTCTTGCTACCAAGAAGTATTTAGTCTGGATATGCTATTTAATCTGGATGATTGTGTATATGAAAAAAATTGAAGGAAAGTTCTGTTTATCTAAAATAAGAATTATTTAGTGGCAGAACTGAAACTGCTTGCGAGTGTTCTGGGTATGTTCCACTGATTATAATAAAAATAAAACCTCAAAGTCTACTTAACCATCAAAAATATATCTGATATACACATTTTTTATGAATAAAGTATGAAAATGGGGAGAGAATACTGTTTACCCCATGTATAAGAGGAGAACAAGTGTACTTCCAGCCCAGGTTGGCTTAGGCCTTGGGTTGGATCTAGCAGTGATTTTCAAATCATGGGAAGAAACACATTTGACAAGGCACATTTTTCTCTTGGCTAGCTTCAGCAACATTTGCAAATGTTTTGAAGTGTTTTTTGGATCTTAAATATGTCACATGCATGGACAACAGGAATTAGCACTTTACACATTCATCCAAAATACAGGATTAGTTTCAGCCATCTTTCACACTCTTGGGGAAATCTTGCTTAAAGTGACAATAATTTAACCCATTTCTCATTTTCTTTTGAGCCTCTCCACTTTTATCTCTGAAAGCCAATAGCTTATTTTATGTTTTCTCCTCTTGGCTCCTGTACTCTTCAGAATAGGTTGTGTTATATACTGTGTAACAGACAACCTCCAAATCTCAGAGGCTTAAAATTAATTTTATTTCTTGCTCATGTTGCATTTCTACTGCAAGGCTTCTGGAGATTGTGTCCAGCTTTATCCTCTTTCTGGGTCTCAGGCAGAAAGAATTTCACTTTTCTAGGACTTTGAGACTCTGCTCCATGCCATTGAATATTGTCATGATCTCTCTTCTTGCTGCATTTGTCTTTCAATAAAAAAAACAACTCTGTTGTCACTCACATTTTACCTACCAAGGCAAGTGGCATAGTTGCATTCAACCTATGGTGAGAGGAAAGGGTCCTGCTACCACATACAAATACTAAAAGAATGACTCTTTGTTGAGCAGTGTTATGGGTAGTCACAATGACACTGATCTTAGCTTTTATGTTTCCTTACGATTTTGAGTGAACATCTTGTTTCATTCTACAGATCCACCCCTATTATTTGGGCTCTACTTTTTAATTATTGTAATGAGTTTTAACTTCCACCAGAAATGATTCAATGTATTTCAAGGGAAAATTAATTCATGATATTATGTGAAAGCATTTTTGCTAAAATTAATTTAAGAAAAATGTAGTCAGATGTAGTTATGAAGTTGGGAGGAATATTAAAGGAAAGTGTCATTGGTTAAGAGGAAATAGAGGGAAAGCTATTAAAAGAGAAACACAATGAAAATAAGACAAAGGAAAAATAATATTGGGTAGTAGAAAATACAGAAAAGAATGAAAGCTAGTGGGAAATGAATACTTTGAACAAAACTTGCACATTACAACATGCCTAGAACTCCCTGGGGTAAAAAGGTATGAAAACCTATAAGTCATTATTTAAATCTTATGATGTTGTGCCTCAGGACTGAAACCAAGTCCTGGGCTCATCATTTCAGGTTCCCTGCTGACTTAAAGCAGATTCTTTTTTCTTTTCTTTTCTTTTCTTTTCTTTTCTTTTCTTTTCTTTTCTTTTCTTTTCTTTTCTTTTCTTTTCTTTTTTTTCTTTCTTTCTTTCTTTCTTTCTTTCTTTCTTTCTTTCTTTCTTCCCTTCTTTCTTTTTTCTCTCTTTTTTCCTTTGGCAATAGAATAAAAGTTCTGAATCTCAAAGCATCTAATGAAAGCACACACATAAACTCTTTAGATTCTCCCAGTTCCTCAGGGCTCACTTTTTCTTAGAAAGAAAAATACAAAAACAAAAAACTGTGCAAACCTAGCTAAAATCTGAATTATTTCCCCAATTCAATAGAAAAAAAAAAGCTAGAACATTGTTGGTCCCAAACTTCAAATATGGTGAGACCAAAATGACACTTCAGTAGGTAGAAGACTTCTTGAATACATTCTTTGGTGCCAAAGTTTTCTTCCCTTTTCATCTCTGTATCTTTGATGAATGTATTTCTTTGCAATTGAGTGTGCAGTGTGTGTGGGGGGGTGGGGGGTGAATTTGTGATATTCTGGAGTCTGCCCCACACTTATATTTACAACCAAATTAGCTACTGCAGGAAGTGCATTTACTCCGTGGCCACCGTGGTCACCCACATCAAATTTGTTTGTTTGTTTGTTTGTTCCCCAGGAAGTTTTTTGCTAAACATTTGCCAGCACACTCCAGGGAGGAAGAGAACAGAAAATAAGAAGAAAGGAAGAAAAAAATATGATGAAAGAGGGAAAATGTAAGAATGACAAAAGTTGAACTATCTTGGATTCTAACTCACAAAATCCTTTTTAAAAAAATCACATTTTCTTTTTAACAAGTTATTGGCAAATTTGAGTCACAGAAGTATCCCCATGCCTTCCTGAGTGGCACCCCTAGATTCTTGGTACAGTTTCAGGCTGTCAGAGAGGAAAGAGGAAGATGAACTCCTCCTGGTCCAGACACAGGGCTCTGACTTCAGGGAGTTTGAGAAGCATTCATTTTTTCAACTGAAATGTGGGCAGCTTGCCCACATTTAGTGATGTTCATAACTTCAGCCTGAAAGTTTCTGTTCTTTTAGAATTTGATCTTTTTTTTTTAAACTGCAAAACCTCTGACTCACTAGTACTTTACCCAATTACTTCTGAGTTTGAAAGAGCAACTATTTTTTAATAGATAAGGAAAAAAGGCGACAGAAAATCCAAATGTAAATTTATTTTATTTTTGTGTTTTATTATATTATATTTATTTATTTAATTTTTGAGACATGGCTTCATGATTCAGTACAGGCTGACCTTGAACTCACCGTATTGCTCAGGGTGTACTGAAACTCAGTGAACCTCTTGTTTCAACCTCTAGAGTATTGGGTAACTGACTTCTGTTGATTCCAAATGCAAAGATTTTTTTTTTCCCTACTTTGGGGAAAATGCAGCAGGTATTCCAAGGCCTGCTTTATGGACTGGTCTCTTTACTGTCACCTTGAAAGAAAAGCATGAGGGATACCTTGGATATTGTAGCTGACCATTTGCCTCAGGACAGAAGCATCAGCACATTTTGGTATGGATTCAAATAATATGTTATAAAACCTCCAAAATATCTGGTTTGTAGGTCACTGCCTTCAAATCTACCCCAAATCTGATATTTGAAACCCAGCACTTTGGACAGTTGCAGAATGAGAACTTAGAAAACTTGGTACGTGACTCCTAACATGCCTGAGTTTAGAGTCCAGCTCTGCTGTTGCAGTGCCTTAAAATTCTGTGAAGGGATCTTTAAAGTTCCATAGCCTTTCCTCCAGGGTAGGCAAGTGAGCTTCAGACTCAAACAAACAAAAAAGAATAAATTTCCTCTCTTCCCCTGCTAACCCGTATCAATGTTTAATAACTTCCATATACGTTTTTACATTTCTTTTCTGCTTTCTCGTTGCAGATGTACAGTGCTCATGTTTCCTTTGCTACTGCTTGGGGAGATCCAGGACCCTCTCATCACTCTTGATGCACACTGTATGCTGAGTGTGTATATGTGTGTGTACTGTCAATGAGTGTTTTTGAGGAGGGAGTAATACACACAATGTCTAGAATGATTCTAAGCCCTTAGTAAACTTTATTAATTACAGCATCTACTAACTAAAAGATTGAATAAAAACCAAAACTGAACTCTTCATTCCTGGCAGTCTCAAGTACTGGTTTGATTGTGCTTTGCTCTTTTTGAGCTTGGCTGCAGTACTCTGTATCTCTCCATCTGCCACGCTTCCTTTGTGTTCATAGAGGTGCACTTGTGTAAATGAATTCATCTCTTTGCAACTTAACTATTGCTAACTTCCTTCGATCCCCTCTGTTGAATGGAAGGTCCTATTCCCCAGTATCCAGTCCTCCTGGGAACCCTTCTAGAGTATGTTTTGTACTGAGGTCTAATTGATCATTGATATTCTGCTTTGAGCTGAAATTCGGAGCTGTTTCCACATAAGTCTTATTTGTTCATTTATAACATGTGAAAATCTGTAATCTATGCCATAGTTTTATTTCTCTCTTTACCTCCCCTTGTGTTGAGCTCAGTCCAGTCTATGTAGTAGGCTTGTAATGAGTATTTGTTGGAAGAATGAAGGAGAAAATCAATTCATCACTAGGTACTTGGGTCTTCTGCTCAGTGAGAGTGGGTTACTGTTTCACAGATATAATAATTGTCTTTCACACAATCTTTTGTGGAGAGAATATACAATCTCCATGTGATTAGGCAAGTCTTTTTCCCACTTGATTACCTATTTTAAGTGAAATTTGCATCCCTTCTTGAGATTTTCTGCTCAGATTATATCAGATTCAATTGGTTCCTTGATTTACACATCTATTAGGTTCTTCTTCAGTGATGAATATTATACACACAAAGAAAAATGGCAAAGGCATTGCCCTTAAAGAACTCAGACTGTGAAGTGGAAGATGGGAAAATATTTCAATATTACAGAAATATATTTTTAAAAGCATGTGAAAATGCTATTGGACACAGAAAAGAAAGAACATGCTAGGCTTTATAGCAAACACAAGGAAAAGCTTCAGAGAGAAAGTATTAATCATTTATTTTATTGTATTTCTTGTTACTTGACTATGAATACTAGTATGTTTGAAATAGCACTATGTCCAGAGCCGTTAAGTAAGTAAACACATTTTTCAGGATTAAAATACTGTAATCCTAGATAGCAGTTATCTATTTTTCATTTTGTAAAGATGTATACCAATGTGAAAAATCATGAAAATTGAGATACCTTTGTTAGAGTAGGAAAATGGAGTTCATTTCCACTCTCTTTTTTTGCTGTGAGCCTTGAAAGGAATTTAAAAACACAATTTAAAACCCATAATCAAAGAAATATTAAAAAAGGACATTAAATCATGAAGACTAAGTCTGTAAAGCTAGGAGATGTCCATGCAATCCTGAAGTACATAATTTGGGAAATAAAATATCCCTATTCATTTATTATAAGACTAAAATAAAGTTTAAAAATAAATAAAATATGTGGAGAAAGGTCTTTGATCACCACAAAATAAGATGGATCTCATAATCCCAAGAAATGATATAAAGTGGGTAGTGAATATTTAATCAATTTGGAAAGCTTAAGCTTTTGCAGATGATAGTAGTAAAATGAATCATCCAGGAACATCTCGGTAAGAAAATCCATACACATATTGAGAGTTTGAAGCCAAGAACAATTATTTTCTCAAATAGGGAAATGATGGTCATTATGAGCCAAGACTAAAGAAACATGTGGCCAATTTAAGAACATTGTGTATGTTTCTAAATGTCCCCAAATCGAGGAAGTAATATTACAGAAACATTGCTATTTACTCCTAAATGCTATTTTCTCTATCTTTGTTAAGGTCATTGACCCTACAGTGCCAATCACAGCATAAGTACATACAGGACATACACTAATTTCAATTGTCATCCTCCCAAATATTTACAGTGTTAAAACTTCAATGTTTTAGATGAAGAACATGAGTAGGATTGGTTGTACAAATAACTCAAAGTTCAATAGACATGAGAGTTGACTATGTCCTTTCCTGACAGAAAAGGAACGTATTCGGCAGAAGGAAGTATATGCTGGGGTTTTGTCTCATTGTGTTATATAATTAATGAGTAGGGGAGAAATGCATCAAGATGTAAGCTTGAAAGTGCAAATTACTAGGAACAACTGTCTGTTTGTACTCTACTGTTTACAAATTGTGTGTGGGGAAAAACAATAACAACCTTTAAGAAATCTTGAATAAAGAAGGAAGTGACAGAGGAAAGCACTGTTCTCTACTGCAACACATCTACAGGCTCTTGAAGTGGAAAAAGTTGGATTTTCTTTCCTTTGTTTGTTTTTCTGTTTTTCCCTTTGGGCCATCTCCAAGTGTACCAGTCTAAATTGGTTTAATCAATCAATAGGAATTTGCAATTCTATGTCAAGTGCAATGAAAGATAGTAAAGAACATAAATACAAAGACGCATCCTGTGAAATTGGGGCCCACATGAGGAAGGCGTGAGCTCTGCATTTGATAATCAATCAGATACCTTCCCTGGGGTGACTACCAGACTCTCCCCACTTTCAATAATCCTCTGCTATTGGTTGCCAGAGGGGACAGATAACATTCTTGATCAGTAACTTGAATCTGAAATCTTTACATTTACAGGACTAAGTGATAAAGGGTATCAGGTCATCTGTAATATTACAAACAAAAACAAAAGATATTCTAGGATAAATTTTTAAAAAAGCAGTTCACATTTAGATTACATGTCAGTTGTTTTTGTGATTGTTTTCATTTTTGTTTTGCTTTATGTAAAATAACAATGTACTAAAGAAATCCTGGTTGAAGTGAGTTGTCTTGTGCTGATCTGACACACTCTGGGAAATAAATACAAATATGTGTAATTAGGTAAACCATCAAGAAGCATATGGTTAAATTAAATTATTTAAGACATCAGGGCCACGGAGGAAAATATTTTGTGTGAGTAGATCAAAGCCCTACATGTGCAGTCCTCATGTGAAAATTCTGTGTTTCCCCCAGCAGTCCAACTCAGATATGGCTTTAAATCCATGCGCCCTTCCTGCCTGCCTCCAGTTTGTGTTTGTACATCTCTTACATTTACTATGGCTAATCAATAAAGGTCATTCAGACTCAAGTGTCAAGATAATGGGTCAAGATGGCAAGTACAGTGGTGCCTCAGTTCATGAACTTAATTTGTTCCATGCTACTGGGATAGATGACCCTTTTGTATTCTCGAGGAAAAGTGTTTTCTCCTGTTGTGGAGGTCACAAACCAATGGAAGCAAACTATTACTACAGTGTTTGTGAACGGAAATATTTATAAACATAAGCATTGGTAAACCAAAGTATTACTGTAGTATATGTCCATCATGCAATGTAGTATACATCCATCCATTATGTCCTTCATAGACATTAATGTTACATTAATATTAAACAACTATGTAAGACTGAAAGATGGGTGTTTCTTTTACTTCCATGTACCTTGCTTTGAAGTATGGTCTCTTGGGTGATATGGACCAGAATTTTAGATGGTGAAGAAAGTCATAGAAACCACCACATATCTCATTATTTGATGAAGAATAATTTGGATATAGGGTAATGAAATTCCTGACCTACTATGTCTGTTAGGTTTTCAGTGCAATAAGAGAGAAAATATAAGTAAAAAGTAGCCTTTATTCCAAGGACGTGGAGAGAAGCCCACGACTATAGCCAGCCTGTTTTTCTTTGACCTGAACATGGGGCATGGTATATATATATATATATATATATATATATATATATATATCCTCTGACCAGGGCAGCGCTTAGGGTGGGCATAGATGACGCACGAGGAGCTGATTGGGACCTCTTTTGTGCCACTGGGAAAGGAAAAAGGAAGTTGTTTTAGGGGAAGGAGGGATCCTTGATCCTGCCTCCTACTGCCATGTAACTTATTCTAGGGCAAAATCCTTTCAATGTCCAGTTCAAGTTTGTGATCTCCAAAATCGAAGAATGAAATTTAGGAACAATGGAGGTTAAGAGCAGAAATATTTATTAAGAGAAAGAAAGTTTCTGTCTGAGAGAGAGACAGAAGGGGTCCAGAGTTGGCCACCAGGGGCTCTGTCTTTTCTAGGGGCTTTTATAGAGTAAAATCATGAGGTGAGGTGGGTCTAAAGTGGGGGAAAATGGGAAATCACAAGATGGGCAGAAGTTGAGACAGAATTATAGTAAACCAATAAGTTTAATTGTTCAGGTAAAATTGACCAAATCAGGGACTAATGGGGAAGTGAGTCACATAGCATGGTGCAAGCATTCTTACAGATCAATGGATCAGTGATTCTTCCTGTAGGGGGCTGGGATAGTGACTGCTGGCTTCTCAAGGTGAGCCATGCTTAATCTCTAATGTTTATACTTGAGAGTGTGGTTGCATTTGTTTTGCCTTCTGTTTTGAGATCTGGCTCACAGCAAGAGGTGTATGTCTCTTCCAAGGTAACAAGACATTTCGTCCTCTTGAGGCCTAGTCCTGTCTCATTGCCTATAATATTTCTAACTATCTCAGCTGCCTGTAACAATTTCACATTCATATAAACAGATTGCTATGAGGAAAACTGAGATTGTACACAGTTATCAAATTTCGATACAAGATTCAAAATCACTAAGTGCAACCTAAATGCAAGAAGCTGAAAAAGTTTTTCTACCAGTTTCCCTACCCTTAACCTGGCAAAAGAAGGGATGTAAATTCTTTAAATTGCTTGCTTCCTGTAGCACCAGAGAATGTGTGAGTCAACTTTGTTTACTTTGTTCATATGAATTTCCCTTTCAGAAGCTTGGGCCTATTTTTCTGTTCCTTGCCACCTTTTTAGAATGCATTGTTCTTTACTGAAATACTATTTAAGGGAGAATTCTAAGCCAAGGCAAAGTTGTTTTACTCTTGCTTAATGCAAACTTAAACCTGCTTGTTTTCCTCTTCTTAACCTGTATTTTGCTATATGAGTCTGTCTCAACTATGAAAATTATGAAGATTGAGTGAGAATTATACTTTACTATTCTTGCTTAGCATGGACACACAAGACTATTGATTGATAAACTTTTCTTCAACCACATTGATAAACAAATCTTCCTCCACATCTCTATACAAGTTATTCTGATTTAGGGTCCTTTCCTCTACCCAGAATACTCTTCCTTTCGGTGTTAGTATGGCTAGTTTCTTCTCACACTATCAAAGAATGACTTGAAGCTATTTAGCTAGAGTGTGGCAGTAGATTAGGGTGTGACCAGATGGCTGTCAATATGCCCTGCCCTGCACATGGGATCAGTCGGAAAGTACTACCTGCAACTCATCTGGCACAAAATCAAGGAGGTTTTTCATGACACTCCCTAGAGCTCCTGTCAGTCTGAGGGATGGGAGATACAAAAGATGATGCACTTTAACCTGTGGCCACTGTGCCCTCTCTTTTCCCAGTGGCCACTGCTACTCTGCAGAGCATACTGTTTCACTACCTTTAATTGACCCACACTCACTCTTGAGAGCCTTTAATAACTGTAAAACTTTTCTACCTTTTGCATGTATCTTGACCAATTCTTTATTCAGGACAAGACCCTGGAAAGGATCCCTGGGATGAGTCAAGCACCCCAGAACTCATTAACAGCAGTGTAGTTGGATATTAAATCACACCAGAGGAAGGTCAACCCTGTGTCTCTCCACAGAGATAAAGGTTTAGTTTATAAAAGCAAACAGTATGGATTATTCATGGAAATGAGTCTTGTGTTTGTTATGTGTTGATCCCTTTTGGTTTCTGCTTTTTTACTCCTGTGAGTAAACCGATTGAATGAAGGACATTGAGAAGATAGTTCCAATAGAGTAAAAGTTATCATAGAAGGCAGTGTTTTTTTAGATTTTTCTAGGAAGTCTGAAGATTTCAGAGGCTGTGTTATACATTCATTGTGGAAATCCTAGTGCATTTTGGTTGGTTTCCCACATCATTTTCCTTCTTTATGATCAATTATCATTAGTATATCACATGTTGACATCTGAACCAGAATTTATTGAACAATCAGGAATGGTAGCCAGCATTTCATCTTCTTCACATCCTCTTGAGGTTGGATAGAAGAAATAAAGATAGTAGAAAGGAGACAAGGAAAATTGGAATTTTAAAATTGTATTTTGAGGAAATATTGTAGTTTCAGCACCCAAAAGTTACTCGAGTCCGACCCTTTTATTCACTCTAATCTCACAATACACAAAAAGCCTGGGTGATTCACTTTCACCTGCCATTTGGACTTCTCACCTGTGAATAGACCAGGAAAATAAATTGTACTTCCTGTCATAGACTTGCACTATTAAGAAAGCAACAATATTAGTGGCAGCGTATCTCATCTTTAATCGTACAAATGCTTTACACTCTAGGATAGCCTGTCAGATGGGTGGCCTAACAGATGGGAAGAGTATGCATACTAGATTGCCCTTCTTGAAAACAACCTCCAAATCCATTAAATATATGCAGCTGCAGATCATAAGATGTCTCTCTTTCTCTTGAGGACCTACACTCCATTTATGTCCGTGTGTACTTTTAAATTCAAATTTCTGTCTAATAAATCGCTTTATGCCTTTTACTGATTGTCTAATTACTTTTCCCACTTTTGAGAAAAAGTACCCAATACCTGAAGTTAAAAGTGGAAAAGTTTACTGTAGCTCACAGTTTGTAGAGGTCTCGGTTCATAGTTGGCTGGCTCCAAAGCCGGGTGGCATGGCAGAGGGCATGGCACAGTGGCACAGGAGGTATAATTCATGGCAAAGTGGGCAGGCAGAAGGCAACAAGCAGTAAGTGTCAAACTGACAACAGCAGCCTTCTTTCTTCCCCTTATATTCTATCTAGGCTATGCACCTAGTCATATCCAGACTAGGGCACCATTAATCCTAGCATGGTAAAATAAATAAATCACAACATCACTTATTTAATCCCAATATCACACACTCTAGGTTGAATCACTTCCAAATGGCCTCATTTATGACTGTATGAAGCTTTGAAGGGACACTTAGATACAAACCATAACATTAATGTATCCTGAAAATTCTTTTCCTGTAATGGAATTAACAAACCTGAATATCTCTTCTATAGATGGAGAAATGAGACTACCCCAAATTCTGTTCAATGACACTCTTACTTAGTTTTCCTCCCGGAATATAACTTTATCTGATTTTAAACTTTTATTTCACTAATGATTTATTTATTGACCATTTTTCCCTGGTGAAATGAATGCATGATTCAAGAAAATTAATCTATTTTTCTCCAAGAACAATTCCTGTGATGGAGTAACTCTTCATGAAGTATTTTTAAGTGATTAATATATAATTTAATAAGCATCAGCCATCATATTATTCACTTTAGAGTGTTCCCAAATCCAGTGTTATAATCTCATTGGTTTTGGTGTTCTGAGGAATCTTGCCAGGGATTCTTTCCAGGTTCATGGTATCCTGACCAAAGAATTGGACAAAATACACACAAAAAGTAACTTTTGCTAAGGTTACTTTTGATAAGGGGGGTGGGTATGCTCTGCAGAGAGCTAGCTACTGAGAAAGTCCACAGTGGCCATGAAGTTAATGCAGGAGAGGGGTCTATTGTAGTCCTCAACCTGAAGTGAACCCATGACAGTGAATCATTCAGACCTCTCAGTGATACAAAAGACCCAATGCAGTACACTTGCCATTGGTCTGCCACCACTGACAGGCTGTCTTATCAAAGCCTTGCTTGGTTTCATACCAGAAATATATGAATTGAAAACAACACTTTCTTACTGGTCCTGGGACAGCGCTGGGTAACTGTGTTCTGCACACATGTTCTGTAATCTCTTTGCCCTGCCCTAATCTCCTTTCTCAATATTACATTTTTAAAAACTGAAGTACAATTTCTGTCACAATTACATCCTATCACCAACTTTTGCATGAAATCTGTGAACCTGCTTTTCTCATGAATCCCATAATTGTATGTAGATTTCAGCCTTTACTGCTTTGTTCATTCTATGTACTTAATATTTTCTTAATTTTTACATTGATGATATCTAAGTATACACTTATTTTGAAATGTCTTACTAACTGATGATATCTTTATACAGAACAAATGTTAAGTCTATTTTTGTTTTTATATATTAGAATCATACGGAGGAAATCACTGTTAACAGTTCAGCTTTCATCTTTCAGGGTTTTTTGTTTGTTTTGGTTTGGTTTGATTTTGTTTTGTTTTTCAAATGAAAGCTCACTTTGGTCACTGATGTCTGTTTTCGCTAGCCCATCATCTCAGGAAAACTTCTCTCCACCCAGAATTTTCTGTGCCCTCTATTTTTTTTGATGGAATGAATAATACCTTTGAACTTGAAATTAACTTTTTATTTAAAGAGGTCATTTCATCCCATCAAGTGTGCAAACTTCACTAGAGGTAAGACAGCTTCTTCTACTTTTAATTTCCCGTTGTCCTAGGCACAGTGAGATATGTATAATGTATGTGGATGTTTTGAAATACCTGTGAAATTTTTATGGAAAAAGTGTGAAACAAAATCTCAAAAACACAAAGGACATATCTGACCAATCCACACTTACACGCTTTTATGATGAACAATGCTTTAGACTCTGTAGGATACTTCATCTGAAAAAGAAGTGATAAAAATGTTTTCATATCCCTTTGAATGCATGTTTAATCAAAATAATCTTTAAAAATGGATGTAAAATAAAAATACATCTTTATAAAATTTCATAAGTGTGATAATCAGATCAACTCCATATGGACAATTAGACTAAAACCTCTGAATAGCTACTTCAGTATAACTTGTGTTTCAGACATTGATTTTGTTAATTTTCTCTTTCAGAAAAGATCTGGTTAGTTTATTGTTGTTGTTATTTTTATTTTATTATTCTATTATTGGCTAAATCATCAGAAAAAATCCATGAGTTCATAAGAGAACTAGTGATTTATTCAATTTAATCAAAGTTTTACTAACGTGGGAATTTGGATGGATACATGCATAATATATATAGATACAGACATTGACATGGATATAGATATAGATTTAGATAGATAGGTAGATAGATAGATAGATAGATAGATAGATAGATAGATAAAGGATTGAAAGAGCAGGAGGCAAATTCCTCAATATCTATGGATTCTGCTTCCAAGAACTCATCTAAATGGAAATATTTGAAAAAAGTAATTTCTCTGTCCTATACATTTACAAATATTTTTCTTGTCATTATTCCCTAACAAGGTAGTATAATAACTACTCGCAAATACTTATGTATTATGTATTATAAATAATCTAGGCATTATTTAAAATATGTGGGAGAATGTATGTTCATCACATAAATATTAGTGCATTTTAAATAAGGGAGTTGTGCTTCTGAAGATTTTGATAGCTAAAGGATGTTTTGGAACCAGTCCTCTGTGTATAGAGGAACAATTTTATATATGACAGCATGACTGCTCTTTCTTGAGAGGGACAACCAATGTAAACAATATTTAGGAAATCTAGCAGACCTCAGCTCTCATTAAAGTTCCTGTCTTCACTTGGACAGCATCTCTCTGAGATTCTGACTTGTATAATGGGAGAACTAGAATATCCACTTGGTTAGTAGCAAACCATGCTCACATAAAAATATTCAGTGCATATGTATGTTCATCTGTATGGATTGCCCTGGTTTCTGAAACACACAAATAGAGAACTGATTTTGACTGAATATACTATTGTTACTCGACTTCTCTGCCTACTCATATGCTTGCTACTTATTTTCATATCACTTCCATCAAAACTAGAAAAAGAAATCTTTTTTTCTTTTTGACTCTTGGCATGACTGCTGGCGACAACATACCACTGAACTGCATGAGTAAATAGAGAATAGGAGATTTCTTAAACAAGTGAATTATTTAAATCTGCATATGCAATGAGACCTGTTAGGCAAAACTTCTGCACATACGGCCCCCAGGCTCCTAGGAAGATATTTGATATGTAATTTCCTAAACTGCTTACTGTAGTTTTTGCATTTTATTGTTTATTTTGCACAAAATTGTATTGTCAGAAGGAAGGTTCCCAGAGAGAGATTTGATTGAAATATGCTTGTATGAGCATTAGGCTTTATTTTTTTGCTGCATATAATAATATTAAATCTTTCAGTTATTGCTTGTTGGGTATTTGCCAAGATTTGAATCAACATGGTTTATTTTATTTTGGGGGTTTTCATTCTCATTTGTTCCTTTAAATAATGCACATTTTCTCTAGTTAAGCAAAAAAAGATGTAAAAGTAAATGGGAATATATTTAATTAATAAAAATAAGCATTTATAATGCAAGCTTACTGTGTCCAAGGTTACAAAGGGCCCCATAGCTTCCTTTGTTTTACAGGCTCATTTATTTCTGAGTTATCTTTTTGTGTGCATAGCTACTATGTTGAAGTCAACCCACTTTGGGACCAGGGACAAAATATATTTTATCCCTAGTAGTCAAGTCATAGGTAATGAAGACCAATTGGGAATGGGCTGAAAATCGTCTATCTCTCTACTGAAACCATAAAATAAATGATCTTGATCTCTGCATCATAGTGTGCAGAAAAACTTTCTCTGCGTGGAACCAGTTTTCAAATGCAAACAGTCAATGTGTTCTAAAAAAAACAATGAAGCCTAAATTCAAATGCCTGGTAAAGACCTTCCAACACACCACACACACACATACACACACACACACACACACTTACACACATTCAAAATTACACAATATGCTTTTAAAATGAAAGAATTTGAGGAAAACTCTGTAATGTTCAAACATCCAGAATTTTTTCTATTCTTGAATGTTTTGATTTGTCTTGATTTGCTTTTATTTTCTGTTATCCTCTTCTTATACTTTTTTTCCATTTGATTTCCTCCCTTACTCTCTGCCTCTCTGTCTCTCACTACTTTGTCTCTCCATCTCTGTTTCTCTGTTTTTCCTTCTGAATTCTTTTATGCTTGTAGGGAAACTTGTAAATTACACTTGAAGAAATGTTCCACATACTCTGGCTCCTTTTTCTACCACGTTTTTCCACTGCAATATCAGAATTTTACATGATGACCTTTGTGGCCTATGAAAGACTAAAATGATAAAATATAGTGCTAGAAATACTATTAAGCTTTTAGAATTGAATGAAAAGTTGATGTCTTCCAGGTTTGCAAGGAAAGTTCAGGAGAAAACTAGAAAGCAGGATCTTGGATGCTTTGCAAGAGATTTAATTTAAGATCCAGTTTAGCTCCATGAATTCAACTTTTCTATTGTACAATAATTTATCTCTCTATATGGACCCTATTATTTGATAATCTAGATTTTATCATTATCCATTTAACTGTTCTATTATTTGGTCTTTTAGTCTTGATTTCATGTAGCATCACAATGGAATATGTATTCTATATTGGAAAGGACTGATTCTAGAACCTATTTGGATAGTAACAAGGCTACTTTTTACAGCCTATGGAAAATTCATTAAATATTTTTTAAATTGTTGCACTGTTAGTTCATTCATATCTTAATTATGAAAATTTATATTGTGTATGCAGTATAGGAACAAATGCACTCAGCCAAAGAAACTGAAGTAGCCCCAAAGTAGTCAAACAATTTTTAAATAAAAAGAAAGCCTCTATCTTTTGTTCTTTTTCTGTTTTTGCGTACACAGTGACCTCTTTGTTGCTCTGTCAGGAAGAGAGAAAAAACAGTAACTAAGTTCATTTTAGCATAGACCCTCACTGTCATCTCCCCTTCAACTTTTGGAGGTAAGTATACATTCAATCAACTGATGGAATGAAATACTACTTTGAATGTTGTGCTGTTAGCTTTGGGTTGGATGATTCACGATAAGACTGCTCTCCATCACTCTCATAATTGAACACTGGCTGCTGCAGTAAAAATAAACCTAACTGTTCATCTGACAACAAACCGGAAAGGAACTCAGTGCTTGGAAATAATGATGTATCTTCGAAAAATTATATTGCGCTGGGGGTTGGGTATGTTTCTTGAGATTAGGAGTGGGTGACAACTTTCATTGTATTTTTCTTTCACTGTGAGCTTTACAACTACTCAATTGAGTTGTTCCAATGTCTTCATTTCTGTCATTACTGGGAGTAAAAGATTTATTGTTCCCTACTTTGGAGGGTGTTGCTTGTATGCAATTATGTTGGCTTAATTGTAGTTCATTCTTTCTCATATATTGTTGTGTGACCTGGTGCTCACTTTATTGTGGGCTCTGGTTATCAGACCTAATCCCTGGGAAGATGTAAGTACATTATAATTCATTACGAAAAGAAAGAAAACATAAATTGGGGTGGAAAAAAGCTCACAAATGGGGAGACAGCTTAACCTGCTCTTTGTGCCTTAGGAGACTATAAAAACAACAACCTTGGTTAAAGTGCTTACAGGAGCAGCCCTAATCTACACTGCAACCTGTAGCCACCAGTGTAAAGCTCTATCACAGAACACACTAACATTAAACTGGACCAACAATGCCTTGTCTCCCTTCAGACTCTCCTCCTTTTCTGAAGATTTCTGAGGTCTCTTTAACAGCATCTATATAACTCCCTCTGTAGCTCAAAAGTGTCATCATTAAAAACTTTTATTCTAACTCCTTTTTCATGATACAAAGCTTGATTTCAAGTCAGCACAAGACTAACTCGAAAGTAATCAGTTGACTATAGCATGCAGACTGACTCACAGAACCACCAGCTAGATCCGTTTTTTAAACCTCAAAAACAAGTTGGTAACATATAGAGGCATTGCTGGAATACAGATTTCTGGACCTCAACCCAGGTTTTCTCATTTTGCAGTTGTGAGGCAGGGCTGAGTTTGCACGTCTGCCAAGTCGGATGCAGTGCTGATGACACCATTCTGCAGACCAGAATCTGAGGACTAGTTTGAGCTAATGATATCGTCTTCTTCAAATGTTAGCTTAGTTCACACAGAGTGCCAGTAGCAGACCAGGTCACTCTTGGTTCAGATTTTTGTTGTATGGGCAAGAGTTTCCTCTGTGGAAGGGCAGCTCTCTGATAAACTAATCCATTATTTTGGAGTAACTTCCATCAGCTTTCTGCTAGAGATTCCATCTAGAGATTCTGGTTTCCCAGGATAAGTGATAGTGATGAGGATAGTTGTAGAAAAAGAATGAACTTCTTGAGATACAGTTCAGTAACAAATGATGATAAAAGATGTGTGTGGACCAGAGTGGCTCTGGCAGAAGCCTTCTCAAATTGAGGCTGACTTCTCACAGTGCAAAGATTCCCGATCTTCTGATACTTTCCATCGCACCCCACATTGCACAGCACTGTGTGCACAGGAGAGTGTTATGGTTCAGGCAGTGACTCGGGTATCTTAAAACATGATTTTGTGTATCATTATCTGTGGTTATATGTGTTAACTGTAAATGCTTTTTGAATAAATATGAAATTTTGCTTTAGATTTCTGAACATGATAAACTATATTTTCATTAATATGATTATTCCTAATGAAAATCTCATGAGAAAGGCCTATTCCAGTTTTAAAGTTTAGACTTGCTTCATCTCACGTGTGTGAATATGTGATTTTCTCAGTGACTTGAGTTATGGCTGTTCTGACTCCTGAGGATTCCACAAGTCTCACTGTACCCTTCTCTTTTGAGAGTTGATGCAAGTATTGGAGCTCTCCTTGTTGCAGGTGTAGTCAATCTATATTAGGCAATTTAATTTACTGTCAGTGTTGTTGGAAGTTGAGGGCTTAAAGCATAGTGCCCTGAATTCAGAGAAGAGAGAAGTTCTTAACATCCTAATCCTCCAAGCTCACATTTCCTGAATAATGCAGAAATTTCAGCATATCTGATAGCTCCCAATAGCAGGTATCAATAAAGCCTGACTTATTCCTTGTTATGTATAAAGTATTTAATACATGGCTGGATAATATATAAATTAGTGGAATTATTTATCCTAAAGGTTTGATTCAAAGAAAATCACCTGGTGTTTTCTGACGGCTGGGGTTTAAAGCTGGTTGCAGTTACATGTCAGTGTGATGAAGGCTGAAAAAACAAGTTTTGATATTCAGCAGTTCCTGGAGGTGTATTCTAGGTGAGAGCCCAGAGAACAGACAGGGACACAAAAGGCACATTTTCAGACTCCTGCGTTTGTCCCCAGGCTTGCCCCTTCAGTGGTCTGTCCTGTCATCACCCTGCTCCGGTTTCTGCCTCCTCTGACTTAAGCCCGAGAGAGTGCTCCCAACCCTTTGGCTCTTGTCTATGGTTACAGAGAATATAATCACTAAAAGACAGATTAAATGCCAAACAGAAATTATGCATGTTGAATTTTATAGCACAGTTCTCTATCTATAAGTAGGCACTTGGGAAGCTCTTGATTCATTTGAATCGAATCACTGTCCTCCTTGAATCTTACCAATCCATTTCTATCCTGGCTTTGCATTGGTGAGTATTCTGTTTCTAATCTCCTCTGTTATATTTTCTGGAGACATAGATGAGGAATAACTCCATTGAGGGGTTCAAGGGACACACCAGAGAAAGGGAGAGTGGCTACATCATGTAATGAGGTCCAACACACTTGAGTGACCCCGAAGTTACCAGACATTGATTTACAAATAAAAAGCAGATATAGACTGTGTGCTGAGTCCTATCAAGACAAGATGGAATTGGACCAACTGATGCCTCATCTTTACGAAATGAAACCCTCATTTCCTTCTCTGTCTACCCCTTGTCTTCTCACCCCCTCCTCCTGTCAAATCCCAAGCTCAAGTCACATTCAGATTAGTCACTTTAAAAATCAAACAAGCAGTTCTATTCTCTCCTTTCCTCCCACCCTAGGTTATATAATTTGTCTGACTCAAATACCTCTATGCCACAATCAACTTCAAATTTTTCTCAAGTGAATTATACACAAACTACATTCTTCCTGTCTTTTCTGTAGTTCACCTGTTATAGCTCAGATATTCCCCATTAGAAAACTTTTCTTCTTGTAAACACACCCACTCAAATATTTGTGCTTCCTCCTTTTCTATTAATCTCTTTTCTAATCAGAATAATACATTTTTGTTTTTCTTTCCTTATTAACTTTTTATTCTCACAATCATGATTTCAGCAATAGATTAATCATAGCTTGAAATTTTGAAGTATTGTTAGTGACACATCTTTATTGAGGCAAGGACATTAATCTGAATTAGCAAATAGGAATAATTAACTTCAGCTGCCAATGACACATAAACTTTTCAAAATTCTACTGTCCCCTTTAAAGTAGCTGCAAAAATCTTTACCTACCTCTTCCTTTTTCTATAATTAAAATTTCGTGTCATAGTATTAGCATAAAACATATGCAACATGAATGTTTACATTTTATCTTTTTATTTTTTGTATTAGGAACTAAACGCACAACTTCATACTTGCCAGGTAGGCACTGTGTCACTGAGCTATATCTCTGGAACAATACTATTTTACATAGATTTGTTCTGCATATACTATGTAATGTGTTAATTAGACATTAGAATACTACTCCAGAAATCTCAGTTACTGTAATTAATATCATCCCAATGGAAAAATATGAAAGATTTTTGAAGAACTCATTTAAAGATAATTCTTCAGAAAATAGTCTATTGGTAGTTACATTCTGCTGAGCAAATGAAGCTCACTGCCTTGATCTTGCTTTTGTGTTGGCTTGTTTTTTTCCTTTTTTAAGAATCAGGTTGTTTTATATCTTCTGGGCATGTTTAATTATTTTTTGAGTAAGTTAAATGTTAAAAATACAATAAAATAAATTATTGATCAAGAAAGACCTTTTGATTTCTTAATCAGAGAAGATAGTTTTTAATCAAGATTTCTGATGTATCTAGAGATGAAGAAAGTAATTTCAGCATCAGTAGTGGACATATAAATGTATAGAGGAAAATAAAAGGAAGATTCCTTTAAATTGACAATTGAGTTTAAAATAAAAATAGATTTCACGGAATACTTGCATAACTATCATTTATTAAACAGTTCATCATTACATGGAGTTTAGACACAGGCACAAAATTTAAAAATGTATAGGTAGAAAATATAGGCCCCATTTCTGGGTGGAAGTTCTAAGGGTCACGGACAGTTTAACACATTTTCTATTCTAAGTTAATACAAATAGCAACATCTCTGCCTTGATTCTGGAGAACAGCATCCATTTGATCTGTACTGTACATTTAGAGGGAAAAATTAACTTTCATTGTTCTAAATTCCTGAGATTGTTATATTTGTTTTTAGGTTAAAACTTAGTCTATCTTGACTAACAATGCTCATCTTACTCTTATTTAAAATATACTTTTTGAGAGAGAATAAGGCCACACCAGCAAGCAAGCCTAGTCTGGGAACCAGTATCATGTATGGTCTGCCACCAGACTGGAACAGCCAGACCCCAGCCCCTTCCAGCATGTGAGCTGGCAGTCAAGAAGTACCAACCCCCCTAAAAAAACACCCCTCTCCCCCGTGCCATAAGTGACTGGCTTATCCAGGGAAACACAGGCTGTGATGATAGCTATTGAGGTGAAATACAACTGGATGCCTGTGGTGCTTTGGTGTTTCACTAACTTTGTAGGTCTAGGGCCAGTGGCCTAATTATAGGTTCAGAGAATAGTGGTACATAGTGTGACATCTAGGTGGGATCTCCTTCTAAGGGTTACAGCCACTGTTGATTCTCTACAGTCTTGTTTTGGAAGTCCTGTATCATTTCTTTGTTGGCTTCAGTTTTATTATCTTTTGTTTCATTTTGATTATGTCAAATCTGATATCATGAGCAGCTATTTCAAAGATAGAAAGAAATATTATGGTAGCAATTTTGAATTTACTATTGGCTCATTTTGAAGTCCTTTGTTACATTCATTGTTTTTATTGATTCTATTCTGTTTTGTTCTGTTTGATGTTTACTATGTCTGAAGGTATCTGCAGCTATTTCAAAGACATAAAAAAGCATCATGGTAAATATTGTTGATTTCATTGTTTTGAAGTCCTGTATCTCTTACACTGGTGTTTTTTATTGGTTTTATTCTCTTTAAAATAAATAAATAAATGAATGGATAAATAAATAAATAAAATATAAAATATATTTTTCTGGGCCCTATGTCAACCCTTTTGAGTCATAGCTTTATTTGTTGAGAGACAGTGTTTACCCCTTCAGCTATTTAATTCAAGTGATTTGGACAGTGTTGCTGTGTTTTGAGAAGAAATTATTAATGGTTAAGCAGTATCAATAGATCTGATCATACATTACTTATACATGATAGACCTTTTATTTCCATTTAGATTCTTTCTCAAAACTCTTTGTAGCCTATTTCCTTCTGTTGTCAGCAATTAATCTGAGATTTGGAAGGAGAAGTGAAGGGAAAAGATGGGGAATGGTTGAATGAAGAGTATAAGTCAGTAAGAGAAGTAAAGAGAAGAAATAGTAATTCATTAAAAATAGATAAGTAGTCAGATTCTGTTAGAAGTCTTTTAGTTGGATTGAAGGGTTAGTGTTGAGGGTTTTAAGAAGATATTTTGGGGTGAGAACAAGACATACAGAAGAGAGAGGCTCCTTTGGGACTGAGGAGAGCTACAAGGTCGTCGGAATCTGTTGGCATATTTATGTACCGAGAAGCTGGAGAAGAGGAAAGAGTAGACGGTAGTCTACATAAGATAATGAAGAATGAAAAGGATAAAATAGAATGAACAGAAGGTCACTATGAGAGGATAGCCATGTCAGGGAGAGCAAAATATTGTGAACAAAATGTTGAAAATAAGTTAAAAAGTTGTAGAAACAAGTAAACTCTTAAGAAAATAGTATTGCTATAGATGCTTGAGTTGAAGAAATAGTATAGGGAGAGAAGAGAAAATGAACAACTAAATCAAAGCAATGCGAAAACAAAACTACATCAGAGATCCAGATCAAACATTGCAAAATTAGAAGGTACATGTAATTCTCATGTGACCCATTTGCCAAATCTTCTGAGTGTTCACATGATTTCCTTCCTGCCTGATTGAAGGCAACCATACCAATTTCTCACCTTTTTGCTTGCACTAAAACTAACCCAGTCTTCAGAATCTCCCTGCTATTGCCCACCCCAGCCAGCAGGCAGAATCTTACTGTGGCCCTTTGCTTAGATGAGGAACTTTTCTCTCCTGGCATAGTTGGCAAGCACAATCAAATGCCGGGGAGGGATCCATGGACCCTGTTCACTTATCATCTCTTTACCCAAAGTGGTGGTGGCTTACTTGCCTACAGAAAGCACTGGTGAGGGTGTTGCCCAGTGCCAGCCTTCTGCACTCTACACACTGCTGGGGGTGCTCCCCAAACACCTCCTGCAGTGTTTGGAGGGGAGAGGATAGAAATAAGGGACCTTTATATGCAGAGCCTGTTCCAGGAGCTCAGCCTCTCTAGCACTTGTTGATTCCTTCGGGCTGTTTAACATGCTTTCATTACAGCTGCTCCCCAAGGGACAGCGGCTGGAGAAGTGCAGTTCAACCTTGGTAGTTGCTTCCCCCTTTTAATACTCTATGTATTAGGTTTGATTTACATGTTCCAATTACTGTTCTGTTTGAAGGGATAAGACCACTACCCCACTACATAGAACCAGTGGCTTCAGGGAATCCTCTGAGTACCTGACATGGCTCCTGCACTAGTCAGCCTTGTTAGACCTCCTTGCAAGTCGATCCTTAAGTATAGAATAACAGCCGCTTAGGTGTGTATGGACATCGTAGATGTAGTTGGTGGCTACCTGACTTCAGAATTACACTGAAGAGGTAAGATACAGGTGAGAATATTGAAATGTGCTCTCAAAAACTGCTGAAAACACAATCACTTGAGATGGAAAACCATAGATATTTTGAAACATTGAATTAGGTTTTACTTTTTGGTCTTTGTACATATGCTGAGGACTACATTTCTACAGTGCAGGAGAGGTGCTATCTGCCAATCACCTATCTGCCTGCCATATACTTGTATAGTTAGAGATCTTGGCTTATGCATTTTTATCTTGCCTTTTTATGTAAAGTTAAATTAACATGCATTTAGTAATTAACTGTAAAGTAGAGTCACTTTCCACTGTAAAAGTCTATATATACTTGTACATAATTATTAAAAGTATCTTTTCTTCTAAACTCTTCTGTTTAATACTTTTCGCTGAATCTCTTTGGGTTTGAATGGAGCTTGTCTAATTTTTATCTCATGCCTGCCACCCTTGCTATGTCACCACTTACACCACTTAATATGTTAAAGAACTTTCTTTACAGTGTGTGCTCAGACTGGGTGGAGAAACAGTTTACAAGAGGTCACTGAGTTTTGCTCATGAATCTATTAAACTGATGAAAATTGAAAGGAGGAACATTTACCACTACAATAATAATAACAGCTTTTTTGCGTTCTATAATGTGGTTCTTTTCTCTGATGCTCTTAGATATTTTTGCTCCATGGCAAGGTGAAAGCATGGCCTCAAAGAAATACACATAAGAAAATATGGGTAATGAAATAAAGACCCTAGATTCAGAGAGAAGGACATGAAATAGAGTGTTTATTCCTTTGCAGCAAAAAAGGTAATACTTTTTAAAAAATTTATTGATTAAAGAAAAAATTCCAGAAAAGGAAAGTTGAATCTTACTTCCTGTTTGGATTTGTTGGAAGAGGTTGATTTCCACAGTGGTAAGAACCAATTCCATGAGGACCACAGAGCAGGAAATTAGAAGAATGGCATTTCAGCTCAAAGAGAGCTGGCTGGGGACTGGATGGGCCCACTCCTTAGCCTCTGAGAGGGTGGAGACAGCTGTGCTGAGCGAGGCACAAGGAATCTAACAGTCCAGAGTCCTCGGTCTTATTCAACAAGCAAGGGTTACTCTTTGAGATAGGAAGAAGCAGATTGGTCTATCTCTGGACTAGTACTCTCTCTCTCTCTCTCTCTCTCTCTCTCTCTGTCTCTTTGTCTCTCTCTCTATGTATGTGTGTGTGTGTGTGTGTGTGTGTGTATGTGTGTTGGGGGAACTGCCAACTTTGGCTTTAACACAAACTGAAAGACAGAAAAAGCAAGATAATGTATGTGATCTACATTTCTCCCTTTGTTCCTCCGAGATTACATACCACCTACACATTCAGACCCAATAGTTTATACTAGTGTTGGTCACCGTCCTTAGGGATGGTTTTGTCTGAGAATGAGGCTCACGGAGAGGAAGTAGATTAAGACATTTTTTTTAAAAGGAACTGAATTGCAACACCTTTGTCACACTGAGATTATTCCTGCAGTTGGAACCCTCAGTTTTCTAAAAAATATATTTTTCTAACATTTAAATCATTTTGAATTACATAATAATTTGTTCATCTAACTGTACTCACTGGCTGGATAAACTCAAGCAAATCATTTAATTTTTTGAGCCTCAGTTTCCTAATTTGTAGAAGCACTTCACAGTGTATTTGCAATACTCTCTTTAGTGCTTTTTTGATAGAGGGCCTCTCTAGGCTCAGGTTGGCCTCTCTCTGTCTCAGTATGTATCCCGTGGTCTCAGACTCATGGAGATCCCCTTGCCTTCACCTTCCTGAGTGCTAAGCTTACCCCCAGTGAACCACCATGCTTGGCTTTAGAGTATTTTATGGAGACAATACTTGCAAGTAACTTAGCACAGGGTCTTACTCAATTTATTACAGTTTTACTAGTATTTATTGTAACGTATAGACATCTACCAAGATAAATATTCTAAAATATAAAAGACTTTATATTTCTATCAATTATATATAACTTTTGGAAGGATCATTTGAGTATTATGGTGGTAGTCCCTCTCGACATAGCTACTGAGATTATAAAGACATAGCTAAATGTTTTTCCCAATTCTCGCCATCGGTGATTCTTTCTGGGTATTTATTTTTGAGTTTTTCCTTTTGGCTAAAAAGCCATTCTTGTTTTCTTGGGAGTTCAGTGTTTTTCCATATCACTGATGTCTGAAGTGTAGGGGAAAAAAGAAACAGTTACAATTTAATTTTTTGGCTTCTCGCTGCACTAAAACATAATTTGGCTGAAATAATGAGATTCAATTGCTCATAAGTAAACTGCAGCTTAAACAATGACAGTTGGGCAGCATTTGTGTTGAGTCTCCTGTCTCAGCAGCAGGCATTGTTATTGACTCATTTTTGACATATTTTCTATGAATTAAGAATTTAGTAAAAAGGGCCAAGCAAAAAAATGCCAAGCGGTTAGTCTGAATTCTTACAAAGTACAAAGTATTCTGCATTAATTTGATATTCTTCTCAAGTACTTCTCAGTCTATTTCACTGAGCAGAGACTCTGGTAAGCAATAACAACATCTTTTTTGTCATATTGTATTTTCCATTTATCCAGATCCTAAGTCATATTTTGATTAGACTAAATTCCAATTTATTATGATTATATTTCTTTTAAAAAGTTAACTATTACTTTTAGTTTTGGAAAAGACAAAGCCAAGGCATGTGGGCTGCAAACACCTTTAACATACTCAGCAGTTTAGGTATATGCGGCACGTTGGCTTACTGACGTTTGCATCCTTGTCTGTTTGAGATGGAGGGAGATCAAGTAGATTTCACATGAGTGACACTTCTAAGGAATGGAAGGTAATCTTCATCATCTCCTGTCTTCTTTTGTGAATTTGTCTCTATATTTTTAAATCTCCTAACTGTCTTGCCATTTAACAGTCATTCTTCTTGTGTGGTTACAAAATGCAGAATTAAAAGCACTGTTCCATGGCTTCTTTATAGGGGAGAAACACAAGCAGACAAACAAGCCAACAACAAAGGCTGCAGATTTGAGCTGACAAGTAGGGTTGAGAGCCATATAGCTATTCAAGGCAGACAAAGATGATCAGTATATTCCAAGGAATTTTCTTGTTTCCCTGATAAGAAGAGGAGATTCTACTGTGGTTTCTCACTGATGGTTTTCTTGTTTATGCCTTGGCAGTGATGGTTGGGGGAAGAGAGACTTCATATCTGAGATAAGTGCTGGCCCTGATGGACATGAGAACTGGAGAGGGCAAGATACTCTGAACTGTGGCCCTCATCTGGGTCCTTTAAGACCTCTTCTTTGCAAAGCCAAACTTTCATTTGAATTAGTCTCACAGAGCTTATTTCATTTCTGAGAAACTGGAATGAATGTTTGTGAATTGTCCCAAATGTTTGTGGCTCACTAAAATTAAAGTACAGAATTAAGAGGCAGAGCATTTGGAAGCATTTGGGATGTCATGAGAGTAGGGTTTTGGTACATGAGGTCAGTACCCTAATAAAAACAGGCCCAAGAGAGATGATTTATCCCTCTTGGTTTTTGAGATTACAGCAAGAAGGCACCATCTTTGAAACAGAGGCCAAATCTTTACCACACACTAAAGAATGTATAAGTAATATTTTAATCTTTGACTTTACTACCTCCAAAACTGTAAATAAAATATTTCTGTTATTTACAAGTTACCCAAGCTACCTTTTAAGCTGTCTGAACAGCTAAGACATTTTCATTACCAAATAATGCTAATGAAATAAAACTTTTAAATTGAGATGATAATACATATGAATAATCTACACATTCTTCACCATCTAGAGATTTTATCTTTTCCATTTAATCTTATTTGACTCAGTCTAAGGTGATAATCTTCCCATATTCTGTTTCCTCTCTTGTTGCTTGGGATAGTTACTTAATAATACAAGAGAAATGTATATGATTTTCATGCAATAACATTTTTTATCTTTGCAGAATTTAAAATTTAAATGATTGTTGACTCTTTTGGCAGGAGTATAATTATTTTAAGGATGACATTGTATATAAGAATGAAGTTTGAATTCTTCTTCTGGAGTTTTCCTCAAATTTGTAGCGAACTTTTCTTTAAATCCTCAGTACTGGTAAATCTTCATCTACTACAGAAACGTTCAATTTTTAGAAATAGCTAAAAGTTATTCAGAGTCAAGTCTATTCAATAAGATGAGTTATCAAAAGGCTGGGTGATTCAATTTTTCATTGAAAACAGGATTTTATTATAACCTAATGAGACGTATATTCTTGTGTTTCTCATAAATTGAGTCAGAGAGGAGTTCTCGAATAGAGTTCTAAACAGAACCATGGCAGTTTTCTTTAAATAGCTAATACTTGGTGCAACCACACTTGGACTTGGTGCATACAAATTGGGAACCACACACCTCACTTAGAGATGAGACAACAGGAACTCAAGCAGGTAGACTTAACCGCCCATGTTCCAATGCTCTCATTGATTTGATATGTATTAAGTTTCACATGCTTTTCCTGGTCCTGGAAATGGGTCATGGAAGAAGATACACTACAGATACTTGCCATAGTCCTGGGATTTACAATCTATGGGTCGTGATTTTACAGACACAGGTCCATAATGCCTGTAGTGATGTATGTAAACATGAGAGTTTCATGTGACCCAAAGGAACTAGGATGTACCTTTCTATTGCTAGAACAAAATGACCTTTCTCAGTTTTTTTTTTAATCAGAAATAGAACTCAGGACCTTGGATGTGCCAAGCAAGTGCTATGATGCTGAGCTATATTGTCTGCTCAAAATAACCTTTCAAAAAGGTGATGTTTAGCCTGAGACTAAGAAGATGAGAAGAAGCCATCAAGGCAGGGGTTTGGTAGAATTACAGTTAAAAATACAACACTTAAAAATCCAAAGAAGAATGGGAAAGCTTGCTTAGCGTGGTTTCTTTATTGTTGATTACCATTTATCTGCCAGTTGCTCCCCATTTATTCATGACTAAGGACACTTTGAATAGCAAGAGGTTTTGCATGTAGCTGCATCTGCCCGAATTGAATGCTGACAGATTGAAAGATGCTCTGCTTTTCACTATTCTAGTACCTTTTACAGAAAAAAAAAAGTGTTCCCAGTAATACAAATTTAAGGAAATAATGTTTCCCTTTTTCTTTCCTTTCTGTGGATTATATTCTTAGGAGAATCCCTTTCTTTAACAGATCACATACTATATTTGTGACATCTTCCCAGGCTCCACTTCCCATCAGATTTTGGCTTCACCAAGTTTTCAGAACTGGATGACCAATTCCTTAAAATGAACCTGCTTATTCCTTAAAACTACCGTTATTACACGTGTAACCAATAAATATATTCACTTCCTATTGGTAGTTAATGTGATTACTTTTCTGACATTGCTGAGACAAAATACTCGACACTTAAAATTAAGGAAAGAAAGTTTTTGTTTTGTTTTGTTTTTAAGTTCATGATTTATGGAGATTTCAGTCCATACATGGCTAGCCCCAAGGCAGAGTGGCACTTGGCTGAGGGTTACCAGTTCACGCTGGTGGAAAACAGCAAAAGCAACAAGAACCCAAAAAACCTCTTTTCCTCCCTTATATGATAATCAAGAAACCCAGGTAGCATTCACACTAGCTCCATGCCCTCCACATGCTCAGAATGTTGACAAAGTGAGGTCCCTGGCCCCATGCTGAGTCACTTAAATTTCTAAACTCCAGTTGACACAATGTATCAAGCATTATAGTAGTGTTCCTCTGGAGAATTATATCTCATACGCACACTTGAAAATGGAGATGCTCAACCCACATCTCCTCTCTTGAATAGTCTTTTGCCCTTGCTATTGTTGTTGTTGTTGTTGTTAGTTATTATTTTTTATGACTCAGACAAATTCACACTTGGGCTGGAATAAAGAAAGTTATGACAGTGTGAGTCCTAGAGTGTGTCACTATTTGAGACAATCCTGACTGTCAACTTGAGTGGATTTAGAGATATCTGGGAGATTAGCAAAGCACAATTAAGGGAGCATCAGAGAGGGTGTTTCCAGTGATGTTTGACATATGGGCCAGCAGACCAGTGATCCAAACCTGTCCTGAATATCAGCAGCACCATCCAAGAGGCTGGTACTCTAGATGATACTAAAGCAGAGGGAGGAATCCTGTTAGATTTTGCAAGCCTGATTTTGCTTTTTCAACGTAATTTTTTATGTTGGTTCTGGTTCTTTTAAACGTAATTTATATGTTGATCTATTTGCCTATTTAACATCTGAGAACTTTGAATTTCTCTCCTTTCGTATTTGACTATTCTGGTTAAAAATGAGAGGTGATCAGCACTGTTTGTGGAAAGGAGAGGCAATCAGGGACCCCTTCATGCTGCAGGGAACTGAGATTTCTAAAAGGTAACTTACTTGTCCAAAACACCCCAGTCAATAGAATGTCAGAGCCAGAATACAGGTCTTTGATGCCCTTGTTTGTTCATTATTGTGGCATAGAAAGCATTAGATTCCTAAAGAGTAAGTAATCAGATTAAACCAGTTTAATTAAGAGGAACAAAACAAAGCAAAACAAAACAAAACTAAACTAAACTAAAAAGTTCTGTCTTGTAGGAAAAGAGCAGATGCAGCTCATACTGTTCCCAACCAGCTGCCTCACAGAAGCCCCGCATGGCCTGTCCCAGGAGCCACAGGCTAAGGTAACAGCAGTAAGGGGTAATGGGCTTGCAGGTCCCCAGGGCTGACCTCATCTGCCTGTAGTCACTTCTCCGGTCAGCTTGCTGACTCCCCTGCTTTCACCGCCCCTCCACAAGTTTCGAGTATAGATTTTCAAAAGGGCCAAGTTGAGACATGGTTTTAAGTGGAAACATTGCTTATGTGAACACTATTTATTTCCTTAAGAATAAGTGTTAGATGTGAGATTGCATAATGATTCAGGATCTTGCAAATGGGCTTAACTGAGCAGAGAAAGCACTTTTTCTCCCTAAAGAAGTGAAAACAGAGATAAAAATGCGAGCTGGACTCTAGGCAAAACTCACTCCAGCTACATACCAAACTATGATACTGACTCATAAAACTGCAGAATACAAAGATGTTTTTCCACCCCGGCCCAAACATTTCCTGGTAATGGTACATATCATCTTTAAAATCTATGTAATGTGACAGTTGCTGTGCTAATATTTTATGTGATTATCTCATTTAGTTTTCAGGAAAACTCTGAAAAACTGAACTAATCTTAGTATTTTCCTTATTCTCACGTTCCAGATTTCTGTTAATTATCTCTGTCTTTAAGCTGCTCCTAAGCCTGAATTTTCAGCCTTTCTTGCCTGGCACATGAGGTGCTCTGCAAAATGTATTTGACTAATGGATCAATGCTTCATTCACTGAACTTTGAACTTGATTGTATCAGTATATTCAATGAATTATTAAATATCTGGTGAATTATTAGATACAAATGTTTATCTTGGTGTGGCTGAAGATGTCCTAATCTCCTTAGATAAAAGTCAGTCAAATCGTTTTACATTTGCCTGCAGAATACTTCCTTGATTCTGGAATATGAAGCTTTAGCAATTGTAACATTCAAAGGCACAGTTTAGGGACCAGAGTGGGTCCATTTCTAATGAACCCTCACATGAATAGAAGGCAGATGCTTATGCTATTGAAAATCATCACATATATATCTGTTTTTAAACTCTACAATAAGTCAAACACTTTAAGAGGTATGATAGGAAATGGCATAGGATTAGTTTTTGAAGCATTTACAAACTGCAAAAAAATCTGAATACTTAAAACTATGAGCTCAGCTCCATTGCAATAATGTAAAACATGTGTGAAATATATTTCCGCATTGAGAAGCTTCTGAAATATATCAAGACTATCCTCACAAGTCTTACCCATTTTTTAAACCTCTTAGATTTATCAAGAACACCAAATATTTCAGTGATTTGATTTCATTTAGGAAAATACAACTTTGCATTATGTGACTCATTTTAATATTTCCACAATTTGATAAAATACAAGAACTTATATAATTACGTTAGCAATTCTAGGAGCATTTCTTGGAGTGCTGAACAATAAACAGATTTCCACAGCTGAGGGCAGAAATCCAGTTTTTCCCCAAATACTGTTAATAAATTATGGCTCATAAAGAAATCATGCTCAAGTCATGGTTTTGTGGGTTTCCTAGGTTCCCATTCAGATGCTTTGTTGAATGTAAATTTCTGAAATGATTTCTGGCACCTCAACAAGAAATCATATAGAACCTGAAAGCATATATAAACTGTGCTTTTGTGCTTTGGTCAGCTTCTGAAATCAAGTGTTTTGTTAAAAACCAGAAGCCCACTGCAAGTGAGATTTTGTAAACTCTCCTGTGCTGTTTTCTCCTTTCAATGTATAAATAGATGACAACTATCATCATTAATGCTATGGACTAATAATTACTGGATATCAAATATATCTGGAAACCATACTAAAAGATGCCATGATTAGTGTCCTTCATAAGTTCACAAATCCGACATCAGAAAAATCAAAGAAATTTACTGTATCAGTTTGATTTTCTCTTCCAATGAAAACAAACCATCAAAGTTTGAAATCTGGCTAACTTAAAGACTATTTTTTAATGTAGTTTAATTAATTTTCCATTTTCCTTGCCAAAAGTGGCTAGTACAGTTTTAGAGCATTATATTGTTTAAAATAAATCTAAGAATTATTTGTTTTTAGAGTAAATTTAAAAATTATATTGATTTGCAGCATTACTGAAGGGAAAATATGCAAGGACTACTTTCCATGTTCATATGATTTTTAGATAGCAAAAATAGCAATTTACATCTGATAATTTTAACTGTATCAACAGGGAACTTCATTCTCCAACTCAATTGTGATATAATGTGTTGTGCATACATTTCATGTTAAACATGCATACACTTATTTATATAGCCTTGGAACCAAATGGACTATCAAGGTAAGGAACAAAATAATTGCATCTTGCCTCCCACCAGCAACCTCTAGAATGATACTGCTTTGTTTTCTTTCAGATAGTTGAAGTTTCTAATTAGATATTAATAGAAACATGTAGTAGATCCTCTTTCTGGTCTTGCTTCTTGCACTCAGAATATTTATCTTCAAGACTAATTCATGTTGTTACATGGAGTAATAATTCACTCTTCACTGACTAGTAGTTTTCTACTGTTATGGACATGTTATAATTTGTACATCAATTTACCTATTAATGCGTAATAGGGTTGGTTGTAATTTTGGTTTATAGTGCATAAAAATAATATAACAATTTGTGCACAAGCCTTTGCATGGATAAACACTTTCATATCTTTTAAAACATTGTCAAAGTGTTTTTTAAACTCTGTATCATCAAAAGTGCATGAGAGTTCCAGTTACTCCAAACCTTCTGCCATGTTTGGTTTCGAGTTTCAGACATTTCATAACATTATTGGTTGAAAATATTAGCCAATAAAATGTTTTTGATCTATGGTTAAGAAAAAGTAAAAGTTGGGGCTGAGGATTTAGCTCAGTGGCTTAAGTGTCTGCCTCACAAGTGCAAGATTGTGAGTTCAATCCCCAGTACCAAAAAATAAATAAATAAATAAATAAATAAAAATAAAAAATAAAAGTTGGTCATATATGTGGGGATATATCTCAGGACAATTTCTTTTGTTCTCGTTATAACTACCAAAGCTTTGTAGTTAAGTATCAAACACAAATATAAGGTATCTGAAATTATTCTTTCTCCAAACTGTTTTGACTACTTTAACTTTTAAAGTCTGCTCAGAAATTTTTACCCAAAAATCTTTGATAGAACACACCTACAACACAATTTGTTAAACATACCTAACACTTATTTGCATAAAGAAATTTGTAATAGTTTATTATTTCTTTAATATTTCTAGAAAATACAAGTTATGTATTATTACAGATAGAGATAATTTGTATTCTTGCTTGTTTTTCTAGTCTTCTTCCTCCTTCCTTCTTATTGCTACTGAAAACTGTAGCAAAAAATTTGTCAATATTATTGAACTTTTAAGCTAACTTTTAACTTATTTTAGACCCCTCTTAAACCTAAATATATATATATATATATTTTTTTCTATTATTTTTATTTAATTGTTTGAAGAGCTTGCCATATTTTCATTTTCATTTAGTTCATAAGATTTTAATAGGCCATATTTTCACTTTCATTTAGTTCATAAGATTTCTTAATATCCTCTTTGCTTATATCATTGACATGGATACTTTAGAAATATGCTAGTTTCTGAATACTTGAAAGTTTTATAGAGTTATTCCTTTCACTGTTTCCTAGTTTATTTCCATCAGATACAAAGGAAAGACATGCTTTTTATGACTTGGAACTTGTTTTTTTACTTGGAACTTCTTAAATTTGTTGAGAATGAGTTTGTGATTTAGAATATGGCCTCTTTTGATACATATCCTACTTGTTATTAAAAGCAATGTATAATTTGGTGTTAGAATATTCTAAACTAAAAGGGTCATATTAGTTAATAGTACTACTCAAGTATTGCATATAATTTTGAATTCTTATCTGAATCTTTTATAAATTACTTCAAATAGAACTTTATATTTTTGGCGCTGGGAAACACTCAAGTTCTCATGCTTGTGAAGCAGGAGCTGTGCTGATGAGCTACATTCTCAGCCCTGATAATTTCAAACTTATGTACATTTTTGTATTTTTTGCCATTAAATCAACATTTACTCTTGCATTTTTAAACTTTCTTATTTTAATTGCACAAACATTTATAATTATTTCTATGTAATTAATTATTATTATTGAAAGCAGTTCTTCCTATTTTACAAGAATATTGTAAAATAGTCCATTTTTGCCTGTTCTTTTAATTGTTTTCTCTTCATTTGTTTATATATCATTTTGTTTTAAGTAGCATATGTTTCTGTGTTGCATTACCATTTAAATATCAGGCTATTTTAGTAGAGACATTCATAACAATAAACTCTTGATAACCACAAAGAATTCCTTGCAGGGCTTCCCACAATAGCAAAACTTGGAACACTAAAGACTTTTATATAAACTGATATGGTGTTTGCATATAACTTAAACACTTTCTCCTGATGTCCCCTCTAGATTACTTATAATGCCTTAAAAATACCAATGCTATTTATATTCTTATGATATTTTCTAGGAAATAATTACAAGAAAAAAGCCTGTATGTATTCAGCACAGAAGTAATTGTTGTTGGAAAGTATAGTTTCCATACGAAGTTGTTTCCCTCAATGGATATGGAGCACACATAGAGAGCTGTCTCTATTGATACATAATGTGATTATGGATGTGATTCTCTTTAACTTTTACCATTTTATGTATCTTATATTTGACTTCTTTGAATTTTGGTTCCTTTCAGTCTTTCTTTGCTTTCTTTTATGGTAATTGGGTATATTTTTGTGATTCTATATAGCTGACTTTATTTCTTTTTATTATAACTGTTTGGTGACTTTAGCAATTGTGTACATTTGATCTTTGATATGAGTTTAATTTCAGTGGTCTTCTTTCTAGTGATATTATGCCACTTATAATATTAAAATCTTTTAATTGCATATTTCCATATTTTGTTTACTGGCAAATATATATATATATATATATATATATATATATATATATATAATTGGTTATTCTTTAAACAATCTAGCATGTTTCAAGAGAGTGACAAATATCATTTATCATTTTCAGTTTTATTAATTGTTTGTATATCATGGAGCTTTATCTTCATATAAGATTTCTTTTAGCCTTTCATCCAAAACTAGTATGTTGGTGATAATTTCTTTTACCTTCAATAATCAAATAATTTTATTATTTTTTCATTCACAATATAATTTTCACTGGGTAACATTTTGATATTTTAAAGATATTAATGCCCTATATTCTTTTTCAGTTCCACTGAGAAATTCATTGCTAAACTTATCTTTTTGCCTCTGTTCATAATATGACATAACCCTAATAGCGAGATTTTCTCTTACATAATAGTTTTGAGCAATTTGCTTATGGTGATACTCGCTAGCATTTTGAAATTTGCAAGGCTTGGTATTTGGTTAAATTATTATATTGTAAAGTTTTGGTTTCGTCAAATTTGGAAAATATATAGCAAGTATTTCTTCAAAGATTCATACCTTTCTGCTCCCTTCAGGGTTACTAACTATAACTTATTCATATTTTGTCTAAAAATTTTAACTTGTTAAATGCTAGATATTTTCATATTACTATATCCCTATGAATATTATTGAGTTTTGTTTTGGACACAATGGAGCTGATTGGAAATATTTTATATCATTGCAGGTCTTCCTTTTAAGCTTTGTTATATAAAAACTATGAGTGACATTTGATCTAGGCACTTTTTTGAGGCCTTTTAGCTACCTGCTACTTGGTGGATTATGAGGATTTACTCTGTACCTGTTAGCGGTACGAACTATTCCTGTTTCTACTTCAGCTTTAAAAGATTGTTCTTTGAACACATAGAGTAGTTTTATTCGCCTCTTTAAAATATTTCCGCACAGCCATGTGTTGGTCAAAACTCAATTGAATACTTAAGTGGTTTCCTCATCAAGTCTCCAGGGTTTTCTCTCTGCATAATTCTCTTGTCTCATTATTCTGATTTTTAATCATTGGTTACTTAAGGTCCTGTCTTCCAGTTACATCGTCTCAAATCAAGAAGCTTGCTGAGTTCCTCCTAGGCTTTTCCACTTTTTGTGTTATCATGGAAAACTCTTCTGGCAATAATCAGAGACAATCAAAAAGACTAGGTAATTTGATCCCTGTGTCTTATAGTTGATGCTCATTATTGCGATAAATATCGGTTTGCATATTTTGTTTATATTTTTAGTTGTGTCTGATGAATGGATGAATTTTTTTTGTTTCATTTTGTCTAGATTAAAATATTCAGATCACAGTATTTTAAAATGACATGTTGATATTATCAAATTTAGTTGGATTACAAGTAAAATACAGTCTTTGCTTTGCCGGTAAATGTTTGTGTTTGGCATCAATTTGTATTTCTTAGGAATCTAATAGACATGGAGACTAATGTCCTCACAAAGAACTTTTATTTTTCCAACCTTCCTTCCTTCTTATTTTCTTTCCTCCTTTTCTTCATTAAACAAAACTTGAACATAGGATCACGGCAAATGTGAATGTAAAATGACTGGATTGTATTGTACTAAGCAACTGAACAAAATATATTTGAAATCTAGAAAAATGGAAAATTTGACCAAGATGAAGCACATTTTAAATGGCAGATATATGGAATGTTTACAATGTGAATGAAAAATGGATGTGGGAAAAATGAACTAAAGTGTCATGTGATTGACAGAGTTCAACATCACTTGGTTGCACATAACTTATATCTTGACCTAGGTTATTTAAAAAATCCATAGTATAATGAAATACTTTGTAAAAAGATTTATTACCACATGATTCATAATTTCAGCATTATAATTTCCTATAGGGTATGGGTGGAATTCTGAAAGAGGAACTCAATACATTGATTTCAATCTACATTGGGAAATCATTTCAAAAGTAGAGTTTCTTAAAGTAATGCGTCTCCTCCCATCCTTAATTAAACACTGACTCAAAATGCAAGAAAGGCATGAGCAATTCAGAACCATTCACCATTAGATCTGTTTCTTCAGAACTCTGAAAGTTAGTAGACCTTTCCTCCTCTCCCTTATGTATCTTATCATTTCAAGGTAATTATTTATCTATCATTCCACCCACTCCTACAAAGGATTTACAGAATGCAATTAACAGATGGGAAATCAAGATATAGTAAGAGAATCTATCAGGACATTCAGCACTTTGTCTTGTATCCTGGCTCAGGAACTACCTGGACATGCTGAGGATAACAGCCTTTAAAGTTGTTTAGGAAGATCCCTGAAGTGTTGTTACTATGTTTCAATAGGTGAGAGTCCTGAGATGTACTGAGGGGCATAGTAGAAATCATGGCACATTACTGTAGTCCATTCATAATGCCGTGCTTGTTAGCGTGCTGTTTTATAGCCATATTGCTCCACAGTAGAAACATTTTAGTGTGCGTCTTCTATGTTTTAGTTTAATTTGCAACAAATATGATATAAAGATAGATGAGTTTATGTTTCTCACTCAGCAACAGGAATTGTCCCCAGTAGTTTACAAGTGATCAATCAAGATAGGACAGAAGTCTTCCCCAGTGCATATTAAATATCTTATTTGCAAAGAGCTGGAGGCATCAATGTGCAAGTGCTACCAACAAATGCTCAGTTTCATTCAACTTCTTAAGACATGTTGGAAGAGCCATGGACAGACCTTCTGTTTTAAGGAATAATCTCTGCTTGGTTCCTTCAGGCAGAAAATAAGCACATCTCTCTCCAAAATGTGAAATTTGTCATATTTCCTGATCAGGGAGAAGTTTTAACCTTTACTCACTCTTTCTAAATTCAGGACTGTATATTTTTCTGAATTTCAAGACAATTATTATTACTGACAGATCCATAATTTTTCCATGTGTTCTTTTAAACATTAGGAAAAAGATAGATTAGGATCTGTTACTCACCTTTGCAGTTACCTTCTAACTGTTGTATCAAGCAACAAAAGTATTTATTAGTAGCCAAAATGTATGCATCACAATAGTGTAAATAGTGTAAAACAAATGCAAAGTAAAACACAGCTGCTCCTTGGTCTTGATCTATAAACAGCCTTTTCATAGACTTATTGATGACTTAGGTGCCTCCTTCTGGGGATTGTTTACAGAATTTTACCAGTTTTCTGTCTCTTTTTTCTCAGTTTGATACAGATTTACACAGAGATGTCCTGAAGTTTATCTTTTACCTCAGTATTCAGGAACAAAAGCATGTTACCTGACTTTTGTCTTAACCTAAAACTTTCACAAATAAAGTAGCAGAAATTTAACTAATTTCCAGAATCTTGCTCCTCTGTTGGGTCAGTAGAGGTATGACCACACACAATTTCATGTCAGACCAAGAGAGCTGTGCCAGCATTTCAGGATGGTCTAGCCCTAAAATTCTTTGCTAACATCCAAATAGTCCTTAACATTCACTTTTAAATTTATGTAAGCATTCTAGATATTAACTTGGAATGAAAACCTCCACGGACTCCTTCAAGCTGTTGAAATATAAGCATATTTATTTGTTACAATAATAAAATGTTGAAATAATTAATGCTTTTGAAAGCTGTTAATTTAGTGTTCAAAAATTATTAAGAACTTTCAAACAGTTAAACAATATTAGGAGTTATTATGAATAAGAGAGTGCATTAGATAGATAACATTAACAAGAACATAATATCCGTTTTGAGCCAGCAAATGTTTATAAAAATTTAAATGCTAATAAAAAGGCAGGATAATAGAAATTAGATTATATCACAGTGCTAATCTCTAGAAGCATTAAGGGCTATATTTAATTTTTAGTTATTTAATTCAGTTTAGGCCAAGAGTCTTTCAAGAGAAAAGTCCTATTTGAGGAAACTTCATATCTTGCAAGGATGAATTAAAAGGAGATTCGCAACTTTGCTACCTCTAAATGTCATGAGGAAGAAACACTGAAAATTCATGTGTAATAATATCCATCTTTGATCTGGAATATACTAAAGACTGTAAAGACTGGACATAAGAGTAAAAGAAAATAAAATAGTTCAAACAAGTTTTCTTTTCACTTATTGAACTTTATGATAACATACTTTATGATTTATTCTTATCCTTTTGAGTTTATGGAGTTTAAAAGTGTTAGCATTAAAGTAATTTTTAGAGACTACTAATTACTTTTAATGTCTGAAATTTAGTGATATTGGAGATGTAGCCAAGATTAAAAAATAACAATTAGAAATAATTAAAAATAATTATTGAAAAATTCAAGAGATGTTACTGACATTGTTCCCTAAGTCACATACGTGGTTAAACATATCAGTGATTCATAAGATATAGGCAGCAGATGAAATTTCTCTTAGTGAATCTGTATCCAAATGAGTATCTGTACAAAGCACCAACAACCAAAAATGCTGAGAAATAATGTTCCATATAAGATAATGTTGAACTTTTAAATTCACTGTTCAAATTCTCACTAAGTAAATTTTCATACACACTGATGTTTGAAAAAGAGTTCAGATTTATTTTTGTATCACAGAAATTCATTCTTTGTTAATGGCTTTAAGGGCTGCCCAAACATTTGGCACTGAGCCATAAAGCAGGTTTGGCAAATTTTGACTCAATAGCCATTTCATCCCATAGGACAGCTTGGTGTGGAAGTAAGTGTTCTTTTCTATCTGTCTTCTCAATGGATACAATTTTTGCCAAGAGCATTATAGACCACTTCAGATCTCTGGTCATTGGGTCATTGGACACAAGAGTAAGAAAAATCGACTTTTAAGAGAGAAATAGAAGTAACACAGTGAAGGCATTAGGAGTCTTAGAGGTGATGAGATTATAGACTGCTCTAAGTACGAAATACTAGATTTCAAAAAAACATAGCCATTTCATATAAAGAAAGTAATATCCCTAGTGTGCAGAGACCCTGATTTACTTCCCAAGGCCTACTTCTCAATTGATTATGAAACATTAGTAATGCAATTAAATATCAGTTAATGAAATTTCAAGTGTAATTAAAAATTTACCAACAAAGAAAAGCCTAAATTCTGATGCATTCACAGCTGAATTCTCCAAGGAATTTAGAGAAAATTTAAAACTAATACTTCTCAAACAGTTCAATAAAATTGAAAGAGAAGCAATTCTCCCTAACTCATTCTTGGAGACAAGTGTTACACTGATACCCAAACTAGAGAAAGACCCAACCAATAAAAGAGAACTACAGGCCAATCTACCTAATGAACATAGGTGCAAAATCCTCAGTAAAATACTAGCAAAGAGGATGCAGAAAATCATCAAGCAGATTATACACCATAACTTAGTGGGATTCATCCCAGGAATTCACAGATGGTTCAACATATGTAAATCAAAAAATGTAATGCACCATATCAACAGAGCAAAAGATAAAAATCACATGATTTTCTAATAGATGCAGAAAAATCTTTTGATAAAGTCCAATATTCATTCACGATGAAAATCCTAGAGAAAATTGGAAGAGAGGATCTCTACCTCAGTCTGATAAAGACCATCTATAGAAAACAAGTAGTCATCATCATACTAAGTGGACAAAAACAAAGCTTTCAATCTAAAATTAGGATCAAGAGAAGATATCCACTATCACTACTTCTATTCAATATAGAACTAGAAAAATTAGTCAGATAAATTAGATAAGTGAGATAAATAAAAAGAATAAGGATAGAAAAGGAAAAAGTTAAAGTATCGTTATTCACAGATGACACGATATTCTACATAGAAGACCCCAAAGACTCCTAGAGTGCTAGGACTTCTACCAAAAGACTTCTAGAATTAATAACTAAATTTAGTAATTTAGCTGGATAAAAAGGCAACACTCAAAAATCAATAGCATTCTGGTACACAAACAATAAACTCACTGAGAGACCAATTAGAGAGAAAGTAGTATCCAAAAATATGAAACAATTAGGAATCAATCTAACAAAGGAAATAAAGATCATTATACTGAAAATCACAGCACTTTGTAAAAAGAGACAAAAGAGATATCAGAAAATGAAAGATATACATTGCTCATGTATAAGAAGAAGCAACATTGCAAAAATGGCTATATTCCCAAAACTATTATACAGATTTAATACAATCATAATAAAAATACCATTAGTATAGCTCACCTATCTAGAGAAAATATTCCTAGAATTCATTTGGAAATACAAGAGACTTAAAATAGCAAAGGCAATCCTGGGCAACAAAGCAAGGCAGGAGACATCATAAGTCCTGACTTGAAATTATACTTCAAAGGTACTATGACAAAATCAGCATGATACTGGCAAAAAAAAAGCAGAACTTAAGATCAATGTAACAGATTAGAAGATGCAGACACAATTACAAACACACTCAATTATCATATCTTTGACAAGGGGCAAATCATGTTCATTGGAAGAAAGACAAGCTCTTTATTAAATGTTGCTGTATAATAGTTGATACATTGTTTCAAATTGAGAAGTTTAGAAATTTAAGTGACTCAGCAGGGGGCCAGATTGCTCACCTTGTAAGCAACCTCATCCTATGCAAGAGGAGGCACTGAGATGGTGTGAGTGCTACACTCTCCCTGGGAGGTGGTATCCTCCTTACAAGGGAGGAATAGAGTCTTGTTTTGCTCTTGCTGCTTTTGCTATCTTCTGCTACCTTGAAGTGTTGCCACCCTCCTCTGGAGTCAGCTGATTCTGGACTGAAACCTCTGCAAACTGAGCTAAATTAGCCTTTCCTTCCCTAATTTTGGGTGTCAAGTATTTTGTATAAACAATGAGAGATGCATAACTAAGACATGCTGGAAAAACAGGCTCTCCACAGGCTGAAGAATAAAACTAGACTCTTGTCTATTACCATGCACTGAACTGAAGTCAAAATGGATCAAAGATCTAAATATGAAAACAGAAAAAATAAACACACTGGAAGAGAAAGTAGACAAAGGGGTAGACAGAGAGTTCATGAATGAAAACCAAACTGTATGGGAGGTATTTCAAAGAATCAACAACTGGGATGTCATCTTATTAAAAAACATTTGCACATACAAAGAAATCTCCAACAGAATGAAAAGGAAATCCATGGAGTGGAAAAATATTAATGAACTTTCCCTCAAAGGACTTTTATCAAGAACATATAGAAAGTTGCACAAAATCAGGCCACCAAATTCAAAGACCCAGTCCAAAAATGGGCATCGAAGATAAACATACACTTCTCAAATGAAGAAATGCAAATAGCAAATAAATATATGAAAAATGTCAACATCGTTGGTCATTCGAGAGACACAAAGTAAAAAAACACTGAGATTTCATATCACCCCAGGAAGAGTGGCTATTATCCTTGGTCTTTTTTTTTTTTTTTCTGGTACCAGGGATCAAACTCATGACCTTGTATTTGCAAAGGCAGGCACTTAAGCCGCTGAGCTAAATCCCCAGCCCAGAGTGGCTATTATCAAAGATATTAACCAATAACAAATGCTCGAGTAGTTGTGAGAAAAAAAGGAATCTTTCTCCACTATTGTTGTGAGTGTAGACTAGTACAATCATTGTGGAAATCAGTGTGGACATTCCTCAGAAAACTAGGATTAGAGTTCCCATTTGAGCCAGCTCTTCCCCTTGTGGGTATTTTCCCAAAAGAATTAAAATGCATCATATCACAGTGATATATGTTTATAGCAGCAACATCTTGGAAACAACCCAAATGCCTATCAACAAAGAATGGATAGAAAAGATATGGTATTTTTATATAATGGAGTACTACTTGGTTATAAACATGGATAGGCACAAGGCTTTTATAGGTAAAAGGATGCAAGTAGAGACTCAGAAATTAAAAAATCAAACTCACATGTGTAAACATCATACTGTCTCCCTAGTGTAAGAGAATGAAAAATTAAGTAAGATCCAAAATCTGCAATAGCTATTATGAAAGGGAAATAAATTGCTCAAAAGGATAGAACCACAAGGATGAGTCAAAGGAGAAAAGAAGGAAGGGAAAAGAAAATTATATATATATATATATATATATATATATATATATATATATACACATACATATATATGTATAATATGCTCAAAAGTGGCTGAGAGTTTTATTACTGGTTTCTTTTAGCTTATTATAAAAATGGGCTATGCTTATGTTTTTGATCAACAATATATGCCTATGTTTTGTAATCTGAGCAACTACTTTGAAATTATAATACACAATATATTAGCAATGGTTAATTTCCTGTTATTTTGTTTTGCAATTCTGTATCATTACTTTGTTTTTTCTCTTTAAAATAAAAAAAGTGGAATTAACATTAGATCAGCAGCCATACTGCCCACAGCTCTAGAGGTGCAGAGGACAATGGGAGATGATCAAATGCTGGAATTTGCCCAAAAGATGCTACATAAAGAGTTCTAAAATAAGGTAACAGACTCAAGAGATGTTTGAAAAGTAAAATTATAGCAGAGAAGTGCCTAATGCATAGAAATTTACCAATCATGCTGTATTGGCAATTAACAAATGTTTGGCCATCTTTGAAAATCATCATCAAGAAATCAATCTCTTAGGCACGATAATAAATCTGAACTTTTTTCCAAACAGTAATGAGTATGGCAACTTATTTACTGAGAACTTGAATAGCAAATTAAATGTTCAGTGCTATTGTAGTTGGGTAAGAGCCTGGAATAATTCTCTGGAGCCATAATTTAGTATTGTGATGATTGTAACTATTTTTTTTTTAACCAGACTGTGAATCTCTGAGAATTCTTTCCACTTTCCAGGCTCTTGGTATTTTGAACAAAGAACTGGACAAGACATAAAAGGTTGTGAGAATGTCCATTTATTGAAGGTAGAAAAGAAGCATGTACATTCTAGAGTGTGAACAAGCCAATGAACAGATTCATGGTGGCCTCAAGGATAAAGAGAAGAGGTCTTTGTACTAGAATTCCTGGATTGGCTTCTCTTTTGTTCAAATAAGGCACTGAAACCATTGTCCTATCAAAAATTCACTTGACCTGGCACCAGCTTTTAAATGCCCTTTGGGAAAATTAAGTTGACTTCCCACCAGATACAAACAAGAGTTGAAAACAACACTTTTCTGATTCATTAGACCTGCAGTGCTCAGGAAGAGCAGAGTCATCCAGGATCTGCTGTTCTGCTCATGTTCTTTAAGTCTCAATGACTGTGACAATTTTGCCCAGTTGTTTGATGAGATTTCTCCTAGGCTCAATCACCTACTTTAATATTGTTCATCAACATAAATGCAGAGTGACATAACAATGCCGTTATAATAAATTTCCTGTGTTTATCAATATCAGAATCTGATTTCTCAGATTGGAACAATCAGTCATTTTTTTTTATACTTGCTCTAATTCAATAATACCTATACATTGGAAAACTTTCACAAATTCTCATGAGAATTTGAGATTATGCAGGGGCCAGTGGCTAGTATCAAGTTGCCCATGTCACCCTTTAAAATTTGATCTTTCCCAGCTCACTGTATTTTCTGTGAAGCCAGCCGCACAGTCCATGTTCTCTAAGAGTAAACATGATTGTTTTCAATATCCTTGTAGGAGCAGGTTCACCTCTATAGACAATGTTTATTTTCCCTAGGGATTATGACATGGAGCTTAAAATGTCTTCAGTGAATGAGAAATTTGAACTTACACTTGATTATTTCTTACTATTCCTGCACTGATACCTATAGCAGCTCAGGATTCTTGCACGACCTAAAAGGTTGTACTTCTGCTGGACCCCTGCTCCTTCTTTGACTTGTCTTCCACATGTGCTTTAACTTGGCCAGCAGATGTCTTTCCATGAATCACATAAGCATTCTTTTGACAATGCTAAAATAACCCAGACTAACTACTGAGGTAGGACAGAAGAAATAAGGATAGATAGGAAGGAGACAGGGACAATTATAGTATTAAAATTGTATTTTTTGAAAAGCATTGCAAGTTCAGGACACAAAAACATTCAAGTGTTGTTTTGCTCCCATCTCATAAAATTGGTAAGTGTTTTAGGATGACAAGTCTGAGCCCGGAACCACTACCGAGGGCCTGCCCTGCAAGCAGGAGCTTAGCGGAAGCCTGCATGGTGGGTAAACTGCCCAGAACCTCCACTGAGGGCCCGCCCTGCCACCAGGAACTCAGCGGAAGCCTGCATCAGGCATAGGCTGCCCGGAACCTCCACCGTGGGCCCTGCCACTGGGATTATCTAGGAGGCCCGCCCAAGACTGGAAACTGACCTGGACTGCTTCAGCTAGGCCCACCCTCCCACCTGGAACATCAAAAGATCTCAGCGGGACCCAGTTAGTGTGAAAAAATTTGGAATTTTGCTCCCAGGTGGTGAACTTTGGACTACACCAGATTGACTGCATCAATGTGGTGAGTATACCCCTAAAATAGAGGTGTACAGGGGATAAATAGGGCCAGTAGTAAAACCCCCTACAACTAACTGTAAGACTTTGTTGTGTCTGAAAATAGTGTGTGTGATCCCCTCCTAAACATAGAAAACACCAGGCAGAGTGAAAATGACAAAATGAAAAAGCAAAATGCAGTCTCAAACATATAGTTCACCAGAAGCAAGTATAGGAGACATTGAAATAGAGGACCCCAAAAATAACACACAGGGAATCTCTGAAAAGATAGCGAGTGAAATAAAAAAAAAAAACTGCATCAGGCTATAGAGGAAATCAAATTAGAAGTAGTCTCCCATGTAAAGATAGAAATAACAACTTTAGTAAAGGAGTTGTTGAATGCAGCTAAAGAAGAACTAGAGAAAAAAGTACATGAGCATGGGAAACTGATTGAAACTTTGAATGAACAACATAGAAAACAAGCAGAATTCATGAAACAAACTCAAAGAGACATCCAAGAAAAAAAATTCTATTGAAAGTGTGCAAAGCCGCCTAAAGGAAGCTGAGGATAGGATTTCGGACCTTGAGGAAAGGATCACAGTTAGTGATCAGGAAAGGATAGAACTTTTAAAAATAACAAAGCAGCATGAAATGACAATCCAGAAGCTTCATGATGATGCCAAGAGCAACAATATAAGAATAATGGGCATTAGTGAAGATACAGGCGTCCAGGCAAATGACATACATAAAGTATTTACAGAAATAATAGCAGAAAATTTCCCAAACATGGGGAAAGAATCTGATATGCAGATAAGTGAGGCTATAGAACACCAAACAGTCACAATCAACATAAATCCATACCCAGATACATAATAATTAAGATCTCAGAATACAGCATAAAAACAGAATATTAAAAGCTGCCAGAGAAAAGACAACACTCACATATCAAGGAAAGCCCATTAGAATCATGGCAGACTTTTCAGCACAAATCCTCAAGTCAAGAGCTTGGAGTGAGGTATTTCAAGCCCTGAAAGAAAACAACCTTCAACCCAGACTGATGTACCCAGCAAAACTTTCATTCAAATTTAATGGAGAAACAAGATACTTCCATGACAAAGAACAACTGAAGAAATTCATGTCCACCAAGCCAACCCTAGAAAGAGTACTGAAAGATACTAGACAGAGATAAAAATGACCACAATCCCAAAACAACAACAGAAAGAAACCACCAGGTAGGATAAGCAATTAAATAAGAGGAAAAGCAGAAAGAAACAACTGGAACATAACATGGCAAAGTCGAGCCAGTACATCGAAATCCATATGGGGAATTCTCAGAAGACTAGGATTGGAAGTCCCATTCAATCCAGCTATCCCCCTCCTGGGTATTTTCCCCAAAGAACTGAAAAGTTCATATCACAATGATATATGTGCACCCATGTTCATAGCTGCACAACTTGTGCTAGCTAAATCCTGGAAACAATCAAAATGCCCATCAGCTGCAGAGTGGATGAAAAAGATTGGCATTTTCATACAATGGAATATTAATCAGCTATGAAAAAGAGTGACCTTGAGGCCTTCATAGGCAAATGGAGACAACTTGAGACTATCCTCATTAGTGAAATAAATAAGAATCATATTTATAAATATCATATTGTGTCTCTAGTGTAAAAAGTAAATAAGAACTACAAGAGTAATAAAACCAAAATATTTGATTGCTATTGTAAAAAAAAGAGGAAAAGAAAGTGCTCTAAGGGATATAACTGCATGTATGTTTCAGTGTGTAAAATAGATGACCATATTGCTGAATCTTTGTTGGATCTTTGAGCAAAACTGTTTGTAGTCTGACTGTTTGAATATTTACTATGTACACTTTAATCTTGTAACTTGAACAACTACATCCCCGATGACAGTACATAATTTATAAATTACTGATTTCTTAGTGGGGCTTTTTCTCATTCTCCTTTTTTTTTCCTTTCTTTGAGAATTCTGTATTGTTGCTACCCTTTTTTCTGTTTCTTTTCTTTAAATAAAATTTTTAAAATGTATGGTTGCTATTGTAAAAAAAGAGGAAATAGGAAGCACTATAAAAGATATAGCTGCATGTAAGTTTAGATATGTGAGATTGATGACCATGTTTCTAAGTTCTTGTTGGATTATTGAACAGATCTGTTTGCACTCTCACTGCTTTAGTGTCCAGTTTGTGTGCTTTAATTCTGTAACTTGAATAACTATTTCTAAAAGAACAATATGTAATGTATCAACTAGTGATTTCTTACTGTTTATCTTCTTTTCTTGAAATTCTGTAATATTTCGACCTTTTTCCTGTTTTTTTCTCTTTAAATAAAAAATGTATAATTGCTATTGTAAAAAAGAGAAAATAGGAAGTGCTATAAAAGATATAACTGCATGATATTTATGTGTGCAGGATTGTTACCCATATTTCTTAGTTCTTATTTGATTGTTGAACAGATCTGTTTGCAGTCTCACTGCTTGTGTGTCCATTTTGTGTGCTTTAATTTTGTAACTTGAAAAACTATTTCTAAAAGAGCAATATGTAATTTATTAACTAGTGATTTCTTACTGTTTATGTTTTTTTTTAAATTCTGTAATATTTCTCTCCTTTTTCTGCTTTATCCCTTTAAATAAAAAATTTTTTTAAAAAAAGATGACAAGTCTGAAAACCTGCCTTTGAGTCAGTGACTTTCACCTTTAATTCGGGCTCTGTATAACCAACCACAATGTCAAGAAGCTCACTATTAAGACAAGATACACAGCTTCAATTACAAGTAAATTATTTGCATTTTAACACAATAAGGCTGGGTGGGATTTGGAGAAGTAGAAAAGAAGAAATTTTAAGCAAAGGAAAAAAAAAACCAGAATCAACCTATATGTTTACAATTTAGCATATTCACCATTATTTTATATCAAGGTAGATGATGCAAAATACATTGTCAACATGGAGCTGACATGAATGAACTTCACCTTAGAGCTTTCTTGTAGATATAATTTTGCACTTTTTGGATTTATATTAGAGTAGTGGTGGAGGAAGCAGGGGAAAAGAGGAGAGGGAGATGGAGTAGAAGAGAGAGAAGAGGAGAACAAGAGAGAGAGAGAGGGAGACTGCTGTATGTTTCTCTGTTGCTTCTACTGCAGGCATATTCAATATTTTAGGAGACTTATTGCTCCTTTTTAATCCCAATGCATGCTCTATTTTCTCATAGGCTGAACTGCTTTTTACTTGCTAGCAATAAATTCACTCAGTTGAATATCATCTATGATTCTTAATTCTAGGAAATTGCATATCTAAATGGCAGTGTAAAGACTTTATCATCTTATACTGCATCTTTATTTATATTTTTATATATTCTGTGTTCAAGGGCTAAACATCTTGGACAGTCAGCTTCTATTAGTTCTACTTTTAATCCTATGAATTGTTGTTCACTTCATAATGATTGATAAAATGCAGAGAGCTAAGTTTTTTCCTACTTACCACAAACATTTCTATCATATAATTCAATATTTTGCCTTTCTAATTCCAGTTTTTTTCCTCACCCTCATTTTACTTTTCTCTCATTTTATGTTGTACCAAAGCCTCATATCCAATCCAGGAACTATCAATGTACAATAATTTTTTCTAAAATAAGGTTGTTAACTTGAATATAATATTTGACTTATCACTAAAATAAGAAAAGGTTCTCAAAGCTGATGTTACATTTTGTCTAACACTGAGTTTTAAAAATCTATTTCTTTATTGCATTGTATTTGCATTCTATCCTACTGTGTAAGTGATTTTTCAATGCTTATTGAGGGTGCTAAGGAGCTTCTGCATTGCTTCTGTGTGTGTGTTTGTATAGAATTCATATATATACAAAAAGAGATAAGGTAAGAATGTACAAAAAGAGATAAAGTAAGAAAAGTATTGGCTGGTGTGTTGCTTTCCAGCTAACTGTATTTATATTAGTAAAGTCAAAGCACATGATAGTGATTTGACTGAAGGAAATGAGTCACATCCCAGTTCCGAATTTACCGAGGGCCCTGATGGAAATAGTGAATAAAAATAAATAAATATAAATGATACAGATTTTCAGAAAAAGGGAAGATATGGATGCAGTTGACTTCTCACACCAAAAATTTTAGAGAATAAAACACATATGAAAGAACAGTTGCTGAAGTTTTAAATTATCTCACAAAGTTCATCTGCTAGATGTTTTGTCCCTAGTGAAATTGTTGAGGGTGGGATTTTTAAGAGGTTTTGTGAAGATTATGTCTTCATGAATAGATTAAGTTCATTCTTTGGGAGTAGGTATTCTTACTAAAAATACAAGTTTGTTTTTTCCCTTCCTCTCACATACACAGGTCCTCTTGCCTTTCACCCATGATGGTGCAGAAAAAAGGCTTTCACCAAGTGTAGCTTTTTCAACTTTGAACTTCCCAGAACTGTAAGAAAAAAAAAATGTTTGCTCCTCATAAATTACAGTCTTCAATTATAACAGCACAAAGCAGAGTAGTACAATATTCCTGGTGTCTATAATTTTTCTTAGCATCTTTTCTCAACATTTGGAACTGTTCAGAACACCCTGCAATAATGCTATTGTTTCCAAGTACTGTACATTTTTCTGTGTCATTACAGAATTATAATTAGGGAATATATCAAACTGCATATCTTAGTCATTTTCCCATCTGAGACACAATACCTAACACCTACTACTTAAAAGAGGAGAGGCTTATTTTGGAAGAGAGATTTATTGTGACTCATGTTCTAGTCTAAAGTCAGCTGGTTCCAAGTCACAATGGCATGGCAGAGGAGCGCTGATCCCAACATTGCAAACAAGAAGCAGGGAGAGTGAAGGGAGGAGCCAGCACGGGAGGCACTGTGCACTCTTTCTAGTCACACCTCACTCAGCCACACACAAATCCGCCCCTTCTGACCAAGCCCCACATTTTAGCAGCACATTTAACTAAGCAGTACCTTCTTAATCCAATTGCCTTCCGGAAGCCCTAATGTTGAGTACATCTAGATGTAAATCATAGCACTTTATTTCCCAAATTCCTTGCCATTGAAGGGAGGACAATCTAAGATTCCACCAATCAGATATTCCTTCACAAAACTGTTGTGCGTTTGAATTCTATGGGGAAAGTGGTACTGCGCAAAGAACCTGCTTTGCTAGGGTGAAGCAAAGCTGAGTGTGGTATAGGAGACAGGTTTGACACAGGCTTCCTGAATCAGTAATTACTTTACCACAGCAAAGGTACAGTGCCCCCTCTAATACTAATCTCCCTGCTTAGAGTCTACTTATTTCTCCTAAAAGCTAAGAAGTGAAGTCTTTTGTCTATAACATGACCCTTGTTCATTATAAGCTTCTACCACACATCCATCACACAATTTTTCTAAAACAATCTTAAGTTTAAGCGTTTCAGTTATTTTGAGATTTATGTTTTCTACTAGACATATAAATATACGACTGTTATCTCAATACAATCAGAATTTAACGTGACATATAAAATAAATCGTATTTAGGTGTGTAAATTATGGTTCCAATTATAGACAAAAAAATTAAAGAAAAATATTCAAGGGTACTATTTTGCATCTATTATGTTACCATTACCACCTAATCTCCATATTTAAAAGTTTAAACTCACCATTCTCCATAAGCAAAAATTATTACATGCACAAATGGTCACTGAGATAATGAGACTATAATAGGTCAATCTTTGAATTAAGCAAAAATCATTTATGGAGCCCTATTGTACAACAAACTTGGTCAGACACAAAGATATCCAATGCATAGTCCATTTCACATTCCAGCTGGAATATTCAAGACATACAAAACCTCAGCAGGAGAGATAATTGACTGTACTGGGAGAAAAGAGTCAGATTCTGTGGCTAACAGTGTTGTAAATTTCATGCTCTGAGGATAATATTCTGAATTTCAACACTGACATTTTTAAAATGAGAGAGATATGAGATAATATTTGGGAAACTGTTGTAACTTCTAAAATGGCTTTTCCCCTATTCACTCATCTGCAGATACTTCAAAAAGCTATCATAGCTCAATTTAATTTTTGAGCCAGTGTTGGCCTCAAAAATGAACATCATGGCATCTTCATGAAGACTCAGTGGGGAATGAGATTGTCTTGGTTACCAGTGGCCCTGTGCTTGGTACACATAGAGCAAGCTTCAGCCATCTGTTTGTTTCCAAGCCACAGTTCTCCCCTGAGCATCACTGTATTCACTTCGGATTCCCAATCAGCATCTCATTATCACCCCCTGGGAGCTGAACCCCATCACCTCAGTTTCCAGCTATGGATGTGACCCTTTGCCAAAGGACCATCTGGAACCACTCTGCTGCCACCCACCTGAATGCCATTATTGCTTCTGCCTGAAGCCTCCTGCTACATATCCCAGCAGGCAAAACTGGACTGTCTCAGACATGGGCATTGGCCTAAAGCAAGCTTCAAATAATGATTCCTTTTGGAACAAAAGTACAGAGCATGCTAGTTTCAACTCTCCGGGGCAAATCCTATGAAGTCATTGGTATTTATGAAGCTCTTCTTATGTGCTAGGCACTGTTCTAAATACTTTGTGTGTATTATTTCACATAATCTTAATAATTCATGAATTAAATACTATAATAATTCACATTTTTTCAAATATATAAAGCAAATACCAGTGTTTCAGAGCCCATGGTGGTGATCCAGGTTTTAAGCCTAAACATAAATTCTCAATGAACCAGCCAATGCACATTCGCTCATCACTTGCTTGTGGGCTCATCTTCAGCCTTGTTCTTCCCTATAGGCTGGCGGCAGAGATTTTAGAATTCCCTGCCTACTAAGAAATACATTATTTATCATTATAACAGAAAAAGTGAAGCAAAAACATGTATTTAATACAACTAATTTTCTTTATTTCAAACTATATTGAAAAATTTAATGTGTATTCTTCAGAAAAAAAAAAAGACATACACTTTTACTCTTTGAAGTATGGAAATACTTCGAACAAACTTGTTTTAAAAAGTGTTGTACCACACTGAAAAGTATCCAAAGTATTAAGCAGAATGATTAATATAATGTGGCATTTTCTGATCTCTTTAAAAATGAAGTAAACAATTGCTGAGCGAAGGCCTAAGGGTTATCTTGCAAGACTCTGTGATTTCAGGAATTTTAAGTGTGCTAATTATTCAATGGTTAGCCAGGCTAGTTTCTGGAGCTTTGTTTATTTTCTATAAAATAAGGTCGTACATATACAGGAAAGGCACCAGAGGCCAGCACCATGTGAGTACCTTGAAGGAACTGTTACCCAGGTTTAGGTGGAGTAAAGTATTTCTTTACTCTCTTTCTTTTCATTCCCTCTGCAGATCCCTCCCTTATAATCCACTTATACATGCAACTCTCTTTTGAAAAGCATTCTAACATTTATTGTTCATCAAAAATTAAATTAGTCTTCTAAGATACCAAGTAAACATCTATATTGGAATAAATATTTTTAAGGAAGGAACACAGTGACTATAAATGGAATTAGAAACAAAGCTTTTCTTTCATTTAAAAAATTCATTGTGACTATATGTTTCTTCTACAATGTTTTCTTCTGTGTTTCATCTCCCACTGCATCAGGTGTTATGGTATTGTTCAGACAAGGTTACCCTCTCCCTTTGTATAGCACACGGAGCTATGGGTAAAGGTTGTTGTGGGTGGTTATATTCTGCAAACCCGAAGGCCTAACGTTAGTCTAATTAGAGGAGCACATGATGTCTGTTAGGGCTTACAAGGCACAAGAGGATGAAATTTTAACTTGCATTTGGAGGCTAATATCCTAGCTAGTAATTATGTATGATTGCCTTAAGAGCTCCTCCTTTTTATATTGCTCTCTCTTAATATATAAAAATGAGTTGCAAAAGAGGATAGGCAACCTAGGGTATAAATTATTATCTTTTTATTTTGTTCAAAAATGGAAAATTTTTTAAAAATCTCATATTTAAGATACATAAATGCCAAAGGCTTGCTACAGCACATGTGACATTGGGATGATCACCGGAATCTTGATAGACTGACAGAATGAACACAAAGACCCAACAGACATGTTTCATGACTTCCATAGGTAGGTACATTTGGACATGATGGGAGCCAGGTCATTCTACTTGGGAAAATTTAATTTGGGTACAAATATTAGCTAAGACTTCCAAATTGTGTTGATGATCCAAACTGATAAAACAAGATGTAGATAGAAGATGAAAAATACATAGTAACTGTGGTGCCAGAGAGTTGGTGTGGGACCTGAAGGTTAAAAAGAACAGAAAGAGTCTAATCTTCTCACAACAGAGAATCTAATTATCTAGATTATCAGAAACAATGATAAAATGTCCACACTATTTTTTTTAAAATTATAGTGAAAGATAAATTGTCCATTGTCTACCTCAAAATAAACCCTGTGACCTCACTTCAGACTCACCTATCACTTTGTGCTTGCCACGTCCCAAACTTTCCTTTCTTTAGTGGCTTTTCTTAGCTGTCTTGGGGTCCTGAATTGTTTCAACACATTAAGGACATTTTGTGTTATAGAAAATAGTATGACATTTGTGTCTTCATCTGCCTTACCTGGCATGCTAAAACTTCTAGGTGTTCCTTAGTGTCTAAATGGTTATGAAAGGTGGTCTTTTCATTGATCTAGGATACTGAGGCAGCCAAACATGGGATCTAAACACACAAAAGATTTCCATAATTGCTTCCCAAAGTGCCAAGAATGATGGTGTAAGTGTATTCAAAGCAAATGGAAATATTTTGAGGGGCAATAATGTAATGTGTCTTTTACTGAAATAAATTTAAAAAATAAAACGTACTAGATTTAAACACTTTTAGACAAATTCATATATGAGAGTTATGCAGGAAAAAATGTTTCCTGGGAAAATTCAAATTTTGATGTACGTCGTCTTTGCACACTACCTTGGATATTACATAATTCCCACCTTGGAAACTGCATAGTTCCCTTAGCTCTCCCAGCCCCTCCCACATTTACAATGAGAATCCCAGTCTGCCGACCCAGTTTCACACTTGTGCTTGAGCCGAATGTCTGTGAATCTTCAATTTATGTACATTGAGCAGAATCCTCACTCCTAGAACAGGGTATATGCTCAGGAAGATCAGTTGATGAAAGAGAAACAGAAGTACTAAGGTCCAAACTGTGTTCCTTTCTTGTGAGTCAGTGAGGGTTTGCCTCTTTTTTAATCACCTTGGGGCTTAAACGGCTTCGGAGACTGGGGTAAGCTCAAAACTACAGACATTAGTAGCCATCCCTTATCTGAAGTGTCAGGGGTCCACAATAAATATAGGAGAGATGTTTATTTATTTATTTATTAAGACAAGCATTTCAGATTAGCCTAGAACTCACTGTACACTCCTGCTCATCCCAAACTCATTAGAATCTTTTATGCTCAGCCCCAAGTGCTGAGATGATAGACATGTGCCACCAATACGGTAGCAAGAGACGTGCAGATATTCCTAAAGTTTAGGATGGAAAGTAGTCTAGATTAAAAGAAGTGGACTTTACTACCAAACCCACAATAAATATTTGCTCAATAAAAGATTGACCCTCCCAAGGGGGTGGAGCCCTGAACTCCTTAGCTGACACCACAACAGCCCTCTCAAACACAAACATCATGTGGGGAAGTGGGAAGGAAGGTACGGTGCAGTGTCGTCCAGGGTCAAGCCACACTTAGCAAACTCCATGGCATTACATTCCCTGCAAATGGTCTTTGTACTGAGAGGTGTGTTACCACTCACAAATTCACCTGGGCTTACTTCTCTAGAAACTTCCTATCAGTTTATCTTGGAGCTTAATTCTAAATCTATGCTCTTCGTCCATACTTCAGTGAGTGACTATGGTCCTATTAAATTCTACTTAAGACTGAGGACTTTTATATCAATGGCTGGGGAATGCAAATAAGACATGAGCAGATTGTAGAGAAATATGGTTCCTGCTCTTCTGTTTTTCACTAAGTAAATATTATTTTGTTACTGTCTGACTAATGATGTTAAACTTACTAATGATAAGGAACCTGAAAGTAGATCTTTTGATGCCAACAATACAGAGGTGTGTTTCTCAATAAACCTTGCTTGAACTCTTCCTGGCTTACAGCACACAACTCAAACAGAACTTTTTCCATTGAGACATTAGCTGTAAGTTCATTTGAAGGAGACAATTTTTCCACTGGATACTGCGACACTTTTTGTGTAATGCACAGACTCCATTCTAACAACCACTCAGGAGCAGAACTTTACTAAGAGGAAACAATGAACATCATAAGAAAATAACATGCAGGGATACATAACTCACAGAGGAGAAAAATAAGATAATTTTTTTTTCTTTTTCTTTTTTGAAAAAATTGTGAGGGGCATGCTAGGGATGGAACCCAGGGTATGCACACTGACATACAGCTCTTTGTTTTATATTCCTTGTTTGAGACAGTGTCTCACTAAGTCACTAACTTACCCAAACTGGCCTCAGATTTTCAGTTCTCCTCCCTCATCTTCCCAGACTGCTGTAATTACAGATGTGTGTCCCCACACTCAGTTTAACAACAAAGTCTAACACTCTGTGTTATCAATGTGTGTTGCTTTCCACAATGCTTTGATATGTCATGTGGAATGAAGAATCTATTTTTAAAAAGAGAGACAGTGCTAATCTCCTGATCTAGGTACCCTTTTCTACAAGTTTTGTTGACACACTTGCCTATGAGAAGTCTGCAACCAAAAGCAAACACAGACAAAGAGCATATGCTAAATTGATCATTTTTTTGTGTCTGAATATTCACTCTTTGAGAGACAAGTAACTGTTCAACCTGATCTGGAATATGATTATGCTGTAGTGGAAATTGAAGTGTCTGTGGAAATGGATCGGGTAAGCTCCTTAGTTGTCAGTCATATCATTTATTGCTTATGAATTGAGTCTAGGGCACTCAGGAGAAACTGCAGAAAGCACTCACCTAGACAAATGGGGGCTCCTGTCCTATGAGAAGGCCCTCACTGTCAGCAACCACTGAGGGAGAAATTCTCTTCAGTACTGCCTGTGCCTTCTCGGGGAGACTTTCCAGAGGGTGTGGCAAATCTCAGATCCTGAAACCAGTATTGTTCTCAAGCCTAAACAGCAAACCTTTGTGAAATATTTGTACTGCATGTAGGAGAGTTTTAGAACTTGACATGACCATACAATTATACACAGAGTATAAACATGTAAAACTTGAAATAATGGAATACTTAAGCAGTAAGTGAAGACAACCAAAGTAAAGCCAAGTAAGTATCTGTTGCAGCAAAGAGTGTTGTGCTGAAGAATAAATCCTCTGAGAAGACATTTCAGAAATTGATCCTCCTCAGTTACCAAAAACAACTTAAATCGTATCTAGTAGTTTTAGTAAAGGTTGTAAGGCATAATTACATTTGTTATCATGGTAGTAGATGGAAGATTCTTTTTCCTTTCACATCTGTATTGATCAAGGTTCTCTGGAAAAATAGAACCAATGGGTGGGATGGATGAGAAGGCAGATCAAAAGATAGAGTCAAAGAAGGAAAGATGCAAAATAGAAGATTTTTAAGGAAATAACACATGTTCCTAAGGGTCCTAGCGAGTCTAAAATTAGTAAGTAAAGATTTTTGTTATACAGTTTTGACCCAGAATTTCTTTTCTTCTCTGGAAAAAAGCATTTTTGTACTTATGATATTCAAATGATGAAAGCCCATGCACATTATTGTTTAATCCTTGCTTGGAGCCAACTTATTAACATTGGTAGTCACATCTAGGAAATATCTCCACTGTGGCATCTTGGCCAGTTTTTAGCTAGAGTACTGGGCACACAATGTACACATGTCGGCATGTATAATTATCCATGGAGGAATTTTATAGGATTCATACACATCCATGCACAGTTGCACACACACACAAACAGTTGTAAGTCGCTTGTGGAGCCATACATGTCTCTGAAAATATATTTCTGCTCTATCTGCCCCTAGCTTCTTCCTTTTTCATACTATTCTTAACCCTGTTACTGTTTACAACTGTAAACTTTACAAATCACTCCCACCTTTTCATTATGTTACTTGCCTTCCTAACAAATTTTATGAATTCCCCATTCTTTCCTTGATGATGTAGATGCTTCTTAATTTTAGCCCATCCTGCCTTTCAGTGCTAATTAACTGATACCTTGTAAACTGACTTCATTTGCTCTAGCTTCCAGATCTTTCTAACTTAGGCTCTTGCTTGCTTTCGTTGGTTGGTTTTTATTTCTAATAGAATCTTCATTTTCTTTTCAGCTATTGCAATTTTTACCATAGACACATGACTTTTTAGGATTAGTATTGTTATCTTCTGAGGCCTTGAGAAATGCTTTTTTGACTAACTTTACAGAGTCAAGCATCTCCTCACTGGTATATGATTATCCACATGTGCGTTCATTGCCTCATTTCTTGAGTTGTAAGCACTATGATACTCTAGAGGTTTAATTTCTCATTGTATCTCAGAGAACACTATGCTGGAGACGTTCATGGTGAAGTTTTATAAAAAAAATTAAAAAGATTAAAGAATAGAAATGATTGAAAGAAAAACCAAACCAATAATTCAATAGAGAGACCAAATACCAAATTATGAAATTTCAGAATTTTAAAGTGAGAAAGACCATTACTGATCATTTGGGTTTGTATTGCCTTTTAAGAAGGCAGCAAAAATGAGTCCTGGAGGGTTTAAATGAATGATCAGAAAGAAGAAAAATGATTTGAGTAAAATTGGCAGAGGTAGAATGTTCATGGGTCAGAGTTCTGATACTCTTCCCGTTGCCAGCCAATATGAGACAAATGCCAATCAACCATTAAATAATTTCTCTAACAACTTTCAAATTTACAGGTGCTTCATCATTTCCTTCTTTGTATCCAGGTTTGGTCTTTTGATTTGTTTTGTTCAGTGTGGTAGAAGATAGAGTGACACACTGGAAACCACTTTGGTTCCTTTTCTTTTTATCATGCAAAGATCAAAATATAACTTTTTTATATTTCTCTTATGGAGGGTTTGAATGTCCCTGTTACTGCAGTGTAACTAAACCCATCATGTCTCTCTGTGTATTTCTATGGAGAAATATCCTTGGTTTCTCTTTCTGTCTTCAAGTTTCCTCTTCTTAAGTGGATATAAATCAAATTGGATTAAGGTTCACTTAAAGACATCATTTTAAGGTTCACTTGAAAATGCTATTTCAAATTAATTACCTTTATATAGGCCCTATCTATCTCCAAATATAAGGAAATTCTGAGGTACACAGGAAGTGTCTAGGAATACGATTGAGTTCATAACAGTGAGCTAATATTACAATTAAAAAGTTGAGTGCAGACAATAGAAACAAAGTTAGTTTCATTGCTTGTCCCTAGCTTTCATCACAAAGCAGAGAAAGACGTGGGAAATTTTCATTTGATTTATAGGATGTTTTAGCATTATTTCTTTCCCATCTCCATTCTGGTAATCCCAGGAATCGAGCAACGGTGCTTACCACTCAACAAATATTCCTTACCTCTCCTGTACTTTCAGGCCTCCTTGTCTAACCAATAAAATCTCAACAGGGGGAAAAAAAAAACAGAGGAAAATGATAGATATTCCTTCCCGACCAAACCATGTAAAAGTCTTACACAGTCCTAAACCTTCCCCTTCTCCTAGGTGACTGTGGAATCTGTGTATTGAAATGGCAGGGAAAGAACGATGAAAGCCCACTGGGTTGCTAGATTATCGTGTGGAGGAAGGTTTGTGGAGTTTTTGGACTTACAGCAGGTTTGCATGAGCCAGAATTTCTTTTAATGCATTGAGTCCCTGAGAGCAGAAACTGTTACTGCAGCATTGGCCTATCACTTCCTCACCCCAAACAGAGCACAGGTTACATGTGCAATGACTTCAGAGTGTGCAGTAATAGCAGTGAACAATAGAAATAATGTGGGACTCTGAACCTTAATGAGAATCAACTCATTTTATTTTTATACTTTCTTTATTTAGTAAAGAAAGATTAAAAAAAAAAAACTTTACCACACCTGTTTCAATATTTTACCTAAGGCTGTCTGCAGATACCAACTTAACAAAACTACCTTTTCTCTCTGGACAATTTGCACTTCAGAAAAGCATTTGGAACTAAGTTTTCATAAGGTAGAAAGTAATTTAAAAGGTAGAGCCAACTATACATGAATAAATGCATATCCATTGCATATTAATAATGCAATATAATAATCTACCCTTCTCACTTTTAGAAGTCTCCTCTGAGCCCTTTAGCAATGTTAAGATGTCTCTGAGCTCCATGCCAATTCAGACTTTTTCTCCTTGCTTCTACAAGGTGTTCAAGAGAGTTACAAGCAGGGCCAGAAAATCCATTTGAAATGGACCACTGACAAAGTTTTCAGAGACTAAAAAATAGTGAATTAAAATATATATCGCCATGTTATAACCGAAATAGTAAGCTATTTTATTGTAAGTAAGAACATAGGGGGAGTATGATTATAATTTTATAATTTCCAAATGTGAAATGTTAATGAATGTATTGATGAAAGTACAAAATAACATGGATTTATTTTTGGTATTGAAGCAGTAGCCACCCCATGTTAATGAAAATACAAGCAAAGGAGAATGGGGTCTAATGGGGCAGAAATTTCAGTATATCAAACTATATGTTGTATTTAATGACTGCATTGACCTCTATAAACTATAGAGGTCATTCTTTTTTCCTTTGACACACATAAAACAAGTATTGGATTCAGCAGTGTATTTATAAAGGTCAAGCAAGTGACAGTCCCTTGCCCACACATATCTGAAATAGCTTACACTCTAGGAGGGAAGACAGACAAGTGATCATATATTCTATAATGAAAGAGAAAAATGCATACACTGTTGTACAAAGGCGGAGCTACAAATTTCCTAGGGGTTTGCTGGAAGGTATTGTTGAGAGGATGTTCTTAGTCTTAGGATTTAAAGAAAATCAAAGTCAAGACAGACTTTATAAGCTGAGAACATACAATGAAACTAGTTATAAAAGCATGTGTTTTCTATGTTATGACTAGAGAAATGCTTGAAATGCTGTACACGAAGATCTGTGTCTTGGTGAGAGATACTGTTCAGAAGGTAAACAAGATTGGATATAATTTTATTCTGTGGGCAATGGGAATCCATATGGAGAAGGTGAATCCAAATAGAAGCCTAATCAAAAGTATAAGCAATTTTGATTTTTTATAACCTGATTTATTCTCAGAATTCCATGATCCCATCCTATTTCCAGTGTTGCAGTTTGCATCATAAGAATATGTACCTATTTGCTGCATATATTTATCTTAAATTCTCAAGCTTTTTACTTTTGCTCATTTTTATCATTCCAAAAAAGGTGAATGTGTTTAGGAAAAAATTATCCTGTTTATGTTGATATTTATAATAATGCCTGTCATAGATGCTTGCCTATGATAGATGTGGGATAATCCTAACACTCTATGAGTTAGATCTAATGAAGATATCCCAATGTTATGGGCAGAATGCCAAATGAGACTTCCTTACAAAAACCTAACCATACAATTTGTATTCAGGGAGCTGTAATTTAAGTTGGAATACCTGAGCTCAAGATCAACCACACCATTTATTAGCTTTATTACTTAACGAATCTGAAGTTCATTTACCGCCTTTGTAAAATGAGTACAATAACTATAATATTGGGCTGGGGATTTAGCTCAGTGGCATAAACACCTGCCTGGCAAATGTGAGGTCGTGAGTTCGATCCCTGGTACCAAAAAAACAAAAAACAACCCCAAAAAACCTATAATATTTACTTCAAAGGCTTTTGTAAGTCTCAGGGATGAAGATAAAAGTTTTGGGTTGGAAAGAATTGTGAATCTTTTAAATCTTCTAGTAATATGTATTATGATGATGATGCCAGTAATGAAAATAGACAATGAACTATCAAGTAAACTGACATATAAAAATGATTTCCACTTTCATATATTCTGGTATCAGCACATACAACATAAAAAAATCCTTCATCATGTTGAGTTCAGAGAAATTTACCATGTAAACCATGAGCTCAATTTCATTTGTCATATTTCTTTGCAATATAACTTCAGTTTGACAAAATCATTTGCGTATTGAAGAAGATAAAATGGGGAATCATAATTGCAAGATGCTATTCTGGTTACATCATTAACTGTTTTCTGGGTTTTTACAGTTATGAGATGGATAGAGATACAGTTTTGCTTCATACTCTTTGTTAATTTTCTGGTCAAATAAAAGCAAATGAAGGTTCATCACCATATTTGTGAAAGAGAATATGCTATTCCCATAGATATCCTACTTGTTGGTACACCATAAAATTAATTTGATAATTTATTTGAATATACTTAAGTCAAGAAAGTTGGAGTTAAGTGACTTACAGTTACGATCATTAACTACATCAGCTGTATCCACATGTTACTTTAAGATGCACTTGTGTACACAGAAACTTTATGCATAGAAATGGTTTTGCCAATTGCAAGCATAGTAGAAGCAAGGTTATTACAGCTGTATGGGCATATAAAAAGACAGAAAATGAAATATCCACAGCAAGTGTAATTCCTTTAGAATATACGTCCTTCACTTATTGAGACAGTAACCAGGCTATTCTTAAAAGAAGTAAGATTTGTTTACAAACCAGTTATATACTTTTAGCTCTTTAGAGGAAGAGAAAATGCCTTCATCACGTTTTTTCTCCAATCATATTTTGTAAAAATATAATTCATATAGTTCTGTGAACAAACATTTACTTATTGAGACAGCTAATTTCAGGGCACCTACTATGTGCTAATTGCTTATGAAAGTGAGGCTAATCAAGTTGCCTTTGCTCTCAAGCACATTTAAATTTAGTAGGGAAAGAGAGACATGGAAACAAAAGTAGGGGAATAAAATATTGTTAATGTCATGAAATAAAACATGTAGCATTCATAGGGAGACACAAAAGGGAGTGTTCCATTTTGACTGGAGAGTTACAAAAGATGCTGTGAAGGAGTTGATGTCTGATGTGGTTCTTAATATATCAGTGATTTAACAAGCATAAAATGGGGCAAAGCTCCCTTAGACAAAAAAAAAATGGAAAATACAAGTATTTCAGCATACCAATGGTTAGAGGATAGGATGACCAATTTATTGTGTAATGGTCTATCATTAGAAATAGCTATCTGCTATGATATATCTAGCTGTATGTTTAGATATTCTAGGGTGGAATCAGAATTGCATGTCATAATGGTCCACCTCTGATGCATCACTGAGAACAGACATCACTAACTCAGGATGCAGCCATCTCACTGAGCTCTGTAATTGAAGAACAGTACCATAGTTATTTCAGTCCTTAGACATGGCTCTTGCCCTTAACACTTGGCAGACTTAGAGATTTTGATTCTGCTTTGGTCAAGATTTTACTTGCTATAAGGCAGCTTCCTCTATTTAGCTGTTGTCTCAAACTTTGTATTTAGGTAGATAAAATCATCTTTACAAAAACAGAAACAGAAGTCCTTTAGGAATATTGGAGGGCAGCACTTTATGGTATTTGAGACTCTACCGACTGTCAGCTCATAGTCAACTCCTAGATGTGAGGTCAAGGGTGAGTCCCTGTACCTTCTTATGCTGTATTTCTTTATGTATAAAAGGGGAAATGCAATAGTATCTGGCTACTTCAGTTACTGTAAGACATAACACTCAATAAAAATTAATTTTTGTCACTATTATGATCATTGTTACTAAGGAAAAGTGGTAAGATATTTTCTGCAGAACACAGATGAATGGGTTCATGCTATTTTTTAAATGGGAATCTGTGTATGCCAACTCACCCAGCTATTTCAACCAATGTATCAGGAATATAGATGACACTTTAACTTGGATCATCCTGAATGGCTACTTAGAGTTTTATGTAAATACTTAATTTCCGTGCACCTAGAGGAAAAGGAGACAGCCTATATTAAATGCTTGTCAAAGTCCTTTTTTATTATTTTTAACAACAAAAAAATGCTTCTCCATGATATTAAATTCCCTAAAATCTGTACAAAAATAGTAACCTCTCTCTCATAAGTAAATAAAAGAAGTCCCAGCATGGAAATGCATTTGCTAAAAGAAGTATTTGATCCTTTCAACCTAAGCCCATTTCCTTCTTCCATCCAGAAAGCCTTGAAGTATGAGTATTACACTACTTGCAGATTTCTATGTAGGCAGCAGATAAATAGTCTGCTTCTGTAATTAATAACTATTAAAGCTGTTTGACTGATCATATCTTTGGGCTCCTGAAATCTCTTCTGTGCAGGTGTGCATTAATGGAATCCATTAAATTCATATATTTCAACAGATAGTAATTTATGATCTTTTATAAGATCTGCCAGGAGCCGCAGCAGGAGACACAGGACTGTCTCAGGGCATCACAGAGCAAACTAGCTTCCTTCCTTAGAAAGGACTCACCTTTGCTTATTAAATATGAATGTCAATGCGATGGGCAGCCTATTCAGGTACATCGTGTGAGATTCGCTGCCTGGGCATATATAAAATAAGCTTTCTATTACAGTACAAACCCAGGACAGGGCTGAAAAATCTTCAGAGACATTGAAGGAGAAGTGCAAGGGAGTGCTAGCCACTTTGTATTTACCATAAGAAAAAAAGAAACTGAGAGTATATGAAGGTATCAGGAAGGTGATGAATTTTCCCAGAGGTCAGTCACCCTTTCAAAGTCATGTACAGGTTCTCTTAATGGGGCGGCCTCCCCTTTTCCGAATAATCTTTGAAAAAGAGGTGTCTGCCATATGCCACCTGCTCACTTGGTCCAAAAACAGTACTGTCTTCTCAGAGTCATATGTCCTTCCAGCAGGGCCAGGTTTCCAACTGGGAAAAGTCATGAGGCCGCTTCCTGAGGGGACTTGTAGGTGATAGAGTCACATTTAGGAAGTGAAACATGTCTTGAGAGGTTTTTCACAGTGAATTGAAAACTGAAAGGAAATCCAAGATACATAGTCAAGATATGATGTCATTATCAACTAAGACCTGAGCGGACAGTGAGTGAACACTCACCTTAGAGCAGAAAGCTGTGAATACAAGTGATGGGATAGAGATCACGATGAGGTACCAGGAACCAACAGAGGAAAAGAGATTGCAAACATTAATAGGCAACAGCCATAAATATTTTAAAGCCCCTTTCATATTTTGCAAAATCAGCACAAGTACTTTTCAATGATTTTGAAAGAGGAAAGAAGGTTCATAGCCCATATGATTGCAAAAATAGTCTTCTTAGGGAGTTTTTTTTTTTTTACTCTTGAAAGAATTATCAAAACAATAAGCTGAAGCTGGCAAGCTCCATTTCTAAGGAGATAACTGGGCCCTATCTTATTCCAAAGTTAATTTCTGTCTCTAGTTCATATCTAATTCATTAGATGTGATACTGTTACACAATGAAAAGGCAACTTTATGGAAAACTTCTTAAAGGTTTAAAAAAAAACTAGACTAAAAACAGACTAACTTAAGGTGAAATTCTGATGGAGTCAAAACCAAAAGAGTAGAACCATCTAGGAAAAGAATTTTTGAGTGAGATATGATCTCTTAGGTGATGGTTAAACCCAGAGTGGACATGGCAATAGCAAATACACTGTAAGAAACAGTTTTGGCAGGAGGAACAAGCTTGCCTTATTGCCTTAATGGATCATCCCTTTATCTGCTGTGATACGAGAGCTGATGAGATCCTGCCGGAGGCAGCAGGACCATCTCAACACAGATTGTCTCTGCATCCACAGGGGTAAACACTTTACTGGGAGATTTAAAATGAAATTTAGAATTACAGGGAAGTACCTAGGAAACGGATATTTTTTTTTCTCAGTGAACTCTTAAGAGGGCTTGTCAGTAAAGTTCAAGCAAGCAGGTGTGCTGAAAATTGCTTTAAAACCAAAGAGACAGTAGGAGGCATGCATATGCCAGAAATCATAGCCCCCATGAGAGAGATGAGCCCATTTTTCAGCAGGAGCAGCTGTTGGTGCATCTGCAGACAGGTTGCTGTCAGGAGTGTTGAGCAGAGAAAATGCAGGGGAAAGGAGCTCCGGAGAAAGGAAGAGGCAGGAGGTCTCTAGTGTGCGAGATTGAGCAAAGAAATTAGGGTGACGGGCTGAGTCTTAGGCTGACATTGTTAGAATTCAGATTTATGTCATAGACGGGGAGGCTGGAAGAAACTGGCACAGACTTTAGGTTGGAGTTTGTTAAGTCCTGAGCAATAAAAATTACAGTTACCTCTAATGAAACTTCCAGGGAAGACCATTAGTATTAAACAGAGAGACTCTCCCCCCAGAAATAACTCTAAATCACAGTCACAAATAATTCCTAGTCCAGTTCAGCACAAGGCAGAACATGATTGCACTTTTTAAATTAAACTCACTCTTATTGCTTTGGTGATTGCCGTTTTCTGAAATTAATAGGAATTCCACATGTGAGTCAAAGGGCCACGGGTGGCCACGTTGTATTAGAAGGCACAGTGGCACAGGTGGGAGGTAGGTCGGCAGGCTGAGGATGGGGTGCAGTTGTTTCTAGGGGTGGGTGGGTGCAAGGAAAGGACCAAGATTCTGCCAAATCAAAATTCACAACCATGAGCAAAGAAATTTATACCATTGTATAATATTTGGAGGCTGAAAAAAGCACCCTGCTTTTTTTCTGTAGGAAAATTTAACTATTTTAATGTCTCAGAGAGCATCAAAAAATTATCTTATATCCTTAGTGGGATCCATAACTGGTAACAAATTACTGGTCACCAGGTATACACTCAATTCTGAATTTTAAAATTTTATGATAATCTTCAAAATAAGTCTATGGGACTGTATTAATAGTAACCATCTTTATTCCTTAAGCTTCAGTGGGAATCATTTATTCAACTTTAATAAGTTAATTATTTATTTATGAATTTAGCAAATATTTGTTGAGCCTTCCTACTATGTACCAGGTGATTATTTTTTTGGATACAGAGATTAACAGCACTTGGTTTCTATCTTCAAGGAGTCCACTTTAAGGATCAGTCAAAAAGAAAATAAAATGAGCAATCCAAATGGAGAAGAGTAGACAGAATAGGAGCTATACACACAATACTAACCAGGAGCCTCGACTCCCGCCTGGGGATTAGGGCCAGAAATGCTCCTGGAAGAGGGATGCTAGTCCTGACCTTCCTTCAGGAAACGGGTGAAGGCCAGCCAAAAGCACAGGGTCTGGCAGAACATTCTCAATGGCAACAAGAACAGAAGGAGAAAACATGAAGGATTAGGATGCTGAACAGATTAGGAAGGAAAAAAAGATCTCATACATTGAGTACAGTTTGAAGAAACTAGTTGCAGCTAGAAACTGAAGTGGGTCATGCTGAGGCCTGTGAGAGTAATTAGAAGCTACTGGAAGATTTTGAATGGTAGTGATAGTAAGAGATTTGCAGTTCAGAAAGGAGTTTTGGTGGTGTTATGATGGGTGGATTAAAATAATAAGAAACAACATGGACTCCACTTAAGCAATTATTATAGTCATCCAGATAAGCAATAACCAAAGATGGAACTAAGGCAGAGGTAGGGCAGCCAGCAAGGAATATAAGTGGGAAGTAATGTTAATAAGATGTAAAAAGTGATGAGGTGGGGGCAGGTATATGGAGAAAGGAGGAAAAGTCTGGGAAACATTATTTGAACGCACTGAAAAATCAGCCCATTAAAAATATCAACTTGCATAACACAGTGAATCTTATTAGCTGGACAGTAGTGTCATGTGTGTGTTTTCAGACTAGAAATAAAGATAAATGCAGGTAGATTGATTCACTATACTGGACACCAGACCTTTTTGTTGCTGCATCTCATTGCAGATCAGAGTACAGCACTGTACAAGTGGAAGAATCAGAATAGAGCCAGTATCTGTGTACTTTCAAGCATCCCATCCTGAATACTGCAGTGAGAAACAGGTAAAACAGAAGAGGGAGGTCACAGTCTCCATGAACACTACTGCCCTAACAAGCCCCTGAAAGAACAATGCTACCAAGAGAAACAGACTCCAGTCCATCTGGTGATGTGAGTCCAAACTAACCTCATTCTCATCCCTTTTTCCTTAATACAATAACTAGCATTGCCATGTATTTATAGTAGTCAGTGTCCTTGATACATGGTTTATTACAGTGAGAGTTTTCAAAGAGAAGATTAAATGGAGTGAGGAAAAAACTGCATTGAAAGTCAGAATATTTTTCAAATAGAAAAAATTCAAGCTGAAGTCCTATGATAAAAAGTTTATATAAAAATAAAAGAGATACACAAAAAAGGGATCCATCCTTGAGATGAATAAACACAGTGAATATTAAAGTTGAAAAAGACCAGGAAAAGGAAAGTTATACAATCAAAGAGTCAGTAATTGAATCTAGAGAAGACTTTTCACTGCCTAAACCAGGTGCCATAAAATAATACGCGTATTACCTTAATATCTACCTTTCAATGAGCTGTTTATTTATTTTTTGGTTTTCTCACACAAGAGAAATAATTTGATGTTTAAACTTGAAGGTCTGACTTATTTCACTGAAGATTATGGGTTCAGGATGCATACATTTCCTAAAAATATCTTGTTTATCTTCTTAATAGCAGAACAGTACTCCATTGTGTATAGACACCACATTTTCTTTATTCATTTATCTATTGATAGACATATGAACTTTTTCCAAGAATTATCTATTATAAATTGTGCTACTATAAACCTGGGTACATGAGTATCATAGGATGTGATGCTTTTAATGCTTTCTAGAAGATAACTAGAGGAGAAATACCTGGGTCAAAGGGAACCTCTAGTTTTAGCTTTGGACCAAACTTCTTTCAATCACAATTGTACCAATTTCCACTACCAATCAAGGAGGGGGAACCATTTCTTTTCCCCACAGCCTCACTAGCATTATTGGCTAATTTCTTGATGATGGCCATTTTTTTCTGGTGTGAGATGATATCTTAATGTTTCAATTTGCTTTTCTCAAACAGCCAGCAACGTTGAGCATTTTCTATACTAATTGGTCCTTTATATTTCTTCTCCTGAGTAGTCTATTGATTTCAGATGTCCATATTTTAACTGGGTCTTTAAATTTGAGGTGTTGAATTTTTTTTGGGTTCTTAATACATTCTAGATATTAGTCCTTTGTCTGAGGAGTAAATGGAAAAAAAATGTTTTCCCATTCCACAGGTTGTCTCCACTCTGTTGGTGGTTTTCTTTGATATGTAGAAACTTCTTTAATTTGATGTGATCATTTACTGATTTTTTTTGTAGTATTTCTTATGTAACCTGTGCTTTGCTTATAATGTCTTTGCCTACACTTGTGTCTTCAAGAGTTTTATTTATTCTGCTTTAATATTTAGATCTTTGACCCATTTTAATTTTAGTTTAGAGCATGATAAGAGAGATGGATCTAGGTTCACTTTTTAGAATGTAGAAATCCAGTTTTACCAACACCATTTATTAAAGATACTGTCTTTCCTCCAGTGAGGGTATCTGCCCTTATGTCAAAAATGAGGTGGTTAATTGTGTCGGCAGTTGTTTCTACATCTTTTCTTCTGTTTCATTGATATGAAAGTCCATTTTTTGTTTTGTTTTGTTTTTTGACAATTATTATGATGTTTTGTTTTTCTTTTAGGTCAGGGATTATGATACCCCCTGCTTTGCCTTTGTTAGTTCTCTTTTGGTTTCATATGAAGTTTAGGATTGTTTTTCTAAGTTTGTAAGGAATACTATTGGTACTTTGATTGGGAATTCCTTAAACCTGTGTAAGAATTTTTTTATAATTTTAAAACAAAAGTAATAAAAATGATGATACAGAATTTCAAAATGAAATAATAGATTAATATATTCCTTATTGTTATCTTCAAAGTACTCAGATTACAAAATATAAGCATCAGAAAATGATTAATGAAAACACAAACTGTTCTTTTTGATGCACTAACAGAGATTGGTAGTGTCATCATTTATCTTGTTTATATAATCTTTCCCTTTTTATTTTCTCCTTTCCGCCATCCCAGTTGTTTTTGCTTTTTCAGGAATTTCTTCCCCTTGCACTAATAGTTTTGGGGCCTTGGCTATTTTCACTTTATTGACTTTGGCTGGCCAAGAACAGGGGATATTTTTCTGTTTTCTGATATCCTCAATCTCCCTTTTCAGAGTACTATCGTTTTCCTTGGTTAGGTAAATTCCTAAGTGTCTCATTTTTCTTGGTGCTTTTGTGAAAGGTGTTGTTTATAAAAAGTAGGTGACCTAATGGTCACCAGTTCATTTCTTTGGAAAGCTAAAAGGAAAACTACAGGTAATAACAAGAATATTTGACATGTTTGTTTTGGTCTGTTAATAAAATATTCATTTTCCTTATATTCTGATACAGAAGCTGATGAATAATTTAGACTTTTAATGAACAGTTATGAAATATATACACATATATGTACTATGCATTTAATAGTAAATATTTGAAAGAATATAATTAAAATGCAGTATTTCTAAATCAGAAGGAAGAAAAATGAAGATAATATAATTTTAATAATCAACTAAAATCAAGTAACAATAAAAAAGCAAAAGAAGAAAAATATAGGAAAACAATATTAAGTATGGTACAAATTAGATGAAATATATCAATAACTATATAAATATTAAGTGTTTTATTAATATTAACAGAAAAAAAACTCTGACAAGACTGCTTAAGAAATGAAAATAACTCGTAAAGCAATATTAGGTAAAATCCTACACACTTATGTTCCTACACATAAGTGGGCTCTAAAACAGTTGATTTCTTTTTTTTTTTTTGGTACCAGAGATCAAAGTCATGACCGTCTGCTTACTAGGCAAGTGCTTGAGCCACTGAGCTAAGTCTCCAACCCTTAAAACAGTTGATTTCATAAAAGTAGAGAGTAAAAAGTGGTTAGCAGAGAGTGGAATTGTAAGGGCAAGGGACATAAGGAAAGATTGGTAAATAGGTACAATTTTATTGTTACATAGAATAGATAAATTCTGCTACTTTATAATACAGTGGGATAAATAGAGCTATAATAATTTATTATATCTCAAAATTAAAATAAAGAAAAAAATTTGTATAACTAAAACTCATGTGTTACGTTTATTAAAATACTGGATGTTGATTTTAAACAAAATTTTATATAAATTTAACAAGACTACAAACAAAATTATAATATATTTTGAAAATAGTGATTTGTGAGTCATGTGGAAGAGTAAAGAACAAGGAAGAAATAAAGGAGGTAGAGTAAGCTATTTTTCTATTATTTTCCAAGATATAATAAACTCTGTAATGCAGAAGCAGTGCAAACATTTTATGCCAATATAAAAGAAGAGAAAAATCAAACTAGACCCTTTTGTAGAACAGAACTTGATGTGTGGCAAAAGAAATATCACAAAACCAATAGTAGAAAATATAGTAAATGTTATTTGAAAACTAGTTGCCCACTGGGAAAATGAAGACAGAACACTATGTTCATGGAATCTATAAATTAATTTATTATTTAAAAATCCAATATGGTAAAAGCTGAATTTAAAAACTTTAGTATTTAGAAAATGTAGTAAAATATTAATATATTAAAAATTCCAAGAATTTAAACTAGATACACGATATAATTATAAATGTTTGACAGGAAAGCTTCAAAGTAAAAAAAAAAATTCATTTCAAACAAAATAAAATCATAGGTCCTTATTGGAAAAAAAAGCATTGACTATAAATATATGTATCATAATTGTTCACAATGCATAGTTTATAATGTATGTACACTTGCTATTTAAACAGAAAAAAGAAAAATTGTATTATATAAAAAAACAAGAACTTCTGGAAAGTTCAACAAAAAGGCAAAACCAAATCCCTAACAGCGTGCTGATCCTCTTTACTTTTCATAAAATGTTAATTAAAAGAATGTGAATTTATATGACAACCGTCATATAGAATTCTAAAACCTGGCAATTTCAAATGTTTGTGTAGATGTGGGTAAGTGGCAACTCTTAGTGGCGTGGAGAAGTACATAAACCAGGAAAACTGTCTTAGAAAGCAAGATAGCAATGTGTAGGAAAATTGATATTACACAAGTGCTCTCTCTCATTCCATTTTAGATCCTTATGATAGAAAAATTGTGTAAATATATAAGTGGAGTTGAAACAATATATTAATTATTGCTAATAATACTTAAAAAATTGTGCTCTAACAAGTTTCCATACACTGTGATAAGTGGATATTTTTATTCTATAAAATATTTTTGATAGTTACAATGAATCAACTCTATATAATTTTGAATGAAGAAGAAATTGAAAAAGAACTTGTAAACAATTTCTGAATATACATTAGATATATCAAAAATTAACATGGCTCATGGATCGACAAAATGATATACTGGGTAATGAAGCAATAATAGTGAAATGTTGATGAAACCTACATGCTGAGAAGTATTTACTGTAAAATTTTTCCAACTTTTATGTATTTGAAAATTTCATAATAATTTATTTTAAAAAGAATGTATTAAATGTAATGACATCTTGTAAATACCTATAGATTTATTTCTCTGGTCTTATGGAATAGTATAACAATTAGAAAGACGTCTAGAGAAATAACACATACTAACTTCAGGACAATGATAATATCTTGGGAGTAAGAAATAGAAGAAATAGAATGTGAAGATTATTTCCATGAGTCATGTTTTCTTTCATTGAAAAAGATAAGCTGGGAGAAAGTGAAATTCAAAACAAATTCAGCAAAGAGATTTCTATGTGCTGATACTAGATTGGTTCTTCAGCAATATAATATATTATCCTTGTGTACAGTTCCTTTTGGTTGAATCATTGCCTGATTAAGAGTTATAAACAACCAAAAAACCTATGAACAATATGTACATTATAAAAGTTATCTTGAAAAGAATAATATTGACTAATAAAGCCAGCTATAAAATATTTGTATTGTGTAATGATTCTTGCATAAAAGTATTAATTGAGAAACCATCTTTAGTATTGTACATGTATGCAGTCCTATATAATACAAAAAATAAAATAAAAGTGTGAAGATACTTGGCAGACAAAATATGTGAATGACCCAAAAGTAAGGAAAGAACAGAATGGGTTAAAAAGTGGTAAAATACTGTTCAATTGAATGTGCTACACTCTAGTCCTCAAAACAATTTTACTTTTGATAAATCTGGGTAATAGAACACAGTTTTTCATGTTTTAAAATTTTCATGATACATAATAAAAAAGAAATCATAAATCTGTAGAGTACAAAAGAATGACCCTACTTTTCAAGTCAGATGCAGTAAGATGAAAAGAAAGGACTCTCCAGGATGCAGAATTTCCTCATATAATTCAGAAATCTTTTTTCATATTAGTCTTTGATGTTAATTTGAAACACCAATTATTGATTACATTCATGTATTAGTATACGAAGATAACTCTGCTCTGCTCTGTAGCAATAAATTATATATCTTACATTCACTAATCACAAAGTTTTAAGAGTTCTTATTATTTGAGACAATTAGCTAATCAGATTGAAGTTCCATGAGCATCACTTTATGCAGTTGTTATTTTATATTTTGATGAGAAACTGAGATCACTAGAAATACCTAAGAAACTTCCTAGCATTGCATTGGAAAATATTGTTGAATTTGGCCTCTAGTGCTACACAATTCCTTAGGAAAATGGTGTCTTCATTAGGTAGAAAGGTCAACGGTGAGAACCCATAAGTTATCACCAGAATTTACTGATCTGAGAGTTTCCCCAGGCACTTGGGCATTCATGGGGAAGCGAACAATACAGTAAGTTCTGGAAAGGCAATAGCCACTTGCTATGAGAGACTAAGGAAATACAAAGGAAAATGGGATAAGCTACAGGAGAAAGGGCCTTACAGTTAGATTTCTATTTCCTTGAGATGTGGAAACTGACCTCAGATTCCCCTCAATGTAGTCAACTTTTTATTACCTGAACCCAGAGAAACTGTGTACACAAGTACGAGAAAAAAGAACTATCCAAGAAACAAGGCAAACATCTACTCATTTCTTTTACTTTCCACAAAATACGTTTTTTCTCGCTGAAAGTGCACATTTATATCCATGAAAAAACCCTCTTCAAAAACCATCTATCAATTTGAAATGGTTTCTATTTTACAAACGGAATCCACTCCATACCTAGCTCCTTAGAGGGAAAACACAATGAAAATGCAAAGTACTAATAACATATACATCCCCAACGCCTTCACATGGGTGTTGTAAAGACTAATGAATTATTGTCTGGAAAGACCTTTGTGGCTTTCTGATGAAAAGTGGAATATACATAAGGTTTTGAAGGTTTTATTTTTTGTAGTAGTTGTTACAAATGCAGTAGGTACATAGTGTCTAAGGCATTCCAGACACTTTCTTGGTCCTTGTTTGTGCTTGAAAAGTAGGTTTGTTGCTTTCTTTGGTTGTTGGATATTTTAATTCCTTTTTACTCTGCTGACAATATGGGCAAATTTTAGATTATATAGTTAGCTGAAAAGCTAAACTCAGTGTTTTGGAAAATCCCCTAACCGTCTTAACATTCCCAATTCCCCTTTCCTCCTCCTTTGGAATACTCTCTTTGTGTTCCTGACTTTCTATTTTGATAGTTTCTCCAACCTTCTGCATTTTGTGAGGGAAACTTGGAAAGCAACAGGAAGCAGCACAAGAAGGTTTATTCTATCCTCACTCTTTGCCGACCTCTAATATGGTAGATAAACTCAAAAGCATCACTGAAGGATAACTATGTGTAAGTCTTTGTTTTTCAGCCTATTGATTTCTCTAGGTCTTTTCTGATCCTGGGTTTGAGGGACTATTTTGCATTTGCTGAATAGTATACCTACTCCCCCTTGCCTGCCTCTCTTTTGTTATGTATGGGCTGTCTCTGCTAAAATTCCTTATGGTGATTTTCCAGACACATTTATTTATGTTCGCTTACTAATTGAAAATCTCATATTTGAAGTTATTATTCTGATTGATGTCTGTCATTTTGATCAAGCAGTAGCTCACAGATGCTTTGTTAGAACAATTTTGTAAGTGAGTTTATCACTATGCCTTTCTCGCCTGACCTTCTCAATGGCTGATAGCAGAAATCTCTCAGTGGAGTCTCAGAAGGAGGAGATGCTTGGCAAGCCTCCCACATTCATTTCACTGTGGTCTTCACTATCAAAAATGATTCCGTGTCAGGGATGCTGACAGTAATGGAGGAGAATCCAAGCAGTCAGACTCAGAGCAGGGCAACAAAACAGAAAAGGACGATGACATTTCCTACCACCTGAAATCCTCTTTGTCTTCAAGTAGAGTCTACCTCATCCCTCTCCTACAAAAATAACCTTGGTGAAGGGAGAAAGGTTGATGAAATTATCATTTGTGATATGTAAAACACAGAGACTTTCTTAATTGTTTCAGTTACAGCTGAAAAGTAGAAACACATTTAGGAAAGAGAGCTATGCGCAAAAGAAATCAAACTTTCAAACACTCTGCCTTTGCTGCTTCCTATTACTTCTGAGAAAAGGAATTTTCAAAAATATATTAGCTATTTTATAATGCTTAAAATCTCATTCCTGCTCCAAAGGCTAAAATGCACAAACATATAGCTAAGATCATTTGATGAAGAAGTATATTTTAATTTACTGTTTAAAATTTTCAAATGTAATTGAATTGTTTTTAAAAATATTAGATCTCAGGAAACTACTGCACTGTGAAAGTTTTTAAACTTTGTACTAGTTCTTTGGCCTTCTGTGATTAGGTGCTTTTTTCTATAGAATGATGGACTATCAATGTAGGAGAACCTTTGGTTAGTCTAACGCAATCCCATGTCTATTCAATGGACTTATTCTATAGAATGAATTCCTCTTAAAACAAGAGCACGGAGCACTCATTTGAATATTTTTATTATAACCTTATGAAACCAGAAAGATTAATGGGAAAATTATTAATTTTTATTTAGCTTAAATTACAGTGAACCCTTGAGCTATGACTGGCCTCACATGTGAAAAACAGGGTCATGGAAAGAATTTTAGCTTTAACTTACAACAAAGGTCTGAAGTTACTGCCAGTCACCTGTGCAGTTATATACAAAATCTCACCGTACCAGAAAATCATACATTGATGCAAGTAAGCATAAATCTGAGCCCAAATGCAAGAGTCTGTTGAATTGATTTTGGTCAGTGTTTTAGAATTGCTGCAATTACTCCTATGAAAATGGCCCCCAAAAAGCTAAAAATAAGCTAAGGAAGGAAGGAAAGGGAGAGAATGAAATCATAATAAAAAAAGAAGAAAACTGTGGAGAAATATGACAGTAGCACTCATGTGACCATTTTTGCTAATATGCACAGTCTGTCAAAATCCACCATCTCAACAATCTTACTGGGAAAAGATTTGTACAAAGAAGTTAGTGCTGCTAAAGGTGTTACATGAATTAGTAAGCCATGATCAACACTGTTAGATGAGGTACAAAGGCTATTATTAGTGTGGATAAACAGATGGCAGGTTATAGCCTATCTGAGTCTTTAATTTGTGAGAAAACTATGACTATAAATGCAGATCTTGTAAAGAGTAATCCATCAACAAGTGATAATGGTGAAATATTTTGTGCCAGTTACAGGTGGTTTCACAATTTTAAAGCAAGAACTGGGATTCTCAGCATAATTAGGAATGGTGAAGTATCCCTGATAAAAGGGCTGCTGAAAATTACATATATCACTTCAAAATGATGACACAGGGAAATGGTTTTTACTCTCCTCAAATATTCAACTGTGATGAAACTGGATTTTTCTGGAATAAAATGCTCAGATCTTACATTATGCTGGAAGAGAGGAAAACGCCAGGCCATAAGCCTATGAAGCACAGCTAAAGTTTGGGTAGTTTTTTAAACCAGGAATAGAACTCAGGACCTTGTGTTGCCAGGTAGGGGCTGCACTGCTGAGCTATACCCATGGAAACATAGGTTAGAATTTCTCCTATGTACCAGTGCAAGTGGTGGCCTCAACATATATCTTCTCTTGGCTTATCACTCTGAGACCCCTAAAGTTTTTTGAAAACATAAAGTCATGAGGATTAGGCAAGGCGTCATGTGGAGATCTAACACAAAGTACATTTTCTTCAGTAGATCAAAGAGGTTTTTCTGTCCCACTGTGAAGAAATATCTAGAGGATAAAAGTTTACTGCTCAAGACTCTACTTGTCATGGTCAATGCTCCCACTCACCCTTGAAATCTGGAAGAAGAATTAACTGAAGAACTCCCATAGTTCTCAGTCAAGTTCCTCCCATCTCATACAATTCCACTACTGCAGCCTATGGACCAGCAGGCTGTAGGTGACTTTAAGGTGGTATACAACAATCTATAGCTATACACAGTTCCTGAAGTCTTATTGGATGGTCTCAGATACAGTTTTAACCCTTAGAGTTCTGAAAGAGACATTAAGCATCCTTTCCTGTGTGGGGTTCATCAAGAAATCCTGGGCCAAGTCCTCTAGGACTCTGAGATCTCCCTGGAAGAAAGTGTGTCCTAAAATTACATGGGAGAGAGATTTTTGAAGGTTATATAGAGGTGCGTCAGACTCCTATTGACCTTGTGGTTGATGATATTGCTACTATGGCAGAGTCCATAGGATGCAGGCAGACAGGCGCTGGTGGGGGAACACTCGGAGGAATGGTCTACAGAGGAACTTCAGCAATGTTTGGCTGAGCAAGTGGTAATAGCAACTGAGAAGCTTTCTAAAGGGGAAAAGGGAGTATTAACAGTCAGTGCAGCAAAGTTCTTCTGAAATAAAGGAAATCCTGGAAATATGGACAGAGCTACACACATTTGTAGAGAAGGCCTACACACAAAGGAAAAGCCAATTGTATTCACCTGCTTAATGAAAATGGCATCTCATACTACAGAACAATGTTAAAAGACAGAAACAGACAACCTTGCATCAGTTTTTAGTTATAAAAGGGTTGAGATCTAGTGAACAAGCAGTAGGGCCTTGTGGGCTACAGAATCTCCCAAGGAGATAAAGGATTCCACAGACTCAGATTCCTAGTGTTCTTATGAAGGGGACTCTCCTTCCAACCAGTAACCACCTTCCATTTCACCTTCCCTTCCTGCAAGCCAAAGAGATCAACTTACAGTGAGTACGATGTGAAATTGTTTCTGGTAAAGTAGGTATATTTTATAATATTTGGTGAATAAAATAGAAAAAATTTTAGGTGTTTCTGGTAAATTACACACAATATACAATCTCTTTTTTATGAAAAGTTAGTTAAGGAGTGCTTTGAGAAGTTTGGAATGCATTGTGGGTATTTCCAGTATTTCTGAGGGGAAAAATAGTCCTAACTCACAGCCAGTGTGTGTTACAACCAGCGCTTGTGAATGAATTGAGTTTATAAATCAAGAATACCTGTTAATATTTTGGTTTATGATAATTTTAAAAAGTGACTTGTGGCAGTGAATATCTCAGTGCCCCTCAAAAACCTCATGCATCATGGATGTGGGTTTTGGGATATGATTGGATCAAGAGGGAGTGATCATATGATTTTGTAGATCACTTGTTAAGAAATGACTCTGGTCTGGAGAGCTGAGTCACCAGGGGCATGCTGGGAAGGCTTTAGTTTCTTCCCTGTTCCTTTATTCACTCTCTCTCTCTCTGCTTCCTGCACTTCATGGCATGAGCAGCTTCTCTGCAATATCCATGTGCCATGCTGCCTTGCTTTGGAACCCGAGGACAATGGATTGAAACCTACATAAAACATTAGTCAAAATAAACTTCTCCCCCTTTAAGCTGTGGGTTTTGGGTGTTGTGTCTCAGTGATGAGAAAATTAACTAAGCTGTGACTACACTTTTTTCAAAGTTCCACTCATTCTTTGTTCTTTGTATCACTCATTCATTCATTTAAAATATTTACTGAAGTTCTATTATCTTAGAAAAACTAGTTTAAACATTAAAGATCTTTCAGTGAACAACACTGACAGAATCTTTGCCTTAATTGAGCTGACATTCTATGTGTAGAAATGGCCTCTACCTAGCAAGCAAAGAAATAAATAGCAGAGCATCAGGTAGCGATAAATGATACAGAAAACAATAAATAAACAATTTTAAGGATAAAGAACATAGACTGGGTCGGGAGGTTCTGGTTTTTGCAATCTGATTAGGGAAGTCATCTTCAAGCAGGATACATTTGAATAGACACCTAAAGACAGGAAGGACAGGAATGAAGACTGAGGTCCCACAAGCATCAATTACCTGAATAAGCCTGAGGAGTGGCATTGAAGAAATCATTAATGAAAGTGGAAAAGGAGAGAGAGAGAGAGGGAGAGAGAGAGAGAGAGAGAGAGAGAGAGAGAGAGAGAGAGAGGAGGCTGGATCATTGTTGGAGACTAGATTTAAAGGATGTTAGATGGGATAAAGGTAGTGGGTTGTATTGCAAGAAGGGTGGAATCTTTCTTCCTACAGGTATCTGGGTAGATGGAGAATATTTCTAGCACTGAATTTTCCAAGGGACCAATCTGGCTGCTCCATAAAGAAGGGATCATCAAAAAGAACAGTTCATGCTGTCATTGTTTGATTGCTTGATCATGTTGTTTATGCCTAGATCTGGTAACCTGAACAACTACTTCTAAGATAACAATATGCAATTTATTAACTAGTGTTCGCTTCTTGCTATTTTTTAAAAATTCTGTATCATTTCTATCCTTTTATCTATTTTGCTTTTTAAAATTGAAAAAAAATTAAAAAGAAGAGAGCATATGGATAATAGCAGATTCTGGGGACAAGTTGGGAAAGCCTCTGCAATGGTGTGAATCTTCAGACTCCTTGTCATTGGCATCTTCTGGATCTAGGATGCCCTGCGTGTCCTTCTATTGTAGCTCTATCAACCCTCTTGGACTTGGACTTAATTATTTCCAATCTCATCCCCAATACTTCTGCTAAACTATCTCTGCTAAACCATCTCAAGAACAAAGATTTACTTCTCCTCTTATTCCTAGATCCATGTTGATGGTTGACTATATGAATATATAAATCGAAATGAAGACAAATATCTCTACTTCTTATCACAAGAGTCAGGGGCAAAGTTTTGTATTTGAAGGCTATTATGCTAATTATTTTATCTAAACTCACTTGTATTCCCATTTCTACATATGAATTAAATTATACTCTCTTCTGAGACCATCCACAGCAATTACCTGTGTTAAAACTATTTTCCTACCATGTTAGTAGTTTTTATATTAGTAATTATAATATTCTTACTGTTCTTTTCCAGTCTTTGTGGCCAAAGAAGACACAAAATTGCTTCAGTATGTCTGCATTATATGTCTTAGTTGCTAAGCTAAGTGAGTAAGCAGTTTTCTGGAAAGAAGTTTGGGAAAATGAATACTGCCCAATTTCATATATTGATTTTTTAGTTAATTAAGAAATGTTTCTATTTGTTTGGAATCAAATAGCGGTGCAGTATTTTATACCAGCCAAGAAAATTAGTATCTAAAATGATGAGGGAACTTCTCCCTAGATGTAAACTTAAACATATTACAGGGTTTTATTAATATAATTAAGGCATTTGGGATATTAAGGAGGAAAATTAAGGAAGCAATATCAGGGATATTAAGAAAGTAGTATTTCATATATTTGATGCAACTTTAGGAAAATATTCCTAAATCTAGTCAAATTGTTTTGGAACTATTTAGTGTGGATTTAATTTTAGAAGATGATTTGATTGAATTAATGGATACCTATTTAGCTGGGAAAATATTATTTATGAGTATACCTATTAATATTTTTCCAGAAATGAGCAGCATTTGAGTGAGAGAATTGATAAAGGAAAACTATGCTTACCCAATGTAGGTGAGCACCAACCAATTGGCTGAGGATTCAGAAAAAAAATAAAATAAAAAGGCAGAGCCCTTTTGTCTGTTTCTCTTGTGAAACTGAAACATGCACATCACTTGCTCTTGATTCTGTATTTTCCCTTTCTAGGACTTTAAGAGTAGAAATCATGAGCCCCCAGAATCTCAGATTTTTAGTCTTTAGAGCTGTAACATCAGCTTCCCCAGATCTCAGGGTATTGGACTCAACATCGATCTGCACTACTGGTTTCTCTGGTTCTCTACTTGCAGATGACCTGTTGAGAGACTTACCAGCCTCGGTAAATACATGAGTCAATTCTTCTAATAAATCCATTCTCACATTTATTACCTGATTTTTTTTAATCTCTGGAGAACTCTAATGCACTTAGTAAAGAATACATATAGTTCCATAATGAGAAAATTATTTGATCAAGGAGAGCAACCAGTAAGGTACAGGAAAGATTAGAGCCTGCAAACAGTTGCTCATGTTGTAAGAACTGTACACCATAATTGCTGAAGGATACTGAAAAGTAAACTTAAAAGTGTGTTCAAAAATTGTGAAGATTTATTAGGAACTGTTGATATTTAATTCAAACTTTGAAGCTTTGATAAAGAAAAGAGATCATGAAACTAAGATATTTAATATAGAATAAAAATTATAACAATAATATTTTTGGATGCACCTACCTATGTTCCATATTGCTTGATTAATTCCATTTTTTGCCTTTATTTCTCAGAGTAGTAACCAGATGAGACTTTAAGCCAGTCAAGGATAAGTATATTATTTCCATCCTCTTTTTAAGCACTCTATAAAGAACTATCTTGTTCGTAATAGCTTTGTTTACTGCATAGTACAGCATGTTCTAATTATCACCCCTGCCTCACTAACCACATAGCTTATGTTCCCACACTCATCAGTTATTTTTATGCTTCCTGCAGAAATGAAGAAACATTAATAAAAATAATACTTGGAGGATAATATTTTTGGAATTTTTTTAAAAATGTGACTGATAGTATCACGAAGCGGAGCTCCTCAGTTAAATGACCCATCACCAACAAGGGCGAGTGTTCTTTTCTATTTTCATTTGTGATTTGTCATTAACCCCTAATCTGATTCTTTCTCTTTCTGTAATGATTTATTTGATTATCATTTGCTTTGGCTGTTTATTTTTCCTTGTCACAAAATTTACTTCACTCTTTTTCTATGTATTTCCTCTAAATTCCATCTTTCTTACTCTTTCCATATTCTGAAATTCTTTAATATCTTTTTGCTTTACACTTTTCTCATTTTTTCCATTGCCCTCTTTATCTCGTTCTTTTCTATCTTCTTGACTCTATTTTCCACTTGTAGTAACTTCCCTAATGTATGCACGGAAAATATCTTTTTATATTCTGACTGGAAAAAATATATATGGGAATTAATGTATTTTCTGCATAACAAACAGGACCAGTGGGAATGTCAAATGGAACATTAAAACATTTAAAATTCACTACATTAACTGAGTAAGGCTTAAGTAATCTTTGCATGGCATAGAGACTAAATAAAAAAGCAATAATAATGAAGTGATAAAAAGTGAAATTGTCTATAAAATGAATCGTTCAAAAATAATATGTTAGTATAGAGTCACACAAACTTTGTAAATCTATAGAAGATAGAATCAGTGTGCCTTTTGCACACAATCTTTCCTAACATTTAAAAATATAGGTGTGAACAAATGTTTCTTTATGATTATGGCAGCAACTCATCTCATCTCATTACGAATGGCATTTGGGTTCAATCCTCACTGCAATCTCCAAAAATAAATAAATAAATAAATAAATAATGACATCAGCTTTGCTGTGCTGTTGATTTCATGATTCAAATAGTTGTTAGAGCTTGCAGGAATGTTTTTCATGATATAAATCTTAAATGGATAGGGAAGAAGAGAAAAAAAAGAGAAGAAGGTTGCTAATTAAAAGGGAAGTAAATGGCAAGGCGAGATACATACTTGGTAGATACTGACATTTTCAGCGATGACTCAGAAACACATTTCAGTGGGTTACGTCAATTCTGGCCTCAATAGTTGAATCTAATCATCCCCGTGAATTGATTGGAGTTTGAAAAAAATAGCATGCTTATGATAAGTTCCTGGAAAAGTTGCACTTTAGATACCATCATAGAGTTTAAAAAAAAATACTTGCAATGTTGGAGAAGTCTTTCAACGAGTGCATAAAGATTAATTGCATGTAGAATAGGTAATTAATTTCTAATTTGGGAGCCAGTTCGCTGGGAGACAGGGAGGAGATGGGGGAAGTCACACTCAGTGCTACTTCTGTTCCCAGAACTCACTATCACATTGCTCACTAACTTCTGATTCTCTGAACTAACTTTTTCTCTACTCTTTTTCACTCTTTGTCCCAGACAAGCAAATATTCAACAAAATTATTCCAATATGTAAATGTCATGCAGGTAAAAGAAATGAGCAGCCTCCCTTTATTTCCCAGGGTCTCTGAACTATGACAACTGCTGTCACCCTTTGCTTCCCTGTAGCCCCTGTCACAGAAGAGATCTTCAGTGCAGACAAAACAGGCACACGGAGTCCTCCATGTGAATATTAGGTAGTTAACTGAGTGGGGCCCAAAGCTAACCAAAAGCATTTTGAGCTTGCTTTCCTTTCTGTGCTCTTTTAGATAAAACAGAATTATTAATGGGGACTTAGTGGTGATAATCACCACTAAGGAAAAAAAGTTGGAGCAGAGATATTCTGGGAGTCCAGGGACCAGGGCCTCTCCTGAATTGGCTTCTGGTCAAGAATAGCTATACCCACGGCAGAGGAAAAAGCATCGGACTTCGTTTTTCAAAAGCACACTCTCTGCATAGTACACAGAACCCATGTTAATGTCCAAGAGAAAACTGAAGCCTAAACCATCTATCTTTGCCTGCTCAAGTCTTTCCACAGGAGCAGGGATCCAGCAATATAGAGAAGGCCGTCCTGGAGTGGTGGAGTGAGGATAGGGGCTGAGAAACTACAGTGGTCCCAAGAGAGACCATAGAATAGACCTAATATAGCTAAGGCCAAAAGAGAGGTGAAAAAATTAAGGTGACATGTAACAACTCAAAGGTTCTCAGAATTAAGACGTAAATCTGCTTGTCATAAAAGAGAGAGGAGTCTACCTGCACAAGCAGGACAGGATAGAGGTGTGAGGTTTGAAGAAATAAGAAGCTATTCAAAGGAGCTCGGTAAGGAATTTTGGCTCTTGGACCTGCACCTGGTAGTGTAATCTCAAATTCAAACGATTTAAGTCAATGTAACTGCAGGGGAGACCACTGAAACATTACTCACTTCTTTTGAAACATGGCTTAGGACTGAATTTGAGGTTGAACACGCCATTGGATGATAAAGACAAGGGAAAAGAGCTTCCCGCAGCCCACCCATTCATGGGTGGTATAAAAGGCACAAACTGCAGTAGTTATAGCTTCTCCTTCTCTCCTCAGCTTGAAATCAGAGTTTCTTCCAGATCACATGGTATTTTTCCTGCCCTTTTCCAAATTAAGACGCATGAAGGAGAAGCTCATTGTTGTCATGGTTACACAAAACCTAGTGCATCAACGCAATCACACTCCCTTTGAAAATATCCTCATCTGTGACCCATTGGGCTGGTTTGCTGAGGACTCTACAGAACCTTAAGGCATTTATGGGGAAAAAAATCCTGTGTGTTCATGCTTTTGACGTAGCTTTGCTTTGTTGTGCTTTGATTTAGTGAAGAAAATAATTTCAGCTTGTGAAAACAATGAATGTAATCTGAGCATTTGTGGAGCAAAGATTAGCTCTCATGTGTTTGCCTAATGGATACACTGAGAGGAAGCAGGTATCACCAGAACCAAATCTGTTTGTTCCTACCTACCTCTGATAGTTAAGACCATGACTGATATCACTGCTTTATTATCACTTAAAATCACTTTTGGATCCGTGATCTACCATTCCCGTTGAATGGTAAGGTAAGCAATTTTCATAGCTAAAAAGTTAAAGGACAATTCATTCTTGTATCTTAAATTAAAAAGCTTATCAGAAAAAATTTTTAGGATTTGTTTTCAAAAGGAAATTTATCATTTGCAATTCTGTATATGTTTTAAAATCATACATTTCACTCCACCCATATGTCAAAATAGTCATCTATAAAACAACTATTTTTGTCTCATCTGCTACATAAAATTCAGTTGCTTAGATTTTTCCCCATTTCTTGGATTTTGATGTCAGCTATTACAATCGGTAATGATTAAACATTAGCAAGCATTGCGATTCATTAAGGAGTGATCAACTCATTGTGGATGTAAATCTTTCTCAGTTCCAAGGTCAGATCAGGTAGGAAGCTGAAACAACTTTATACACACATAGATGCATGTAGCTCAGTGTATATAAATTCATCTCCAATATCATTACTGAAAAAGATGCATGTATATATACTACTATATCTGTATCTAAATAGTTATTTTCTAAAATATAGTGGCATAGAGGTTAGTAAAGGAATTATTGTTAGGTATAAAATGCTTATACTCTACCTTAGAACTTCAAACAAAAGGACTCAAGCACTAAAAGTTTACCAGGGAAATTCAGCTTCCTAAATGACTAGCTCATTGGAGCAGATATAGAAATCTTGGCAAGTAGAGCACCATAGTATATGCTACCTCCAATATGACTACAAAAATCTTAAAGCCCAATGAAACATACTGGAAACCAGTGACTTTTAAAGTCTAGAAAACAGAAGAAAACTCATCCTGCAATGCTGAAAACACAAATTTGTCTTTTAATCTGGATATAAAATACCAATCAGTTTAAAATCCTTACATTTGACTCTTTTACTTTTCCACACCTCGAACTTCTAATTCAAGAGGTAAAGAACTTCCATCTATGTCTCTAGGTGTGACATTCTTTAGAAATTCTTTATTTTTATGACTCTTTGAACAGATATAATTCATCTCTTTTCTGTTGTTTTGTTTTGTATATTTTTGCAGTGTTGGGTAAGGAACACAGAACCTGACAAATGCTAGGCAAGCCCTATACCTCTGATCTACCATAACATTCCTTTTATTTATTTTACTTCATTCATTCATTTATTTTCTAAATCACCCAGCCTGGGCTCTTATTTAATCCTCCTGCATGGTCCACCATGATGGATATAATTTGTCTCTTATTTTTTCTTCTCAGTCACTTACTTTTCCATGTTCAACTGTATATTCTGTATACTTTATATATTCTCTTCGTATTAGGTTCCTTTTGATGTTCTTTAAACATTGCACAGGCTTAGTGATTTAAGACAATAGGAATTTATTTTCTTATATTTCTGGAGGCCAGAAGCCCAAAATTCACTTTCAGTGGGCTAAATTCAAGGTCTCTGAAGGGCTGGTTTTACTCAGAGCCAAAGGGAGAAGGTGGTAATCTTGATTCCTCACATTTGAGGCTGCATCTCTCCAAGTCTTTTCTGCATCATCACTTTTTCTATAGTCAGATATGTCTCCCACCACCCCTTTATAAGAACATTTTTTTACATTTATTACTCACTGAAATCATTTAGGATAATTTCTGTTTTCAAGACATTTATTTTATTAAATATCTAAAGTCTTTTTGGCCACAGAAGGCATCATTTCCTGGTGGGAAATATTCAAATATGTTCATCTCTAGAGGTCATTATTCAGTCTACTACTTTTTTATTTCCCTGATTTCTTTTCACTTTTCTCTCTACATTGCCTTATTTATTTAGAGATCTTATACTCTGTACTTTGGTCTAACACCATATGTTAACCTGCCAAGTAGATATTATATAGCTGTATTTAGATTGCACGTTCAAAGAAGACAAAAAGCCTTGAAATTGAGCTCCAACCATTTTTTCTTTCCCTCACAGAGGTAGGTAAGTAGGTAAGTGCCCACCATTCACCTTACTACCTAGTTTTGACTTGAGAATAAGATTGACTCAGAATTTTCCCTGTTCTGTGACTTCTCTCAGTTCCCATTTAGAGAAACCCCCCTTGAAGCAACGTATTCCTTCTATTCTTCCAATATGCAGCAGAAATCCCTGCTGAAATTCTTACTCTATTTTGCTTCGCTGTTTTAGTCACTTTTCTTATTTCTGGGGCACAGTATGGACCAACTGCAACTTAAAGGAGGAGAGTTTTGTTTAGGCGCAGGTTTTCAGTTCATGGAGGACAGACTCCAGGTCAGATACAGCAGGGCAGAGGGCACAGAGGAGAAAAGCTGCTCACATCATGGCTCCTAGGAAATGGAGACAGAGAGGGGGGCTGGGGACAGAGCTGGGTCACAAAACGCTTCTCTGCTCCCTGCTGTTTTGTTAGGTGCGACGTTTGGTAGGTTAAGGATACTAAAGGATTTTTCACTTATCAGATTTTCAACTTAAAATGTGTTTACTGGTATATGATGCTATTGTGAGTTGATGAGATCCAGCTACATCGTGAACATTTGTCTTTCCAAACTTTCATTGGAGTCATTCTCTTTCTCACAGTCTTCTTTGTTTTCTCCCTGCCTCAATCTTTGTTGTGAGGCCTTCACTCAGTTAAAGTAGCTCTTACCTATCTTTTCAGATGGGTACTCTTTTATTCTGTTCAGTAATCTCCACTTGTTAGAAGCAACACTTCACTCTCTTCTTTGTGGAATTACTGATATGGTTGGTTTGCCCAAGCACATACCTCCTCACACCTCCCTCTTTAGAATCCACGTCATATGCCTCCTTATCCAGAATGCTGTCTCTCATCATTCAAAGCAGTTACCCTTATTCATAAGTAAAATGATTTTATTCTATATACATTTGTCTTAATGCTCTAAACATGTTACATGAACTAACAAAATGTGCCTAGAGAAGAGCTACAAGTAAGATAGGATTCGGGAAACTGTTAACTTTTCAAACTGTTTACAAAACAAATCATTTTGAAAAACCTGACACACGGGAATATTTAAGCATCTTTCATGGGTTTTAAAAATTATATTGTAGCTTTCTTGGGCATCGCTTTCTCAACTAATTTACCTTTTCCCTGCATTCTAAAGGCAGGAACAAAACTACACACACACACACACACACACACACACAGTTCCTTCTTTCTTTATTTTTGCACATCATTTGAGTTTGATGGATACCAAGGGACATATATCAGATCCCGAGCAGGACCCCACTGAGAGTCCTCCCAGCACTTCAGTCACTTAGTCATGATCTATGCTCTCAACAGTTGAAGATAATGATTTCAGGAACAATCTTTCTCGAGTTTCATTTTAAATGAGATGAAAGTGCAGGCATGGCATTAAAGTACCTTGTTATTTGCAGAGTACTTAGAGTAACCTTAAATATGGAAATGATCAAATCTCATGACCTTTACTTTTAATTCTTCCATCTTCTGGTATAATTTCTATTTTTAATAAAGATATTTGTATGTGCATGTGTGTGTTTTGCCTAAATTAACCCAGATACTTAAAACAATATTAAAACTTTAAAGTTAAATACAGTTGCTGGAAAATGAATATATATATATATATATATATATATATACATATATATTTACTTTTATTGTAAGCTTATCTGTACTGCTTCCATGACCATACACTTTAAAGCGACTATTATTTTTAAAACATTCTAGCAGTCAATTACAGTGTTAAAAGACTCCATCTTTTATTCTAGTTCTATGTTTGCATATTTCAATTTATAGTAAAATGCAAAGCTCATTAATATCTATTGTTGACAATATAGTTTACTTTTAACAGTATTTGCTACTAGAATATTCCCATGTAACAAAAACTGAAGCATTTGCTCTTGGATTTCAGAAAATTTCCAAAAGTTGATAGACAAATTTGAGCCTCACAGGACCTCAGTGGAGTGGATATGTACACATCTGGCAAGATCCATGGTTTGCAGCTAAAAATTCATAAGTAGCACCAAAATATGTACTTATTACTCCTGGTGAAATAATATCCTAGATTCACATAGAACCCACTAGAGAAAGTATCAAGCCATATACAACTGAGGAAAATAACATTTTTCAAACTCCATTCCCAGTGACAAATGAGAAATGTGCACTCATGCTGGAATAAATGCCATCTTGCTTTTGAAGACTTTTCTGACTGAAAAACACTACCTCATAAAATTCACATACTCTCACATACTGGCTACTGCAAATGGGCCCTACGGCTGCACGCTACTCTGGAGGAAGTGTCAGTAAACTAAAATAAGAGAGAAGGAGAGAGAGCAAGTAGTAGAGAGAGAGAGAAACATGAAAGTTGGGTCTAATTTTTAAAATCATCCTGAAGTAGAGACTAACTGATTGTCTTCTTTAATTTCTTAGTTTAGAACAGTTTTAAGGACACAGAAAAGCTAAGAAGCATGCACAGATTCCCTGTGAACCCTTGCCACACAAATGCATGTCCACCCACAGTATTACCATCACCTGCCAGGTAGCATATTTGTGACAAATGATAAGTCTACCTTGACACAGCAGAATCACCCAGAGTCCATACGTTACATTAGGGTTCACTTGCCCTTATACATTCTATGGACTTGGAAAAATGTATCATGACATATATCCATCATTTTGTCATCATTTGGAGTATTTTCACTGCCTTAAAGATTTTCTGCACTCAGTCTAATCATCTCCCAAATGCCTGGCCCCCGGCAATTGCTGATCTTTAGTCTATCATCATAGATTTTCTTTTTTCAGAATGTCACATATTTGGAATTGATCGGTGTTTTCAGTTTGGCTTCTTTCAATTAGTAATGTCAAGTTTCCCCTATGTATTTTCATAGTTTTTAAACTTATTTTTGAAATAATTAAAATATATATCCTTGTTTAGATATGCCATATTTCATCAAGTTACTTACTGAATTCTTGGCAATCATAAATAAAGCTGCTATAGACACTTGCATGCAGGTGTTTATATGAACATAAACTTCCAGCATTTTTGGTTGATATTGAGGAGCATGATTGAAAAGTTCGATGTTAAGATTGTGGTTTTTTTTTTTTCTCTTTGACTTAAATAAGATTAAAATCAAACTCTCAACAATCAAATGCCTCATGCTTGAGGCATGTGGTCATTGTTTTCCCTATAAGATTTGTGCTAACAGAGTTAGCACGACACATCTACTTTCCCACTCAGGTCTTCTCAGTAAGTTGAGAGCCCAGGCTGTGGCGACGCTCCTGAAGTGGGAGGTGGTTCTGAGAGCGAAACTGATATGCAACTGTGTATGGATCCTGTTGACTCCATTATCCATTCGCCTCAACAGTTTATTCTTAATTTTGCATACATATTTATATTTCTCACTGCTTTTATGCTTCCTGACAGGGATGATTTCCTGTTTTTTTTTTTTTATTTAAAACTTGCCAATTCTTTGAGCAAAATCATTATGTTTTGCATTTCTTCTGTTATTTTGGACTTATCTATGGCGCTTGTCTCTAGAAGTTAGGTTAAAATATTTCTACATGCAATGAGTATTGATTGACTAGGAAGCATTTATTTCCTGGGTAAAGTGTCACATTTAGAAATGGATTTGGAAAGACTCTAAAGATTACTCTGGAAACTTGGCAATTCTTCTGAGCTAATATAGTCACATTTACAGGACTCTGGGTAGACAACTAATAAACTGCTCCACTCCCATGTTTTGATTTAAAGATCTTCCAAAGACTAGTTCTCTTTGGGTCACCACACTTGCCAGGTTGGACTTTTGAAACCTACTAATATGGGCTGACATAACAAATTAGCAACAAGAAAAGTTCACGGAAGGACAAGTGTGAGAAAGTGTGCCAAATATATTAGCATTGGTTTTGCGACCTTCTCTCCAGTTTTTGTGAAGTTGGTGGTTGGAGGTTACGCTTTCATTAAAAATTGACAACATTTTAAATGCTAATCAAAACTGCTTGTCCTTTCTACTTCTATTTATCGAGAAAGAGAGAGAGAGAGAGATAGCTTGCTTTGAGCTGCAACAAATATCAGTTCCCCTCAGACTTCATTGCCTCCTGTGTCCTATGTCCTATGTAGGACAGAAGAGAGATATGCAGATTGAGAGTCACGACCTCAGTGTGATATGGAAGTGTCCACACATGAGTCAGAGAAGTGGTTTCCAAGGAGAAAAGTGGACAAATATGTGAGCTTACGTGTTTTTGAATGTGTGTGTGTGTGTGTGTGTGTGTATGTGTGTAGACCTTTTCATGTGACTCTTTTTAATTATTTGCAAAGAAAGAATTTTGGAAGTGTAGTTGTTTTATAATAATTAAAATAAAAAATGAATAAAATTTTCTTAAAGAGGAGACATAGAGTATATGATAAAAAGGATTAAAATTAGAAAATTAAAAAAAGAAGATGGGGTTAAACTGCTTCAAGAATGGAAAGCAAAACATAATCAGTTATCAACCATTGGAGAGAGTACAGCTCACTTCAGACCATGCTTAGGAAGGACTGTAAAGGAAAGCAGAACTATTTGGCTCAAATTCTTATGCAAATTAAAAATTGAAACTCTACAGATCTATGCTATCCAGTGTTTTACATGGAATTAGTTTCCATTTTTTTCTTTGTTCAAATTTGAGACAAGGTTTCACAAGGTAGCTGAACTTAAAATTCTCCTTCCTCAGCTTCTTCTTGTGTGGGGGATTGGGATCCCTTGTCACAGAATACCACCCAGTGAGAATGCTCACCCACTGTATTAGCTACTTATTTGTTGCTGGGACAAAATAACTGACACCTACAAGTTAAAGGAGGAATGATTTATTATACCTCAGCTTGTAAAGGTTTCCATCTATTGTTGTCTGCCTTTAAAGCAGGGTGGCATGGCAGCAGGGCAGGGCAAATGAAAAACAGTCCATAGCTGGGCAAGCAGAAAGCAACTTTTTATCTTGTATGCCATCCAAGTTACAAGGTTGAGTTGATATTACCTACACCCAGGGTGAGCCTTTCTGTTATCCACACCCATAACCATGTTAAACACAGTGGACCAATTTAGTTATCACACCCTCAATCTATATTCACATAACCCACATCCTTCCCCTTCCTTAAGGCTCCCCCTAGGAGCATATGAAGCTTTGGGGGGACATCCAAATACAAGCCATAACACCCACAAACAAGGGTGGGGTTCAAATCCACATGTCCAGAGCATGGCAAATTAGGAGACTATTGGCTTAATCACTCAGGCATCCCTATTGCTTTTTCCACTTTTGTCTATATTTTCAAAATTCGAAGTGAATTCTGGAGAAGTATCACATAAAATGAGGAAATTTTCAGCTTTACATATACAGAAAGATACCTTGTATTTACTGGCAAAAAATTGTTGTGTATCATGGTTTAATCAAACAAAATGCTTAATTGATGGCAACGGGGCCAAAAACATGAAATACGTATGTATGTCCACTTATATATGTGTATGAAAATGTGTGTATGTATCACAATGTAACTTAATAACCTACTATTAAAGAGAAATAGAAGTAGAATAGTTGTTCTCAATGCAGATATACTGTCTATATCTGTATTTCTTAAATAGGATCCTTTTTTTCATTCTGAATTATGTTTCTTTGCTAAATGGATGCCTTGTAATATGAGTAATATGCTGTGTAACATTCAGCTGAGAATGGCCCAATTTGAATCTGGAAAGATTTTATCAACGTCACTCATAATTTCCTTCTCTTCCTCCTCTTTTTCATCTTTTCATTGTCTTGGGATCCTTCTCTATTTCTTTCTCTTACTCTTCCTTTTCTGATCCTTCATTCTCTTCATTGCTTTATCTTTGTCTCCATCATCTTTCTCAACATCATGTACTATAGTGAAGTTAAAAAGTCTCATTTCACTTGATTTCATTATTACAATAATATTATAGTATAAGTACTGCTATTATCTCCAAGGAAACACATACTGGGACACTGAAGGTTAAGTCATCTCTCCTACATGGGCTGTACTAGAACTTAAAACCAGATATGGATGATAATAATGCAAAGGTTCTCGGACATTAAACTAAAATGAGACCTTCCTTAGTAACACATTACTGATCTTTATTCAGATATGAATCTTTGTCTGAGTCTATTTATATTTTTAATGAATAGCAATAGTTGGGATAATGAGTTCCATAAGTTTATCCCCTACTGTGTTAAAAAAAAATAGTACTTTCCATTTATCCTAAATCCTCCCTTTTCAAGCTTCAAAGGGGGCCCTTTGTTCTGGAATTTGATGAATAAGTCCTTCTCAATCCTCTCTCTTTTCTTTTCAGTTTTATAGACTTGTAGACTTTGAGCCTATTCAGCTTTGATTTTTACAGACTGAAGAGCCTGATTATGCGATGTCCCCAAAGAAAATATTTCCATTCATTCGGTCACTTTCATTGCTGTAGTCTCTAAACTTTCTCTAGCTATCTTTGAAACAAAAGACAGTTCAGTCAAAACAGGGCTAAGCAGAGCATGGCTAATTCCTGAAATGGAGCCTGGCGAGGTGGATTGGGGTGTTTCTACCTAACCTTTCTAATAATACTTTATAATAGCTGGCCTAACACACAAGGCTCAATTTGTGACTGCATGAGGGAAATGATTTTAGATAAATGAAGTATTATATACCTGCCTTGCCACAAAGTTTAAAATCTGGTTTTAAAACCTATTCATCTATTTTTTAAAAATGCAAACGATCCACCAGAAAAGCATTGGTTTTGTTTTTGCTTTAATTATTGAAACCTTAGCATAAATTCAGATGCCTGACGTTGGAGACCTCCAGTTTCAGTAATATAGAGAAAGGCAATAAACCTGAAGTTGTTAGCCCTGCCCTGGTGTGGGAAACCAGCTGAGAGCAGAGAATCCATTAGCTTTACTGGGGAAATAAAAGGTACGCAAAAGCATTAAACTTAACAGAGGGCAGTGGTAGTGGAAAGTATAGAGTAAAAGGCATAGAAGTATTTACCCACGACTAATATTGCCATCCCTCCAAGGTAGCTGAAGATATAAATATTCCTTCCAGATTTATTTTCATACACTATTCACTGTGCTTGGTTTCATAGAGTCCGTGGTTGAATTTTCGAGCTCAAAGAAGATTTGATACCTGGATTTGCGTGAGGAAAACAGCTTGCAAAAATTACTGGGAAGTGCCTTGCATCAATAAAAGCAATTTATATGCTAAATAATCACATCAAATAGATAAAGTCTCCTTCAACTTTTTGGATTCCATTGTAATGTTTAAATTTCAGAATAAAACTATAGTAAGATGTACTTTTTAGCATTTAATAAAGAGGCCTTAGAAACATGGGGTGTTTTCTTTTCCTCTCATAACTGCAACAAGTCTGTACTGTTAGAATCACCTCTTACCCTTCTCAATGGCATAGTATATGCTATCGTTTTATTAATATAATGTGGCAGATAACAAAACTCAGGTATTGAGAGGTGAAGGCATTTCTCCAAAGTTCCACTGTCAGTGCTGTCAATAGGCCTTAGAAAGGACAACTAATTCTTAAGTCAAAGAATACTAAGTAAACTGATGAGAAATTCCTGTGATAAATATAACGGAGGTCCGTGCTCCACGTAAACAACTAGAAATGCTGAGATATAAGTAAGAGACATAGCAGTGAAAATGTCCTGCTGCTTATGAAAATAATATAGAGCAACAACAGCACATTCTGTAACTAGGAACTGTTTAAGTATTCATTTCATAGTTATTTTTGAAAAATAAATCTGTGTATCATTATACCGTTAACCTGAATAGTTTCGTGTATAAGGTTGATGTGCATACCAAAATGGGAACTATTTTTTAAATTGACAAATAAGAGGTAGTATGTAGTTACTATTTATATATTGAAATAGTAAAAATCATGTGCTTTTAATTCAGTTCACCTTCAAAGATTCTAATGTTGCCAGTTTGTAACGTATCGCGAGATGTATTAGGTACTCTGAGTTGGTCTGATTTACAGCTTTCTAATCAGCTATTTAGAGTTTACACCAAGTAGAAAATCAATGTATTCAAAACCTAGTAGCTCTGTTGTTAACTCTAGTCATTTGCTTAAAGAGTAATGTCAAGCTGATTATTGAAATATGGTTTAAAGTGTGCATTTTAATTCAAAAGAAAAAAATGTTTGAAATATCACTCATTAGATCTTTCTCTACTAGAATCCAGTAGAGAAAGATCAAATGAGTGATACTTTGTCTGGTCATATTCACAATTGCACACAGGGACAGAAGGCCTTGCACTTATGCCTACTGGTTCCAGAGGCTGGAATTTATCCTCATCTCAAGAATCTCTAGTCTAGTTTCTAGAAAAACTAGTGGGTCACCTGTCTATGAGCTCAGGAGTTTATTCTGTTCATGGATGCTGTAGTGAACTTATAAAAGTGGTCTCAGTCTCTGAAGGGGTATTTTAGATAACTCACTGACTTAAGCAACACAGGTGATTTGCTCTCTGATGGTAACTACAGTTTTATATGGAGAGACTGAAAATGACTTCTGAAGTATAGCCATTCATAGGATGCTGATGCGTGTCATTTGACCATTATCTTGTATGGAACACAAGGATATTTCACTGTTGTGATACATCTGCAAGTTATTATATTCTTCTTATTTTATTTTGATATATGTCTTTGTCAGTTGTCTAGACTGGCCTTGCACCCAGTAAGTATGCCATGTTTACTACTGTGAGAATGGCGATAAAGTAAGTTGAAAGGGGGAAGTGACTGATAGCGAAAGAATAAAATCTTATGGCACTGTAGTACCTTCATGATTGGTCTTTTGGTAAGCCAGTGCTCCAGTTATAAAAGCCATAATCTAAGTAGACATTTCTCTGATTTTTTTCAATTATTTCACATGTTGAATGCCAGCTGGTTTTAGAGTCAAGGAAAAAAGGTGTTCAACAAATTTTGAAACTAAATCGTGAGCTGAGAAGCAAAAGAAAAAAAATGTATTTTGTGGAACGTTCAGAACAAAGTGAAAGAAGATCGGACACAATTGTTACATAAGGAACATGGTTCAAATGTCAAAGGAAAACTTTCCCATACTGTTTGGAGGTTCACAGACCTGCTTCCAATAAAACATGAAGTTGGAAGGGAGCCACCTTACTGACCCTCTTGAGCTTTTGGCATATCCATCAAAACCTTGCTCCTCTTTTAGAGAGAAAAGGCTGGTGACAGAAAGAAATGTAAGTCAGTCAAAAAAAGATTTTCTTGCAAGTTTGATTTGCAGTGGTTCATGGTGAGGAGTGACTATGACCCCATGTGAAATCTGAAAATATTTGGACCTTGATTTTCAAGACCATGGATGCCAAGAGACTAGTAAGTGGTGCGTATGTGAAGAGGGGAGACGCTGCTTGACAGCATAGAAGGCAGAGCCCAGCTCACTCCGCAAAATTCATCCAGCATGAATGTTAATACTGCTGGCTGCTTTTGGTCACCGCTTTTCACACAGTGAAGAAGCACATTAGATAATTTAACTCATCAAACTACTTTGCTGGCAAAGAAATAAAAAATTGAGGAAAGTTAAACCGGGACTTTGGTCTTGCAACATTAGTTTGACTTTCATTTTTTTCTGATATGGAAAAAAAAGATATTAAATTTAAACATAACAGAAAGAAGGGCTAAAAGGGTATTGGGGTAAAGGGGCAAAAGAAGGATATAAGAGATAGAAAAAGAATAGACAAAGGAAAAATATTGAAAGAAAGGAGTGAAAAAATGGGCTTGATGGTAAATGCCTAAGTTATGATTTATTCTAAAGAAAATGATAAACATTTGATCATTAGAAGAGTACTCTAATTATTCTATTACCTTATTTCCATGGATTCACTTTGGAGCTAAGTGTTATAATTGTGAAGAGAAGTGAGAGATCTCCTTACATTGTATAATAGGAATACAGTGTTAAATACATACAAAATGTGATCTCACTCTATATAATCATATCAAAGTAAGTTATCCCTCTATTCCACGTATATAACAAGAATCTAACTTCAATTATCTCTGTCTAGGCTCAACACCTTTAATTATATGTTGGCTTAAAAATTAAACAGCTCCATGGAGATAAAATACAGATCCACATATTTTAAAATTCACGTGCTTAAGGTGTAAAATTTAGTATTTCTGAGAAAGCCAAGTAAGGCCATTGCCCAACTCAATTTTAGAAGAATTTTATCATGTACTAACAATATCTCCTACCTTTTAGCTATTTACTGCTTATCATCTCAAATTTTCCTTCCTCAATCTTAAACAAATACCAATTATATTTCTGTCTCTCTAGAATTGCCTCTTACCCTAGCAGGTTTGTATTTTAGCTCTTCTATTTAAGGTGTTGATCCATTTGAGTTGATGTTGACCTATGATGCAAAGGAAGGATTCAACTTCAGCATTTTGTGACTGTCCACCTGTTTATTGAAAAAAGTATTTTGTATTTTTCTATATTGAATAATCTTGCCATGCTTATATGAAATCACTTGTTGCTAGACATATGGGTTTATACCTGAAATTAATATATTCTGCTGATGTTTCTCCTTCAACTAGTTCCACATTGTCTTGATTATTTTTGTTTTCCCATAAATTTGAATATTGAGAAGCATAAATCATTTAATTCTGAACTTTTAAAATATTGTCCTGGCCATACTGGGTCCCTTGTAATTCTATAAGAATTTTAGCTTTAGTTTGTAACTTTTTGGAAAAAAAGTCAACTGGGTTCTGATAAAATTGAGTTGAAACTGTAGATCAATTTGGGGAATATTTTAACATTGAAACTTCTTCCATGAATCCCTGAATATGAGATGTTTCCTCATTTACTTGGACCTCTACAATTTTTTAATTCTTTGAAAGTTTGAAAGCAAATTTTGTACTTTCCTTGTCAAATTTATTACCAAGTATTTCATTCCATTTTCATGCTATTATATAGAAGAGTTCACTTAATTTTAGTTTTGCACTTTTATTGATAATGTATAAAAATATAAATGTCTTTTGTATATTGATCTTATTGTCTGCAAACTTGCTGAAGTCCTTTTGTATTTCTCAGTTTTTAAAATACAGTTTTACTTTTTTTTTTTTTTTTGTACCAGGGATCAAACTCACAACCTCATGCTTACCAGGAAGGCACTTATACCACTGAGCTAAACCCCTGACCCACTTTTACTTATTTTTAATTTGAATGAGGTTTTTTTTTTTCCTTGTATAATTGTCATGGTTAGTACATCAATGATGATATTGAATGAAAGTAGTAAAAACTAACATCATTTATTTTTAAATGTCTAGAGTTCCCCTGTGAAATAATCTAAAACTGAAGTTTTTCATAAAAAGTACTTTTTTAAAAACTTTTTTTTTATTTTAAAGAGAATAAAACAAACAAGCAAACAAAAAAGAACAAAGCAGATCAAAACAAAACAATGTGATCCAGATAACAATTCAAAACAAGACAACAGGAAATCAACTGTAGATACCTGAGATTGAACTGATGACCTCATGCCTTTCAGGCAGGGATTTACACTGCTGAACTAAGTCCCCAGATCTTTGCTCTGCAGCTTTTAATGTGATGTCTTCCTCTGTGTTGCTACCAGAGTTAAACTGACATCATGGAATGAAGTGAAAAGTGTTCTGTCCTCCTCTAATTTTTGGAAAAAATTGGTGAATTATTATCAATTATCTTAAATTGTCTACAGCTCCTCTTTGAAATCATCTAAGACTGAAGTTTTTCGTGGACAGTACTTTTAAAGAGAATAAAACACAACACAACAGAACAAAGCAGATCAGAACAAAACAATGCAATCTACATAAGATTTGAAAATAAGACAACAGGAAATCAGCAATGGTTACCATAATGTCTCTTGGTCATATCTTCACACACAATGAATTCATACAAGACCAAATAGTATAAAACCCATCAAAACAAAAGAGTGAAAGCATTACAGGTCTTCAATAGAAAGCCTTCCTACAGACAATAGGAAAATCAACAAAATCTTGTTCCCTTCAAAATAGCTGTCCATACCTTCTTACATATTGAAATTAATAAAAAACAGATTAAAACCAATCAAAGAATAAAAGCAATACAGGACTTCACAACAAGATGACAGGAAATCAGCAATGGTTTCCATAATGTCTCATTTTCTTCAAAATAGTTGTTCATATCATCACAAGTAATAAAATCAATTATTATAAACTCTTTAGAAGTTCTAGGCATGTATAAGCCTATACATGTACTTCTTTCTGTATTAGAGGGAAAAACAAAACAAAACAAATTATGAGGAAAACAAGAAACAAAAGGGAAAAATAAATAACAAAGAGCGCTAGACAATATAGGCTTTCAAAATAGTCATAGGAACATAATTAAGGTTGTTATTTTGCATAGTTTTCTTCAAAAGAGCTACTCAGATCACTGGATATAAACATGAAAATTGATCTAATCCATGAAAATTGATCTAACTATTTTGTTTCAAGAACTAATACTGCTCAAAGAGAAAAAGATAACTCAGGGAAAAACAGAAAAGAAGGAAGGGCAAAAAAAAAAAGATACAAATTTGTATATACACACTTAGGATAGCTAAAATGATTGTGCTACTAATTCTGCATAGTAGTTTGAGCAGTAGTTCATCACCTGTTATTGGTCTGCCCTGATTGTGTCTTTGAGTCAGTTTTAGCATGACAACATGCATTAATTACCTGTGCTCAAAAGGGACAAAGGTATTTCAGAGGGCCTGAGGCAGTTCTCTTGAGAGGGTTGTTTAAAAATAAGACTGTGCGTGCCCAGCTCTTTCGGTTCTGTGTCTAGTGATGTGATCTCTCCCTCTCATGTGCACCTTCATCATGTTGGTACCATCAACCATAAGGTTCTCTCCAGTGCTGAGCTGATACTTGCGCTATGCCCATAAACCTTGCCAACGGTAAAGTAAAACTACATTTTATTTTAAAATGAAGTTATGCAGCCTGAAGTATTGTGTTACAGTGCTAAAACTAATACAGTAATTTCCCCAAATTTCCTTATAGTATTGATTTCTTACTGTATTCCACAGCAGTGACAGAACATAGTTTGTATGATCTTATCCCTCTGAATTTATTGATGTCTGTGTTATAGCTGAAGGCAACAGTGATGAATCTATGGCATATGTGCCATGGGGGGCTGTTTGTCAATGTCAATAAGTATTGTTAATGTTATTAGTTTTGTGGAACATCACATGCATAAAGAAGCAATAAAAGCACATCTGAATTGAGTTCTAAAACTGATGATAGATCCTTGGCCACAAACTTCCACATTGAACATGGGCCATCCATACTGCTGATGAGTGTTATTGGTCATAAAGGGAAGAAACACCAGTAGAAAGCTCCACACAGTTGTGTCCTGCAGTGTCAGAAACAAGAATGTTGTGGGACATGCGTTTGGGGTTGCCTCTGGCAATAAGAACAGTGTGTATTTCAGCACCAGACTTGAGTGTGTAAGGTCAAATGAGATGATGAAAGGAACACAATTAAGGAACCATGAGTTTGTTTTTTGAGGCAAGATGATAATAAATGTTCTAAAGGAAAACATAAACCCCCAAATTTGCTTAATTGTATAATATTATACCATGAGGGGAGATTTCTTTCTGAGCCCAGCTGGTGATCAGTTTATGCCCTGATGGATGCGATTTAATGGTCTGTATCATTTTTATCATGTCACTGCAGATGTTATTCTTACTCATATGAATGCTTAATCCTCTTGTTGGATACTTATCCCTGCTAATTATTTCCACTGTGTCTGAAGCAAGCCAGTCACGGTCAAGGCTTACGAATGAGAGTGTCTCCTCCCTGGAGCCAAAACAGTAAATTAAAAAAAATAAATAAATATAAGTAACAACACAACTCAACATTTATGGGAAAGTGTACAGTAGTTCACCATGCAACAGTTCAAGACAGTATTTTAACAGAGGGTGTAGCTTTATTAAAATAGTACATTCTTCATGATTATATTTTGTATTTGTCATTGCTTCTATTCATCCCAAGAGATAAAATAGTATAATTTAAACAAACAAATGAAGTTGGGAAAATTTCAACTTAAAATATGTAGGAGAGATATCTGTATGCCATTGTGCAGAAGGTCCACAAACTCAGTAATGATAAACACAGATACCTTAATAACATCCTTTATATGATACAAAGAATTAAGCACTAAAAACAGGAGACTGCTAAAAATGATAGAATACTCAGGGTGTACCTCTAGATCCAAAAGTAATCCAACATTTATACTTGCCTTTTCTGTTTAAACATGGCATTCAATTCCAAGTTTTCCAAGTGAATTTGTAGGTAGAGACAATATGCTTCTCTCTATAGTTTTCAGAATCCCAGCAGTTATAAAAGAAGAAGGTGCCATTTAATATTAAGGTCTTTGTGTTTGCCTGTACAGCAAAGAGATAACTGAGACAGTTTTCCTGACTATGAGATTCAACTTGGATCAAACCAAATTTTCACAAATGTCCCATCCCATTCTACAACCCAACAAAATGTTCCATAGAATTTCAGATATAAAGTTAGAATCATCTAGCTAAAAATTCCAACTTGATGATGAACCTCTACCCAAGTATTTCCTGAAATGCATTGGTGTCACTCTAAGTACCACATCAGTCATGGGGAATTAGATATCTCACTTGGCCATTCTATTCAATAACCCAAAACTGAAGATCAACAGAATTTGCTTCTACAAATCCCATTTGGAAACAAATAGTAAATGTAATCTTGGGGATAAGGGGAAAGAATGGCTAAGATCCAAGCTAAGATACAGGCCCCAAAGTTGAGAAATCCATTTTCTAGGGACAAGTGAAGAAATTAATTCATTTGGTATTTTTTGTATTCGATACATTAAAATAAGTCCATCCCAAACAACAGGCCAACAAGGAAGACATGACATTGGCACTTTCCATGTAAGAGAACTGAATCTTAGAGGTATACTAGCATAGCTAAGATTTTAGGATTATAATGAGCAGATGCAAATGGCTTACCATTTTGTTCCTTGAGTCTTCCAAGAACAGCACACAATGCCACCTCCTTATGCTGATCTTGACCCTATTTTCTTATCTAATTTTACAGGGTAATTTGGAATCACTCATTCAATTTCATGACAGCTCAGCTTTCTCTGTCTCAGAACTGTCACCATTCCCAATGAACACAAAATTGCAGCATAAGTAATAAAGTTCACGTTTATTAGCTGTACACCTCAAAAGGAAACTCAGAAGAGGCTTTTACCATGTAGAAGTAATACCTAGATACTCTCACAGTTTTTTGCTTTTGGCAGGGAGTATTTACCATAATACAAGCACAAATAAGCACAGATGATATACTAGCATGAGAGACTCCAAATAGATGATGTCTATCAAGTATTCAATACCAGTAGCCAGTTCATCATGCTTTAATATGACTAATGGTAGATATAGTATAATAAAAATGGTAATTGTAAATTTTAGATCAGTTATCACATAATATAGTGTCTGCATTCCAGCATGTTTAAACTATCTTGATGCATTCTGAGGTCTGCTTCTGTGGTTTTTAAACCATATGACACACCTAATAAAATTGCTGTGCAAAAAAAAGCTTTACTACCACACTTCTGTAATTAAATACGTTTATTATAATAGGGACAGAATTTACTGGAACTCTGAATGCTAGCCTGTATAATTAATAATGAAACATGTTTTAATGAACATTTATTAGCAGTATGAAATACAAATATCTTGTAGATCAGCTACCATCTAGAAAAACTTCATTTATTCTTTGAGATTAAAAAGCCCTGCGTTAACATTATCAGCATTGCAGCTTGACAGCTCAACATTCTGCTCTGTGAAAACTCATTAATTTGGACCCTCACTATTATGGACACTGTGATAATTCAGAAAGTGGTGGAACTGAAGTTTGCCCTTGTACTATCTATAAAAAAGAGTTTGCTAAATAAATTAATCATGTAAACAAGATTATATAGAGGTCTGTTTAACCACTTAAAAGAATTTTCTTTCAAGTATCTTAACGCCATACATTTGCATGCACACAATTAATGTGGTGATTACAAATGAGCTCTCTTATTCATTGAAAATGATTCATTCTTATTAAGAACTTGAACAGACAAAAGCAAATTTAGGATATGAACAGTTCTCCCAAGAATTTTGTGTTATAATCCAGTAGTTCCTGACATTGACTCTGCATTAGAATCATCTGGAAGAATTATTAATGCAGAGTCCATTCTTAGCAAGTCTGATTTGACACTTGAAGATCAGACCACCATTAGAAACTGATTATTTGGAGTTGCAGTACATAGAAAGAGAGTTTTTTTTTAAAATGCAAAAGCTGGTGGATATTAATAACTTGTTTTCGGCCTTCTTATCTTCCTGATTTCAGAGTCAAAGTCTTTTTCTATTGTCTCTTTGGTGCTGCTCCATGCAAGAACCAAATTACATGATCTATACAATTATCAGGTATATATATATATATATATATATATATATATATATATATATATCATATATCTTCAGTTGTCTAGCCTAGTCCTCATTAAAACCTGTTGTTTTGTATAATTTTAGTGACACTTGTTGTTTTGTATAATTTTAGTGACACTACTTTCATGCATTCACAATGTCTTGATTTAGACACAAAATTACGTTCTGAATGCTCCTCTCGATTGTTAAATCTCTTGCACTCCTCTCTTGGACACACATTTTCCTTTCTCCTCCATTAACCATTCTAACCCTTTTTATTTTTTCTTTCAGTCCTGATCATTTCCGAATAGCTCACCATGGTATCCTCTTTTTGCAACTGTTTGTCACCACTGCCTTTGAAATAAAGGCTATACTCTTCAGAATGATAAGCCTGTGTCCCCCGATACTGTGTTCCCGGCCTACCTTACAGGTTTCTCTGTATCTTTTGCCCTTCCACAACCTTCCTTCTGAATTCCACTTTTAGTTCCTCTGCCTCCAGGCATATTATACTCTCTGCCAGATTCAGTTTCCTCCCTTTTCACTTGGTAGCCCTTTACTCACTTTAGTACTGAAAACAAGCACCACCTTCTAGAGGAAATGTTTCCTGACCTTGCAGGGGACATGCACTATGGGATGATTTTCTTGTAGTCGCCACTCTTGTAATTATCCTTGCATAGCTTTGTCACAGTTTGTTTCATTACTTTTCTATCTGTGTGCCTGTCTTGGCGTTTATATTGAGGAATTCGAACTCATTACAATATTTTCCACTTTGGACCAGGAAATCCCCATAGAAAACATATCAATGAATTTTGGAGATAAAATCATGATATTTATATAAAGTGTTAGAATGAACTAAGAGAACTATTATGTTTCTCCTAGACTTTTCTGGGTCCAATAGCAGATGTATTGCAGTTTCCTTGTGGAAATACATGCCATGAATCCATGTGTCAAGAACTATTAAAGGAAAACTTCAGTGTGGGTCGTATTATATCATAATGCGTTAGAGCTACATTCATTATGGATTTTTTTGGAGAGGAACAAATATGATAGATATGATGATTATTACAAGTAGTATAATGGAGATGACCATTATAGGGTATACATTAGGTACTTTAATCACTATTGTTAGATTGTCAAGTAGACACATCAGTTTATAAAGTCACACACGTACACAAATCATAACTCTCATCCTGAAATACATCCAGGCTGTTTTTAGTGAGATATGTTGTCCAAATGTTTTTAAACTTTCATTCAGACTGAAAAAAATACACCTATTGACATATTTATAAGATCTATTATGATAAAATCAGAACCATCACTAGCTTCAAGGCAAGAAATTAAAAGATCAGAAGTTTAGGATTACTTAGGAAGTTAAAATTGAATTGACATTTGATTCTTCTTTGCCTTTTTTATTGTATGTCTGCAGTGTCCAGAGAGGTAATTTTTAAAAAGAATGATAAATAACAATAATAATGATAATAATAATTTTATCATAATTACTTAATTGTAACTAAAGTTTGTGTTTTACTTTATAAAAGATACCTGTGCATATATGTGAGAGAGAAATTCAAAATAATAAAAATCTAGTTTTGAATATGAAATACCCAATATTGCAGACTACAAAATTTACAGCAAAAACATGATTTTATCATTCCCATTGTGGCTCTGCAGTCATTTTTTATTCAAATATTATAGTAATATTAATAACTAAAACTTTTGATAATCATACTTGAAGCACAGATTTTGCTGTAAGATTTTATGGGAATCTGAAATTTGTCAAGAAGGAAAAAAGCAGTGAGGTAATAATTTATGTACTTGGAGAAAACACAAGCTGATGATTTGAGTTAACTATGTCGAAGCGGAGGCATGTAAGTGATGTCACCGTGACCACAGAAAACAGTAGAGGAGGGCCCCCAGTTCCTGTCTACAATCTGGATTCTACATATAGACCATCCTCAAATTTCAAACTAGAATTTTCAGTCTACATCTTGAGGAAACTGACCAGTTGTTGTTTATTCTCTCAATAAGCACTTACTAATCTTCATACTGTGATGCAAAATTACATTCTTTTTTGAACATTATGAGAATGCATTGATAGTAAGATCAAGAGCAAAGTATTATAAACGGAAGGCAGGTAAATATACTTGCAAATAGACAAACAAGTTTATACAAAATCTATCATTATCTATGGATATGATCATGGCGATGTTTTCTCTGTAACCATTGTGTTCCTGAGACTAAAATATCCCTTCTTTAATACGTGAAGTCTCAGAACAAAACATTATGCTTTGATCTGTTATCAACCTTAGAAAATTGAGTGTGGATAAACAATTAGAGAGTGGGCTTCAGAAAAAAATATCATTCCACAATAGAGAGAAGCAGAAAAGACAAACATCGGGGCCTGGAGTGAAAAGGCACCTCAGTCAACTGCTCAACTTTGATAATTTTCAATCAACTAGTAGATGAATGAACATCTTGGCCAGAAACGTAGTTTAAAATCCATTAACACCCAACATCCTCTTTTAAAATATTTCAAATTCCTAAGAGCAATGAATGGGTGAACTAATACATTGCTCTATATTTGACATTTTAAATGGCAAACACTATGTGGTTTATTCATAGATAGATGAGGACTTTAATAGGGCTACAGCATTGAGAGATTAAGTGCTGCCTATTTTCCAATCACCTCTCTCTCCTCAACCAAAGCCTGCATCAGAAAACATCCAAAAAACCCCACTTTAGTTTTTATGAATGGATGATCTATTATCTCAAACCTCAATTTGTTTGTGAAAGGTTAAGATGAAGACCTAAAACATAGAAATGCTTCAACATGAAAGACTTGGGGGAAGTTCCAATGTTCCTCTATTACTGTTGCATTGAGTTAGATGCAGAGAAGGTGAATCATTTAGGTCTTTCAATGATACAAGTAGCCTGCTGTAGCTCATAAGTTCACTGCCGCTGAGAGGAACTGGTCCTTATCTATCTCTAAGTGATGACAATATGGCGTTAAACTACAAAGCTTTCCTAGATAATGTATTATCTTGAAACACAATACAAAATTTCAGTTTCCTTCCTTAACTTATGCCATGGAACCACAGCCATCATGCAGTGTGTGTTCAGTGATAATAATGAAACTGCTGTCTTTCTGTGACTTTGCCCATAAAGATCCCATCTGTTTGTGGGTTTAAAGATCTTTTTGAGAGAGTGGGCATATATTGCAAAATGAGTGAATTGTTAATACGTTTATGCAAAATTTCTAGAATAGCCCCACTTGAGATCATCAAAAGCAGCATTATGGGAAGCAACTTGAGTTAACAAAAAGAAAATCAGCCACATTACATTGGTGGATTACACAAACCATCATCAGGAAACCATAGACTTGAGCCAATGACCATATCTAGATTTGAAACCTGAGTTCTTTCTGTCCTCTATCCCTGGTGCTTCAGCCATGGGCTGGAACATGTACTATGCTCTCTAAATAGAGTTATCAGTTTTGCTTCCTTCTCTACATTTTTTTTTTCTGGTACCAGGGATCGAACTCACGACTGCATGCTTGCAAGGCAGGTACTTATACTGTTGAGCTAAATCCCCAGCCCCAGTTTTTCTTCCTGACAATTCTTCATCCATGGACTTTACTCCTTGCTTCAACTATCTCCCCTGAGCTTCTTTTAGAAGTTTACCTTCAGCTCTCTGAAACAGGTCTCTAACTCTGGCAAAAGGAAGAAGTTGGAAGGTACCCAATCATATTCACAAAACTAATAATGGTAGGTAAATTTCATTATTCCTGCACAAAATTCTATAAAAGAAAGTGAGAAATAATATTCTCCTTTCTGGAGCAACTCACTTCACAAATTGAATGTAATTTTCTCCACTATTTACTAATTTAAGAATAATTACATCTTCAAGCAATTGTAATTTTATCACTGTGTTCAACGGGTATTTTTGTATCATTAGAATTCACCAAAGGTGAACAGGAGCAGTTTACACAATCTAGGCAGTCAATCTGAATTTACATCTAGTTTCTAAATTATTTCTGACCTAGAATTTCCCTTTCTTCTCAATATTTTTCTCTACTGTTCTGAATTTGATCCTGCTCTGGCAAGAGCTGGACTTATTTTAGGTCAGTTATTAACAGCTATAAAATCTTTTGCAGAATACCACCATGTTGATTTCTATACATGTTTCATGGATCAGAATTTTATTCTCTATTAGAACCAAACTAATAAGACCAGCGTGATGACCCAGTCTCCTTTCATAGTGAGGGTGACACTATCTGAAGGAGGAAGAAAAGGCTTTTTGGGTACAGTTTCCAAGACAGAGACTTAGATATACAGTGAAGTATGATTTGGTTTGACCTTTTTACACCAAAATAATTATCATATAGGCCATCATTTTGTGTGGAACAATGAATTTATTGCTCTAGAAGAGCATGAAATATCTTCCCCAATGTATTTACTTCCCTTCATAACCTAAATTGAGAGTGAACCAGGACTTAGATATTTTTCAGAAAAAAAAATAGCATGAGCTTAAACTAAAGAGGAGATATTGTGCAAAAATGGGGACTTATATGTCATTCTTTCTATTCACAAGCAGCATCAATTCTAGCAACTTAATATTTCAGGTCCAAACGCCTTTGGCACTGTAAGAAAATTGTTTTAGATCCATCCAGTAACTCAGCTAAAACCCGAGCGCTGAAGACACATAGTTAGCAGCTCTCCCCTCCCTTGCTTTTCCTGAGAACTTTTGGAGGGGCCCTGGATGTCTGCTTCTTTGCTGTAAACTGGTCCGTTTAAAAGCAGCCCTAGGAACAGGACCTGTTCAGGAAAGAATGGATTTTATGTCCTGCTTATTTCCTTCCAAATGCCAGGAGCTTTTCAGAGTAATAGCAACTGGTGTAAAAAGAGAATTTGATATAAAAGAAGCTTTTACTGCTCCAGAAAGAGGCTGCCCGTAAACTTTCCACCTGCCTGAGCCACTGGGGAATGTGTGTATGTTTGTGAGTACTGAGAATTTCTGCCCAATGAGGATTTACCTTTCCTATTATCCTCATATTCTTCCATAATAATGGACACGATAAAGACATGGCACGAACACTGGATCAAATCCCTTTAATTGCAGTTGTCAAATGTATCCCAGCCCAGAACATCATGCATCTTATCACCAGGAGGAAATTTTCCTGCTGGTGCTGAGTTTTACTATTACATTAAGCCTTTCATCTTGGAATATCAAAGATGTCTACAAATATAATTCATTAATTAAACCTCCTGATGACTGTTCAGAGAAAGAGGAAAAAAGCGACATATTTCAAAATAAAAGAGATTTAAAATTCCAGTTGTTTCAGTGGCAGGCTCACTGAACAAAGGATGCCATTTACCGGTGTCATTGTGACCCCCCCACAAATCGGTTGCTGAATCCAGAACAGACCTTTCAGTGAAGATGTAAACATTTTTCAGGTGAATGTTTCCTCAGCTTGTCTTTAGCTCCTAATGAACCTTCTTCTTCGTAGCACCCAGCCACATCATTTGTCTCTAATTCTGTTGCTCCTTTGTTCTCTTTTTCTAATAGAATGTGAAACCTTGTGAACTTTCTGAGATTTATCAGTTCACTTCAGAGTCGCTGCAGAAACTAGCATTAAAACTCCATCGCTAGGAAGAGAGAAACCTACTGTGAACTGGAGCCAGAATTTTCCAGTAACTATCCTTAAACGCAAATACCAAACAAAACAAAACAAAACAAAAAAACTATTTTTGTCTTAATTAGCTGAAATGTGGAAACTCGAAGTAAATCAAAGTAAAATATTACTATGTCAAGTCAATATGTAAATGAAAGAGAATGGAGAGCACTTTCTACTCCCAAAATATCCAACACACGCCGTCTAAGTAGAGTCACAGCTGACTTCAGGCTCTACATGACTGTTTCTCAGGATAGTTTTGAATTACTGCACATTTTAATATATGTCCTTACAGCTTTAAAAAAGGAAAAACATATCAGAAATGCTCATTGAGAATCTCACAGCCATTCTCTCAATAAAAACCTCACATATAAGTTTAAATAGTACCATTACTGATTCTATCCACACAGTTAGGGTTGACCAGCATCATCACTAGTAATTTTAGGCAGAATTCAGTTAAATGGTCATGAGCATTCCTGGAAATTTTTATTATTATTAAAAATAAAATATTCTAAATCAATGTAGCAAAATTACAAAGAAACTAACAGGTTAGTAAAATGGGAAGGTATACACTTCATTCCACTTCATACTTCTTCCCTGAGGGAAGTTATTTAACTTTTTTGAGATTAGCTTTCCTAACCTGCGAGGTGGAAATAATCCTTAAAAATACTTCAGAGGGCGAAAGGTACACTGTAACAAATGTTATATGTGTGAACCCTCGGAGACTCACTTTCACAGATGTCTTTGTTTTCTTAGAGCAAACTATGTAAAAATGTGGAACCATCACCAAATAGAGGACCATATCTAGAATCTATCAAGAGAAACACTATAAACAATACATTTGACATCGAATATATGAATATATTACTTCTACTTTATAGTACTTTAAAAACTGAATAGATATTTTCCGAGAAAAATATTCAAGTAATATTATAGTTTTTATAATGAGCACAGAACATAATTCAGAAAAAGAGTTCAGGTTTATTCTCTCACAGTCTCTTATGGAGGCTAACAAAAATCAAATCATCTTGAAAGGAGAGGAGATCTCACAAATATATAGCAATTCCTTTCAAGCTGGAGATTCAAATGCAATTTTCTCCAAGCCACAGTGATGGATAAATCATTTTTTGTTTTTAATATCACATGTGAAGGGTCCATGGAATTGAGTTTGTTTATCTGTTTCTTTGTTGACTGTATTTAGGAAATTCTTTAGTCAAACAATTATGTTCTAGTTGAGCTGCCTAATAAGTTTTATTGTAAAAGTTCAATTATAATACAGACTGATATGTAATTAATCTCAAACAAAATAAATTCTCCCAGTATGAAAATTCAGGAAAAATTGAAATATTGATCATTTTTCTCATTAGGAAAAATGAAATGAACAGAAATTCTTGGTAGAAGTTTTATCATGCAGTGAAATTGAGAAAAATTTGATGTGAAAGAAAATGTTCTGAATATGTAAACAAAAATAAATCAACAACCAAGAAAAATGCCTAAATAATACCCAGTTTAGAAATCAGAGAGGTGGCTCCACTGGGCAAACAGGATGAAGAAAGGATATTTTGGCACCTTTGTTCCATTAAACCAAGGAAGATCACCAATACTAGTGAGAATATTTACAAAATTTGCATAAGATAATTAGAAGAATAACAAAATTATTTTGGCTGCAAAATAAGAGATAATGATAAGCTATGTGACTAAAGACACAAAAATTGATTTCCTAAACTGAATTATGATACCTTCAAAGTAGAACAGTAATAAACCATGGTTTAAAAAACTCATGTAGTTCTATATACTATATTTTAGGTGCAAACTAAATCTATTAAAAATGAAGTCAGATAAAATACTTGAGTAGAAAACTGTTTTATATTAAAGGACTATAAATTCTGTCTAATGAAGAATAATTGCATTGTTTTCTAGAAAAAAGATGTTTTAAATAGATGAAAAAATGCATGCAAGAGAAAATAGTGCTATGGTTTGAATATTAAATGTCTTCCAAAGGTCATGCATTGAAGGCTTAATTGTCAACCTGTGTCACTATTGAGAGGAGGTAGAAACTTTGGGAGGTGGGGCTGAAGAAAGAAAGGTCTTTGGGGGACCTGACCTTGAAGAGGACTTCAGAATCCCATCTCTTTCTCGTTCTGTTTTGCTTCATGTGTCCTATGAACAAAAAAACTCCACTATTATGTTCTGCCCCCCATCAAGCCTGAAAATAAGAGCCAATGACTCATAGCTATAGCTTGAAACATCTGAAACTATAAGCCCAAACATTTTTTTTTCTCCTAACAGCTTGTTTATCCCAGGATAATGGAAAATTATCCTGATGGAAAATTGACTAATGCTGGTGAATATACCAAGTACTCGCAGAGAGCAGGAAGTTGCAGGAATCTATTGGACATCTATATTCAATACAAATGTATTGGCGACCACTATGAAGCGGCTCTGGGCAGGATTTAAATTTTACTAATTGGCTTTCTATGTTTATCTGTGAGTGTGTCCTAGGCCCCTTGCCTGCCAACGGGAGCTGATTCATAGTAAGTGAACTATAAATCACTGATCGTGGCTGAGATTTGTAGTGATCTATGAGGCCAGAGACACCTCTAAGGGCAGGATAAGGCCACAGCTGCGGACACTTGGCTCCTACCCCAATTAACAAGATAGAAACTGCAGCTGGAGGAATTTCACTCCTGAAATCTCAATCCTACCATAAATACTATCCTGGAGATAGGACAGTTCTCCTAAATTGGCATAATTTACTACTAGGAGAAGTCTTTGAAGAGACTCATTGCCTGCACTTTCCTCAGTTTCCCTGCCTTTTGTCCTTGGACCTATAAAAGTGAACTGATCCAGAGAAGTCTTTGTCTTGTCCTGAGCTTAATTAAAGGGTTTGGACCTTCTTAGGACCCTAAAAGTCATTACAATTGTCTCATTTTATTTAATCTCCACCGTATACTCATTTGGGAGATTGGGGATCTAGGGCAGGACCTGATACAAATGAACTTCAGTTTCTTAGAGCTATATAAAGTTGGAGGCAATGACAGCACCACCACAGAAATATTACTAAATGAAGAATACATGTCTGTTCTGTATAAAGATTTCATGTTTCCTGGAAATTCCCACAAAATAAACACAAAAGCCTTTCTGAAATGCAGTGTTATTACTGTTTTTATTTCATCCACCAATGATGCTCAAACAAATGATAGTTCTATGAATACATTTATACAAGAGATAAAGTACTGAAAGAGTCTCACAACAGAAGTTACTACAGAAAATGCAAAGGGTCAACCAATTAGAACTATTTCACTTTTCCTGTGTAGGTTTTTTTCTATGTTTTTTCCACTTGGAAAAAGAATTACTAGATTTTATCCCAAGTGTACACATATAATTCAATTTCTTTCTCTTACTGTCAATTTCCAGGTGTCAATGAAGATAAGAGTTTCAAAAATAAAAAGTCTCTCAATCATGGCATTTTAATGAAAATAATATTACTCAAAGTGCAAAGTCAACTACTTACAAGCAAAATATTTTCTTTTATTATATTCATAAGATTTTTCTACTTATTGTTGGACTTGATAGCTTAACTTCAACATCTTCAAATTTGAATGGTCTTATTATCATTATTCAAAATAGAAATATTCATTTGTGAATTGGAAAGTCAAAGAATGGGTATGTGTAGTAATAAAGTTATTTCACTAATATACAGTCATTTATGTGAATGCAAATGACTCAGGGTTGCAAGCAACCTAATAAAGTGACTGGATAAACTAATCCAATCTAGGAATGTTGGAATTTCTCTGCATGCACAGTGTGGAATTTCCATCTATCTCTCCATACATGGATGCTAGACTGCAAATGTGTTTTTCTACTATGCTACTCCACAAATAAGTTTATTTGCCCCTACTTCTTCTACATTTATCTTCTTTATGAAGTTGTTGGCTTATGTTCCTGTGAATTAAGTTGTGCTGGTTTTCTTCCAGCTCATATGGTGACTTATAGAAAGAAAACATTTGAGTTATTTGAATGACCTTTTATAGTTATTTCACATGAAATGAAATCATGTGCTTTTCTTGTAAAAGATACTAATGCCACTCAGCATTCTATAGGGTTAATTGTTATTTTAATGAGTATGACATGCAGCACTGGGTAAGAATATGATTTTAAAAGCTACAAGCTATAAAGTTCACATATCAGTGGAGTAGCAAGTTTTTATGCCATATTGCTGGGAACCTGGTCCATTTTCTGCATGCAATCATGTTATTCTTTACATAGTACAGGCCATATGATTTGACAGCAAATATGTGATTATGCAGCTGGAAAGAATCTCAGAAATAGACAGTTTATGAAAAGTTCATAGAATCAACTACTAAAGTTACAATCTAAAGATAGAAGTTCAGACTGGATTTCACAAATTAGCTGCAGAGAAAATGTTTGGCTAACCATCCCTGTCTATGTGCTCCCAAATACAAATGACAGTGCCATAAAAACAGTGTGCAAGTAGTAGTGGCTGAGGAGCTACTCTAAAATGAATGATCAGATTTTCTCTGAAGAGAGAATATTTGAACCAAAATGTGTGGGAAACAGAGGAGCCAGAAAGAGTAAACCCAGGCAAAGGGAATAGTAATTCAAATGTCTAAGTGTTCTGGGGGAAGTACAATGACATACGAAGAGGGTGTAATGTGATGCAATTCTAAGGGATTGTTCAGTGCGAGGCCTTACAGCTCACCAGTGCATTAAATGTGGAGTTGGATTTTACTTTACTGGAAATAGGAAGTCATTGAGTAGGTTTATGTATAAATATTACATACTTCTAGGTAGATGCTATTACAGAAAATGGATGAAATTTGGAAACCAATTCAAAGAATCTTGAAGCCCCACAACAGAGTGGTAAATGACAGTTAAATTGGCCATCGGCAAAGGTGAAATATACAGATTCAGGGGAAATATCCTGGTAAACAGAAAACATGGGACCTGCATCGCCCAAATCAACATAGAGCTGTACTTCTTGCAAAATAAAATTAAGTAACTTTGCAGTGCTTTATTAACCTCTTGCATAAACGTTTCTTGGAGAAAAGATATAATTAAAAATCAGCATTACTTCTTCAAGAATCACACAGAACAAAGCAGAATCATCCCAGAATGATAGATATTTTATTCCAAGAATGAGTTTGCTTTGGGAATCTGTTTCCATGAGAAACATGATTATAATTATCTCACTTCCTTAAATTTTAAATTAACAATTGGTGACCTTAATAACTACAGAAATTTATACTTGAAGACTAGGAAGGTGACTTTTGTGGAAGCTAACCTAGGAACTGTAGTAACTAGTAAAGTAAGTAACAAAATGGAACAAAAAAGATAATATTAACAGATGATTCAGCCCCTGCTCACAGACGAAAAGGTACTTTTCATGAAATGTCATTCCACATTACCATTCACCAAGGTTTAGAGGTGACACCTGGTTTTGTTCAGTAAACAAACAAAAAAGAATTAGATTTGAAAACAGCTAAAATATCCCGTATCCATGAGAAAAGACTGGATGGTACTCAGGCCAATTGTGATGAATTCCTGGCTGCTGTTAATATTTCCAGCTACTTTTAGGAACTAGAGGAGGAAATCATTCTCTGCTTCTGTAATTTGCTAATCTTCCTTCTCTTTAGTTACTTCCTGGCTAGAAGGGTGCTAAGCATGTGTGAAAAGTCATGCCATTGCTGGATTTTCCTGGGCAGCAACATTAACTTTTCCAAACAAGGGACCCTGATAAGCTCCTAATAAAGCCCTGTGAATGGTGGAGCTTGGAAGCTTTCAGACTAAGGATCTTGTTTGCTTTAATTCTTTCCTTTTGTAAGTAATTAAATATTCATTTTCTTTTTGGAGAATAGAATTCAGAGAATTTCCAGAATATACCTCTGACATTTATTTCCTATATGTAGGGTATTTTTAATTTAAATTTCCATCTATTCTCTGAATCCTTAGCATCTTCAGTAAAATTTTTCCTCTACTTTACCTACCAATATCCATGTTAATGATATATTTCAAATGACAGATTTCCAAACCTCTCTGGGAACTAGCTAATATAAAATGATGAAACTGGGTAAGTACTGGTAGAATTTTCTTTCTCAAAAAGTGCACACAAACATTATGAGGAAGAACTTCTTTGAATTCCCTCTGCTTTTTGATATCAACCTAAAAGAACTGAAGACAGAAACAACATCTTCCAGGGAAAAAATTAGAAATAATTATGTTAAGTGTTTCCATAGAAGCTGTCTGGAACAAGTTGTTACCGTAAATGGTCTTTCTGGACCAAATGCTAAGACGTTTTCTTGCCACTATCATTGTTCAAACTCATGCTAAATCTTCGGGAAATATTTCATTGGCTTCTGAGTAAGACACTGTCATTAGGAATACAAGATTCAGTTCAGCACATGCCTCTGTCACATTATTCAAGTTTGTGAAAATGCTAACTTTAGTTAAATGGTTGGTGATTTCATGGGTCATACACAAATGTTGACTGTTAAACTGAAAGTAAAGGACTAACACAATACTAAATAAAAAATAACTGCTAAAAGTATAGAAAAAACAGTAGTTATTTAAAATGAAGACTAGCCATCTGTTCAGGATTCCATAGCCTCGGTCTCTTTGGATGCTGGTTTACTCAATTTCATAAGAGACATTTGGTCCTTCTGCTATTTCTAAAAATCATCCTTCCCACAGAGATGGCTTGGCATAAAGTACTTCATCTGACCTTGGAAAGTACCATTGTCTGGCCCCAAGGAATGCCAGTGAATTTTTGGAATAAGCCTGACTCAGTTTAGTCAGTCAAGACCCATTCTGCAACTAACTTGTCATAAATAAAGTTCTGCAGGACTGACTAACACACATATGCTCCACATACTGGTAGTTATGTGTGCAAACATACAGTACACACTCAGGGACACATGCAAATATATATTTACAAGTACATGTTAAAGATTCCAAGGTCCTGCAGCTTTTACCGAGAGTTGGGTGAGTAAAAGAGGAGCACAGATAAGGGACAGAAATAGGGAATTGTCATTAATTTCAGCATATTCAAGTTGGTCTCACGGAGTGTAGCTAAATTACTATAACAGTGCCCAAAATGGGATCTGAAGTAATTGAATTTTTCAATGTAAATTTGCCACTAAGTGTAGGTTTACAATGGATAGTTGTAGTCTTTGACTACATTTGTCACCACAATGTTCACTCCTGATTTCCCACCATCTATACAGCCATCTTTGCTCTACTTCACAGGTCTTCAGGCATCTACCTCTGAAAATATAGTTATGTTCAGGGAGTCAGGTAGGGTATGAAATGCAGAAGGCTTTCCTGATCCTCAGTTAGGTTAGATTTCCCTTACCTTTTCCAGCAACATCCCCTACCTTGTCTCATCAAAGCACTAACCTCAAAGTATTGCAATGAGTGTGACCCTAGATTGTCTGCAGGCTCCTGCAAAGGAAGTGTTTTCCCATACTGCTACCTAGGAAGGCCTCGTACACTGCAGGTGACATAGTAGGGTCTCAATGGTTTCTACACAAATGAGGCCATAGAGACCATGTGAGGCTTCAAATTGGATTTCTTGTTCTTAAAAATGGATTCATTTATGCATTAAAAGTAATTAGCACCCACAATTTATGTTTGGTGATTCAGAAAGGAGTAATAAGTAGAGAAGTAAAAACAAACATTTGCTCTGAGTATTCTTATTATAAAGATTGTTCATAACAGTAAATGGTAGGTAATGATGGAGTTCAACTAATTGCTAGATTTTATGAATTTCATGCTGTAATAGAATGGTGACAGCAATTTTTTCTATGTTCATATCAATAATATATTGTCTAATTTGTAATTTTGGTTATCATTCCTTAGAGAAGGAAACTTTCTTACAATATCATTATTTCAGATGATAGATCTTTATTTTCTCAACATGGACTAAAACCCAGGTAGAATAGGTTTAAACAGACTTGGACCTTTTTAAAAGAAATCTACATAGTTATAGATATTTGTTTATTTTTTTTTCTATTTTATGCATCTCGCTCATTGTTAGTGCCTGTGGATAGCCAGCATAAAAGGTCAGAGTACTGTCAGCTGAGAGAAAGACTGTTGCAGAAATGTCTCCAGCTGAGATCTCCCAGGAGATGTCACATCTTGACATGTAAAGTCAGGACATAGGGAGATGTCTTTAAAATTCATATATAAATATGTCATTTGGTTGTTTTCCTATGGGAGTTGTGCCTGGATGAGTAAGTATATATCTGCTGGATATGTGACAACATATAAATGTGTGCAGTTGTGTGTGTTGTACATTTATGTGTTTGGTTTATGCGTGTGTATGCTGTGTGCCTATTTGTGTATAGTTGCTATATGTGTGTGTTGTGTGCATTCACCATCATATGCTGGATTTAATTGTGTGTGTGGGTGAATGTGTATGATTGTGTGTATATGTGTGTGTGTGTGTGCGCGCGCGTGCCCACACACATGCAAGTGGCAAATCTACATTTTTTCCCAAATATACTCAAGAAGCAAGAGAGAAAGGATGTCATTATCTATGGAGAATACAGCTTAAAATTAAATAGATTAAAAACAACCTTTCCTAGGCTGTCAGAGAGAATGTTCAAGTGTTTTCAAAAGGGAAGGAAATCTCTCGGGTAACCATATCTATATTTGCATTACTTGTTTCAGAATAAAGACAAAAAAAAAAGTTAAATCCTTGCCACATGCTCCTGACATAGAGTCATATTTTGAAAAGTGCTAGTTGGTAGCACTTCTGTGATGTGCCTGCCTGTGACATTTTAAGATCACAAATTGCTGCTAGGAAACACTCTCTCTTTTCATATTTACACTTAAAAAGCCTTTTCTTCTTAATGGTTAATTAGGTCACTAATCAAAAGAAGCTCTTAAGAGGAAAATGAAATGTTGACATTTTGCAATTATATGCTACTGTGAATAATACATAAACATATTACTTATGGAGAAAGTGGCTTTCAACCCCTTTTTCTTCCATGAAAGCTCATGCTGACAGTAGTATCTCTGTCTGTGCCTTGGGTCACAGAATTGCACAATTCCTCTTTCCATTCTTGAATTTACTTTAAATTATCTATTAGTTTTTGTGTTATGCTTTTCCAAGTATAGAATAGTGGTTTATTTGTGTGTGCATGTGTGTGTGAACTACATTGTTCACATTTATTTCCAGTTACATAGTGAGTATTAACACATTAACATATCATTCGTTACTTGAAGTAAAAAATCCCTTAAAATAAGTGTAATCAGAAATAGGTAATATTCTAATAATTCTAATAATTCCATCTCATTAAAAACATTTTCTGAGGTGTTTATATTAGGATCAGAACAAGCACAGTTAACACAGAGATGAGTAAAATGCAGTATCTGCCCATGAGAGCTAAGAGATAACCCGGACAACACTGAGGAAAGAACATGGTGGAATATCATTTATCCTTAAAAAAGAAAGGAAATCCTGTGATATGCAGTAGCATGTGTGAACCGAGTGAAGCAAGCTGCTTGAAATAGGTCAATAACAGATTATAAACACTGCGTGTCTTCATTTATGAGAAATATCTAAAATAGTCAAACTCACAGGATTAGAGAGTGGAACACTGGTTTCCAGGGGCTAGAGTGCAGGGAAATGAAATATTGCTAATCAATGGTCATTAAATTTTAATTATGTAAAACAAGTAGGTTCTTGAGATCAGCTATAAAACAGTGTGTTTATAATCAACATTATATGGTAGACTTAAATTTATTAAGATTATATAACTAATCTTAAATATAGTAAAATACAAAAAGGTTGAATTCTGATTTTGTTTTTCACCTGTGCTTCTATTTTGCCTTAATCATATAATTCCCTTGACAAAACAACCACCAGTAACTCTGCTTCTTCAAAATCTTGATTTCAAGTATTCTTTTCTCTAAACCCAATCTTCTTTTATTGCAGCTCTGTCTTGCCTAATAGCTTGACACCAATATTTATAATTCCAGCACACCTTCATTATCATGTACCTTACCCATCCACCAATATTTCATTTTCTTAAATTATTATATAGTCTCCACTTTAGCTTTCTTACTGTCAGCTTTATTTTATTGATATAATTGCCTGTTACAAATATTAATCAGGTCATGTCAATCATTTCAACAAATGTTTGTGGAAAGAAAAAATAAATTTTCTAAATCATCACGTGGTTTCCATAGTACTCACAAAGGTCTAGGCTGCATTAGCTTCCTGGAGCAGCTATAACAAAACACGACCACCTGAACAGTTCAAATCAACAGAAATGTATTCTTCAGAGTTATTGAGTCAAGAAGTCTGAAACCAGGTGCTTTCCCTGAAGATTCTAGGGAAGAATCTTCCTTTGTCTCTTCCTAGTATCTTCTGGTTGCTGAAAACCCTTGGAATTCTTTGATTTGTAGCTGCTTCTGTCATGACATGGTCTTCTTCCCTATGTGTCTATGTCTCTTTCTCCTCATGTTTCCTCATGAGACACTAATCATTAGATTTTCAGTCTCCCTCTAATCTGGGATGACATCATTTAATCTAAATTAAATCCACATAGTTTATTTCCAAATAAGGACACATTATGAACTTCCCAGCAATTGAGATAAATGTTGGGGAGATAGCTCACTACAATAATGATTGAATTCGAAGAAAAAAATAACATAGTCACAATACTGAACATATTCACACTCTCAAATACTTTGCCTTACCATCTTCAAAAGTGATGTTGCATCCACCATGTTTTCCTCAATATGTAGTTATGAACCTTCATATAAAGACTGAAGTGAAAAGTAGTTGTGTATTACAGGGACCAATACATATATATCAAGGGTGTGTATTATATGTAAAGGATGATGAGATATATTTTTGAAATATATTTGTGTATGCATATGTAAGAAATGAAGCATAATATTCCTGCAAGTAAACTTTACAGTGAAATTCAGTTTTCTAAATCACACATATAATTTCTAGAACTGTATATTTTAAGGTATATCTTGATTATGGGTGTGTCATATAATTAAAACATTCTGAAGAACATCTCTTACATGTTTACATTTTAGAGACAGGACAATTGAGGTTGGAGAAATTACATATCTAAATTAGTTCATTGTTTTGGCTAAGAAATTAGAAATCAGTTCTTATTCCCAAGAACATTAATTGCATTACCAACTTAAATAAAGAGTCAAATGATCCAAGTAACTCATAACCCTCTATCTCTGATCCTTATAGATATTATTCAGGGAATGATGGTGTAATATTAGAGAGAAAAGGTAGACCGATGGATTAGAGAAGCCAATCTGAATGCCTCTGAGATATGTACTATCATCTGACTCTATCCATGTTTTATAATTGCACTCGGAGTTGGTTTTCTCAAAACTGAGAACAAAAATATTGATTCATGAAAATAATATATCTACATTCTCTTAAAGAGAATGAGTCACATGGCTCATCATTCTCTTTGATTTATTAAATATGCATGCAATAAAGGTGATTATTTTTCATAGATACATATGCACACATAAATGAATACTATGACAAGGGACACAATAAAGGAGATACGATGATGAGGATGACAATATTTCCAAAATAACAGAAAAAGTACACCGGGGAAAAGAGTTAAAGTACTTTTTTTTCCTCAGGGGGTTAATAGAAAGCAGTACATTTTGACCCTGAAAAGTTCTCTGCATATGTCATCTTATGAAATTCCCTCAACTACAGAAGATAGATAATGAAGATACCTGTTTTATTATGGATGAAAAAATTAGGGATCAAAAAAATTTAAGTAAGTTGCCCAAAGCCACCAACTTAATTTCTGCTAAAGATGGATTTCAAATAGATGTCTGTCTAAAGGCAAAGGTGAGGATCTGTCTGGGAGCTGATAGGAAAGGAGTGAACTATTTAGAGATGCAGAAGCTAGAATTGGAGTGTTAAAGTAGTTATTTAGAAAGCCCTTTTGACACCCAAGCACTGATGGACGGGTCAGTAAATGCATGCTTTTGCACCTGGCATTTCCGGATACCTTCCAAGCTCAGATCCTGCCTCAGCTCTGCCTCTTGGGATGACTGCTTGATTAATGAGCTCCTGATCATAAAGCTTTCTGATGAGGAATGCATGCCATGGCTGTAAGTGGTAAGTCATATCATTGTTTGGGTTGGCATTGAGACATGCTGGCAAAATCTCTATCCCTGAGGCTAGGGAAATGGAGGGATAATATAATCAAATCTGTGGATTCATATTCTGCAAGTCTGTAGGCTTATCATAGGGGGCCACTTTGAGTAGAAGTCAGTTGGATTCCTGGCTGGATGTTATATGTTCCATTTCCCCATGTTTATTAAGTATTTTCAAGATTGTATCTTCACCTAATCCTCTCAGAGCCTTTGGAATTCATTCTAGTTTAGCTCACAGTTGAATGAAACACATCAGAAGTTAAAGAAAATGCCCAGTGCATTGGTTTTCTTTCAATATTGTTTTTGATTTTGGGCAGAATCCTAGTGGGAAGAATAAATTTAAAATATATTTTATAGAATACACACACACACACACACACATTTAGGCATGTTTTTGGTGTCTAAAGCTCAGTAAAGAGTACAAAGATGTTTTATACATTTACTAGATCCTGCACACAAGGATATCCCCTGTGAGTTGAATATCTCAGGATGCGTAGATCAGTGTGCATTTATGTTTTTGTTTGTCTGTCTGTCTAAAACCCTTTAAAATGTGTTTTTATGCTACCTTAAGATTTTGAACTGGCTTAAAAATTAGTTATCTAATGTTTTTTTATCCAATGTATAAGGTACTAAAAATCTAATTTTTTTTAAAAAAAAAGAAATTATTTTTCATTTTAATTTACAGAAGACATTGTCTAAATGAAAATTGAGTTATTGGCCCTTCCAGGCTTAGACTTTCATGAGTCAATATTTTTAATTATGTAGGAGCTTTTCAATAACTGTCAGACTTGTGCACATCTAGTTTCTAAATATGTAGAGATAGTCATTCAAGGCGCAATATGTTTTCTTGTAAGGCCAGTCTTAAAATTTGTCTGTTCACTTATGCATTCATTCATGTATTTAACAAACAATTTCAGAGTATCTTACAGATGAGGAATGATGCTACAAATAACAGTTCTATAAGAGATTAAACATCACAGAAGACATTGCCTCAGCTACAGAAGTTTTGCATACCATATGGTGGTATGCAGTCTTGTCATTTTCACAGGCTATGCCTAATAGGTGCCACATGAATAAAAATCCTAAAACATACTCTTTAAGAAGCTTAAACCATTCTTTATATGAGATAGTGGTTGATATTTTAATTCTTATATCCCTTGTCTACCCCTATCACAATGTTGGAAGTATCACTATAGTTTCTTTTTAATTTTAAAGAGGAATTGGACGCAATATAATTTTTATTGAAAGGCAAATACTTCTTGACAAACTAGAGTAATCAAGACCTAAGCTCTGTTCTCCATACCAAACACTAGATAACACACACACACACACACACACACACACACACAGAGAGAGAGAGAGAGAGAGAGAGAGAGAGAGAGAGAAAGACTGAGAGATACTCCATGCATAATTGCTGAACATATTCTAAAAGGCCTATTGAAACTACAAAATATTAAAAAATACAAAGTATTTCGTGAACATAAAAGAAGGAATGCACTATTACAGTGGAGTAGCCCTTTGACACCATCTTGGTCAGGGGTAGACACCATCTTGGTCAAAATCAGTATCATCAATAGCCATACAAAACCTCAGCATTGCAGGGGTGCAGGAATGCACTGGGAAACGCCTGGTAGGTGCATCTATCTGTGATTTCCCATGAACAATCAATAGCCTGAGTCTAATTGCAAGAAATCATCAGGGAAAACCCCCTCGAAGCTATGACTATTCTGCTCAATAACTGGCTTGTAATCCTCAAGTGTTAATGTCATGAAAGTCAAGGAAAGGTTTTCACACTGGATATACCTAGGGATATACCTAATGAGTTGGTACAGGAGATTCTCAACTGAGTCTTAAATGGACTTTCTGAGGCATTTGATAGGGTCCTCTGATTAGATGTTAGTCATTCAGCAGTTTTAATTTTCTGTATAATAGTTGGATTACACTATGTGGAACAAAAGTCATTAGGTGTTTTCATAATGACTGAGAGAGTATATCTCAGGCCTTAAAGGCCACACAACTTCTTCTGTAACTACTTATCTCCGCCACTAATGCAGAGGCGAATATACTACAAAACTGGAAGCAGTTTTGTATACTATGTATAAGGAACGATGTGGCTTTATTCTAATATAACTTTATTTAGAAAAGCAAGGAGCAAGGAGGGGAGGGCTGGCCTGTGAGCCAGAGCTCATAGAATCTAGATAGGGAAAAGGGCCTTTGAAACTGAAAAAACATCAGTTTCAGAATTTGGGAAAACAAAAAATCTCGATAAAATTCAGGTTTTTCAAATAATAGCACAAATGACCACTTTTATTTCTCTTCCTATAAGGTTTTAGCTTTATATTGAGATAATTTTGTTTGCCAGCAATAGCAAACTTTTTGTATTTCAGCAACTTATGTACTCATTCTGAGATTCAGATTTCTCAGCTATAAAATTCAACTATTATGTCTATATAAGTGGTCATTTTTCTGGACATGTAATATTTCCTCAATTAATAATAACTGTTCTTCTATTTCTCATAATATTTATACTAAATATTTATTCTAAATATTCTGTGCCCGTCATCATGCATATCATAACAATGCTACAGAGGTTTGAAAGAAGCAATTTGCTTCCTTCCTAGTAATTCAATTGGTACCAAATATATAGCTAGTATCAAAGTGGACAATTGCAAAGATTTGGTGATAAATTGAACAAATTACTTTCTCTAGAAATTATTTCCTTTGTTCTATTCAATGTTTTTGTCATTATATCAACCCTGAGCAGATAAGTTAGGCAGAATAGGTTTATGTTTTGTCAACTCATTAACATTATTCCAAGTTAAGTATGTCTTTGGTCCTGTCAGACCAACAATGATGTCACCACCTTTGAAGGGAAAGCTTATGGCCATAGGGCACTGAAGATTAGCAGTGAAACGAAGCAGATTTGTATCCACCAAATAAAACTGACAAAATCTGGAACTCTGGAGATCTTTCCTAAATAAAGAATGAAAAACTAAATTAAATAAAACTGACAAAATCTGGAACTCTGGAGATCTTTCCTAAATAAAGAATGAAAAACTAATGTGTGGTGTTTGAGTGTCAGATTTTCTGCTTATTAACTATTTTACCTCCCTAGACTTCACTTTGAGAATAATGAGAAGATATAAATTTCCCGGGACTGGCATGAGACATGAAAGAGATGGTGCCTTTTAAAACATATTTTTAAACATGAAATTGATATACATACATGCAGATTGTTTTCTGTATGGTAATATTAAGCCAATCTAACACCACTCTCTTGGGAAAGTAGCTCTTGAACTCCTGTTTAGTTTTCCCAATACATCAAGCATTTTTATATTTCCACTTTGCTTGAGGACAAGACACTCAACCTCACAAACTTTATGAACTCAGATGCTAAACAATGATGCACCTTAGCTTTGATGTCTAAAAACCTATATTCTATTTCTGATGATTCCACTGCCTTTTCCTCTTCTTCAGAGAGCACTTTTGCAGTTGCATTTAAAAGCAAATCTAGTCTGCCAACTGACTCAAAGAATTGCGACTAGAAGGAAAGGAAGTTTGAAAATGAATTGTTTTTCCTAAATACAAATTATAAAATTATAGGTCACCAAAAATTAGTTTCCACTCTGCTTCCCTCAAACACATAAAAACACCACCAGGACACTTGCAACAGCTTGGCAGTAGCAGCTGTCCTGGAAAGAAAAATATAGAGAAATGAGTCATTCGTAATGATTTTTGCCAATGAAGTACTCAAAATGTTACTAGACAGGGCTATGGTAACTTGTTTGGAAAGTTTTCAATGGCCTAGAAAAAGAGACACTTGGAACTAAATAAATATCAGTTAGTAGAAAAAAAAGTCTTAAACTCACACTAAAAGCTAATTAGTGAAAAACAACACACACATACATAGATGAATACACAATTATATTTACTAAACAATAATTTTGTATTATGTGCCCATAACTGTAAGTTGGAGGAAATAATATTAAGAGCTCTGAGATAATTTCTTTTGACAAGTTGATAATCTATATGAGAAGAAAGGGACCTAGGTAGATGTTATGAATCAGGTAGGAAGGAGATAAACATTTTCATCTTGTTTGAATTTGGGAGCTCTGATCACATTTCACAGGTAACACTATTTCCACATTAGGCCTATGTGAGCATCTCACTGCTTTACCTTCTGCATATATGTGTTCCAGCAAAAAGTACTCATCCACATCAAAAGACCTCCATGCAGTCCTCGACACATTTCACCTCTGGTCTGTATGTGACTGCATTTCTTATTTCCAGACACTCAGAATTCTTGCTTAGGAAAAAGAGACTGGGGCCTGGGTGGAAGTGGGAACTGGATGAAAAAGAACAAAGAGATTCTGCTTATCCAATGTTTGTTCTTTCTTTTGACATTGTTTTGTTTTCCTGACCAGAGCTTTGTTCTGCAAAATAAGCTTCATTTTCTGCATGACTTCTGGATGGCATTTGAAATCGTGATTTCCAAGTTGGATCTCCCATTGCAGACCCTGTTATTACTGCAAACAAGGCTTTTAAGTTCAAAGTCAGATTGTTTAAAAGTTAGTGTCTTTTTGATTCTTCTTGGCTGTTGGTTGCTTCAAATAAGGTCAAATTATTTTACATTGTGTAGCAAATATCTCTAAAGATACCTAAAAATGTACTCAAGAAACCAGTACTCCAGCTCAAAGCTTTGAGAGTATAACCCTTGTGGTGGATGTGAAAACTTGCTCTCTGAGCAGAACTTCTGTAGCTATGGTTCTCCCATATGACCCGCAGCCCATTGCTTTTGTCCTCTGACACTGACTGAGGTGATCTGTGTGTTTCCAGAGTCTTTGAGGGTAACAGTTGGACTCTAGTCCATATGCACTCTTGCCCACTACCCCGGACACAACACGGCCTAAGATGCCTCTGTATCCTCTCTGTTCCATCTGAGGTATGTCTTTAAAGCAAATGGAGCAATGAAAGTACATGTTTTTAGACAAAAAAAACATACTCATCAGATCTTACTGCTCTAAAATTCGAACTACAGTCTATCCTGAAGGAAATGCTATTTTCCATGGATTTGAGCCAAATACCCAAGATCTAACTTCCTAGATAAATATTTTCATGTAATACATTGATAGTAATATTCTGTCTTTGTAGAGTTCTAAAAGCCATATGTAAGAGAGTTTTGAATATATATACATAAAAGAAATTGACTATAAAATTAGAGAAAATTTTATAAATATTATATTGAATTATGATGCACTGGATATGATATATAACCAACTTAAAAATTCTCCCTCATATTATTTTTGTTTATAAAGTTAAAAATTCCGTTTGGAAAAATAGAATATCTTACAAATGATGATATTATAAGTTTAAAAAAGGCAAACATGAAAATATGATTTCCTGGAAATACGTGTTGCATGGCAAGCACAAGGTCCTGAGTTCAATTCCCAGGACCAAAAAAAAAAAGAAAAAGAAAGAAAAGAATAAGAATGAAAATATGATTCCATACATTTACAAAGAAACTTAGTTTCAGTGGATCTATGGTATCTTAAGCATATGATTACACAGATAGCAAGTATAGTGAAATTATTCATACAACGTCTGAATACCAGGCAAGACACTTTTAATTCTAGTTGAAATTGCTACAGTAGAGGGAAACTTGATGATTTCTCAAAAGTGAATTGTTGCAAGTACTTAAAAAGCTATTAGCACTTTTATTTCTGAATATTGACAGAGATAAAGCTCTAGTATAAAATGATACTTTTCTAGATTTACAGCAAGTTCTAGAAGGAACAATTAAGAAACATGACAGCAAACTAACACTTGAAAAAAAAAAGCAACACATTATTCCATGCCATTCTGTATTAAGCAAAACACTTAGTTATTTTCATTTTGTCTTGCCTAAACAAATTTGTTAATTAGTAGTGGAGAATATTACATTTTTTTTGAAAAAATAGGAGATTTTCCTTTGTTATGTTTGTTTTTAAAAAATATTACTATTGAATTAATAGTGCATTGCTCAGAGTCCTATTATAGTCTCCCTCAGTCCAAGAGACAACCAAACAAAAAATTTTCTAGAAAATCCTTAGGTGAACATTATAAATGCATGTTAACGTATGTGCTAAGGTGATGGTACTTTAGTCTATCTTTGTAATGAAGTGTGATTCTTTTCTTTTTGTTGGCATGTACTTAGCATGAAAGTAGAACACAGACCTACTAAATAAGGAAAGGAAAAAAGTGTGGGAAAGAGAATGTACAGCAGTGGTGAGTAATAAGGGAACAGATAGGATCAAATCAAGTTAAATGCATGATATCCAATATATACTGATAGCCAATATTTTTAAAATAAATAAACACTATAAGAAAATATATTTTAAAAATGAAAATGTATTTATCAAAAGTTATCCTATTTTTCAACTAAAATATATTTAGGAAGTAAAAAAAATACCCTTGCATCTTCCACAATTCTAGTCAAATCTTAATATGTTTACAGTTTCTTTACATCAGAGGATACTCATTTCTTTTATAATTCTAAGCTTGGAACAAGAAACAGCTGCAAATGCAGATGCTTACATCTTCAAAACCACACTCTCTTGCAAGGATTATTGAACTAATAGTCTATGATTTCCCATTTGGAAACAGAGGACTCATACTTCCAGCAGAAGATGTTGGTCTAAGCCTGAGAGAAAGTTGGGCTCTCAAAACAGAGAAGGACTGAGAGGGGACAGATTCTATGATTGCCCATGATCCTCACTGAGGCTAGGACAGTCAATTAGTTACAGAGGGGTCTGGCTGACTCCCAGGTACTAACTAAACATCATGGTTCTGGGAGATACAATGAAAGAAGACATGTTTCTGCTTTCTAATAAATGATGAGGGTTAAAACAAAGAACCTCATAATAGATCTCAATTTTAACCATAGAGATTAGAGAGAGACCTCTCCCTCATTTCCCTAGACTGCATATAGCCTGGTTTATAAATATTACTATAATGCCAAGGAGTGGAGAAATGCATGATAATATCAGAAAATAATTGCATTCAAAGGGTAAATAAATATGACTTATTTTTCTTCCTAAGCATAGTTCACTTCTTGTATCAAACTGTGACTCTATATTCCTCACCTCCAATTGTCCCAGGGTCAGATATAGCACTAAGACAATCCTAAAGTTCCAAAGCTGGCTGGACTATCTAAATATATCCAACCCTAGATTTGTATACAGTTCCTTACTTGATTCTTCCTTCCTTTGGAAACCACAGAAAATGTGCTCATTCATTGTTTCCTCATTTTCTGCCTCATGGCTGACCTGCCCTCTTACTCATGTGAACCTCTGTGGTATAGCTTGCAATGGGGAACTCTGTGTAAAACTATACAACTCTTTCTGATGTTTCTTGATCTGTATCTGGTCTTGCCATACTAGCCTGTAAAACATGGTTAAAACTATGTATATGCACTTTCACATCACCACCAAAGCTCATTTCTTTATGCATCTGAAGCTGGGAAGTTATTGTAGCCCTTTTCCCAGGTGATGGACACTTTTAAAAGATTCCTTCTCTCTCCTTCTCCTTCTTCTCCTTCTCCTTCTCCTTCTCTCCTTCTTCTCCTTCTCCTTCTCCTCCTCCTTCTCCTTCTCCTTATCCTTCCCCTCTTCCTCCTCCTCCTCTTCCTCCTCCTCCTCC